>OZ025263.1:30447875-30656895 GCA_964019135.1 Arenicola marina
CCCCACTCCCCCCCCAACGCGAAATGTGATCGCCACGTTCAATATTAAACAAGGAAAGACATCGTGAAGGCCGCAAGATGCACTCCATACTGATCGAAGATCGATTTTGCTTCTGTCACAGTTTGGTTACTATATAGGTAGTCACAGAAAATGATGGATGGTGTTTTGTGCCGCCTTTGTACACTCATGGGTTCCACTGCAGGTGCGTGTGCAGGAATCCTTGAAACGGGGCGGGGGGGAGGGGGGGGTCACAATAAAAAAAAATTACGATTTGAGACCAAGGGGTCCATTATTATTTACGACCAGGGCGGGGGGCACATACTTTAGGGTCTGAAAGAGGGGGCACGTGCCCCCTGTGCCCCCCTGGACACGCCCATGCTCCGGGCTAAATGACACTGGAAAAACTTCGATCGATTCGATTTACATCACAGCCAGTGCTCAACTAGAAAGATTCGTCATTATTTTCTGGGGATCAATAATATATATGACGCTCCGGCACGGCGCGTTATTTGCGAAGATTATCATCCGTTGGGACGGGACTTTAAGGCCGTACTTCCGCAGATTTTCGTTGTTCGGTCGCCTCGTCCGGGGAAGATCTAGGCTTGATCTCTTGACCACGTTTGCGCACCGTAATGCTAAATTGGGACTAAGAACCCCTGCACAATTCCGCTAAAAGTCTATAAGCTTATATGAAACGGCAATAGACACAAGAGGTTGATATATATTTATTTAATCCAGTGCGCCGCCTCTCGGAGCAAACAGTTGTGGCTCACGAGGGGCCCATCCAATTTGCTTGTGCCTCCCCCCCCCCCCCACATACACACACCCTTGGGCAGCTAGAACTGGGCCAGTAACGATGGCAGCTTGCCAGCCGCCGATCCAGAGACCGCCACCATGAGCCAGGTCGCTGCCAGCACCCCTCCATTACCCCCCCGCCCCCCCCCCCCCACCACCACCACCACCACCACCACCCGCCACACACACACGGGCAAATAGCACTGCTGGCACCACTTCTCCACTTCATCTACAGAACACTAGTGTTATTGCTTCCATTCTTCCTCTTTCTTCGTCTCTTAAGGGGGACGGCGCTGCACATCCCTTGCCCCCCTCCATCCCCCCTACCCGGTCATTAGGGACAGCTCAAACAACGGGGTTTCATCCCCTTGTCCAGCATAGAAGAGTGTTGTAGCTAGGGTTAAAGTAACGAATGAACAGATGAACAAACAGTTGCTTCTATTGCATTAGCCCCCCCCCCGCCGCGTAACCACGTAGTTTACGACAGCACCCCCCACCCCACCCCCACCCGCCCACACACACACACAGCTGTCCTAGTTTATGTGCAATTCTTCGTGTGGTTTGGTCACTCCTCTCTTTAATCGTCCACATTCAAACTTAAATCTGCTAGATTTCACGATCTGAAGAGCTCCAAGCTACAAGCATCGCCTCTTGAGCACGCGTCATGGTTGTCAATGGTTACACCGACGCTATCGCGGGACCTCATCTCTGGATCTACCACGTGACTTACGCGACTTGCCCTCAGGCCTTATATAATCTGATTTGCGGCCTTCTTCTTTTTTTTCTGCAAAAAGTGCTACTTTTAGTCGTGTAGATATCTGATGACTAGAGATAAAATGTTCTTCTACATGTTCTACGCGAAAGATAAGTGTCTTGTAGCCGTCATAGGTCCTCAGATTTCGCAACGCCCTCCACCCTCTCCCCTCCCCTTCGTCGGTCAGCAGGTTTTTGCAGCTTATCCCTCCCCCTCGCCCCCCCCCCCCCCCACCGCCTCCCACCCACCACACTCGCCATTGCCTAAATCATGGATCCCTTCCTGCCTCATCTTCTCTTTAATCTTACCATATCTGAATAATGTACATTGTGGCTTCTTGTGTAACCGACGAAGCCACTTTACGCATGAAATTATCCTTTCCAACCCGAACCACAGCCCCAAAAACCACGCAGTTACATTCTTGCCATGCCAAGACTGTCCGAGAACCAAGAAGATATATTCTAACACGTCCCTGCAGCCTATAACCATGATCTAAACGTGTTGTTAAGCGGGACGCAAGCGGTCTGAACATCGAAGCCCCCTTGGCTATGGCGTTCCCAACTAAATCTTTCTTAGTTTTTACATCCGCTGCCGCTGTGGGATGCCAATTCCTCGAGGATCAATGGAACTACCATCCGCCCTTCCTCCCCCATTTACCTTCACCTTCTGGCGCCTGCTATGTAACTGCTCACTCATTCACACAAACCCACACCGCTCCTGTCGAATCTTGTGGGGTTTTTTTGAAGTGGGACTGTTCTTTTCCCGCAGAAAGCACATTGTGTAAAACCCTAAAATATCTACCTATGGCACGACCCTCCAGCATGCCTTAAAATACCCATCTGACTACCTAAAGAAAGAACAAATACCCGGACTTAAAAATGGTATCTTCCCAAATAAAACATTGCTACGGAGCTCAAGAGGTACCCTCGCTACGCCACAATCGGCGAATCCCTCAACGTTGCTTTTTATTTGGCTGCTGCGCAAACGGTTTCCCCCGCCGAAAAAAGAATCGCAGATGGTTTGATTTCGCTCTCTCACATACAAATGCACCACTGGATGTTTATTTCACCGGCATGTCTTATGTTGCCAATCGGTATAGTAAGCTATTGTTTGCGTCCTGGATTGCTAGAGCCCCTCACGGAAAGATGGTCGTATATTCAGGATCCACATTTGGTCACATAGCGTCAATGGGAGAAGGAAGGGAGAGTGGAACCATGTCCCCCGGGGTAACCCCCTACTCTTTGCGAAGAATGACATGTGGATCTTTATCCTGCCACCAAACAGACATGGCCACAGCGGGGCTCGAACCACTGGTCCACGTGCCGTTAGGCTCTCAGGTGGCCAGAGCACTCAAGGTGAGCGCTCTTACCCACTGAGCTATCCGGCAGGCTCCGCCCCCCCCCCCCCCACCCCCTCACGGAAAAAACAGCCCCGAGCCATCTTCTTTTGTTGCCACAAAGACTCACTTGGAATCTCGCCGTATTTCGATCTCTGTTTGCTGACTTTGAAAGCACATCACCAATGCTTGTGCTAAATGTTTGTTAACCGACGAAAAATTCTGTAAAATATCCGGCAACAACGGATCATAAATAATTGTCTTGGCCTTATTATCGCCAAAGAAAACGGTCTTACATCACGTCTCCATACAACACGTCCGAAAGCTAGTTCAGAAGTGAGATGCTATCGTTGGCATTTTTCTACCGGAAATTGGCTAAACAAAACCTTCGTTAGCCGTGACACGTTCTGTGCCGGGCGCGGAACAGACTGGAGTAGACAGTTGTTGAGTCTGTCGTAACCATCCACAGTCGACAACCTGAAATATAGTTATTGTAAACGATCGTTATGCTAAAGTCCATAATTATCGTAAATAATGAAATTGTAACGGGATGCTCGGTGGCATTTAGGCACTACATGTGTTAATTGTCGTAAAAACTTTAGTATAGTAATGTGGCAAAAAATACGCTGACCTCAATAAAAGGAAGGAAAGCAAAGAAGATGGCGTACATTTTGAATGAGAAAATTAAGGCCTGCACGTTGACTGGGTCCACCGGTGACTTTGTTTCCGAGAGTTGTACATACATGGGTTATTGTCTGGTTGGTTTGTTTCCGGGAGTTGTACATAGATGGGCTATTGTCTGGTTGGTTTGTTTCCAGGAGTTGTATATAGATGGGCTATTGTCTGGTTGGTCTGTTTCCGGGTGTTGTACATAGATGGGCTATTGTCTGGTTGGTTTGTTTCCAGGAGTTGTATATAGATGGGCTATTGTCTGGTTGGTTTGGTGGTTAACGAAGTATTACGGTATGAGATCCCTTGCTCTGGTTGAGATAAATATAGAACACTGTGTTTCTGTCGGAGGCCACCGCGATACGCACGAGACGGCGATAAATGCGCTGGAAACTTACGAGACGCCGAGAGAATGCGCGGGAAACTTACGAGACGCCGGTCAAGAGCCTGTCGTCTGCCCGTCGTCTCCCGACAGGTAGCTGGGAGGACGGAAGATGTGTAGGAGGGGTGGGGGGGGGGTGGTATTTAGAGCTACTAATGGGGAGGGAGGGGGGTGTGTAAACCTACCATGGGGAGGGAGGGGGGGGGGTGTAAACCTACCAACGGGAGGGAGAGGGGTGTGTAAACCTACCATGGGGAGGGAGAGGGGTGTCTAAACCTACCATTGGGTGGGGGTGTAGACAGACTTGGAGAGGGAAGGGGGGTATGGAGCTACCATTACGAATACATAGTACGTACCTGAATACCAGTGTGTGAGTCAACGCGGCTCTGTATACCCCCTCTGCCTGCACCCCCGTCCCTCCACCCTCTTCCCTCCTCCTTGTAATTTACGGGCGCGGGACCACGGACCCGGAGGCACGTGGGCAGTCCGCCTATAACCGGTTTTAAAAGATAAATAAATCGACAGAGCTCCACATGCAAGAAACTTGTGGCTGCGGAATTATGACTGCGGATGGGGACCTGCCCTAGACTCTGCCTAAGTTTGATTGAATAAAAAACACACAGAGTTCTCATCGGAATGCCGTGTAATTTGCCGCACCATGATTAATTGCCCTATAACTGTTCCAGTTTTCTGTAAAAGACTAAATGCTCATTAACATTCAACGGATATTAAGACATGGGGCTAAGTGGGGTTAGGCGGAACTTACTACAACTATGATCAGCTGGAGGCTATGCCACCCACTCTGGTGAAAGGCTTCAGATTAGTTGTTCTTTGCCTATCGGCTGCATTCTTGCAGATTGTTTTGGCAAACCTCATGAATGTCAAGGGGTTATCAAGAACGAATTGCCACGTGTTAGTTAACACGCTCAACAAGTTACGTAAAATAGTTCAAGAAGTTCAAACAATAGCAAAAAGAAAAGAAACAAAAACAAATAAGTATGTAATTACGCTGTTGAGAACAGAGCCATAAAACGCATCATTTTTCTTAATTCATTGAGTTATTCAGATTGAGTTATATCCGCCTACAAATTAGGCATTACTGAAAGCTCTCTGAGGCAATTAGCGAGCGCAGCCGGCACCTGCGGCTTGGGCTGCATTCCATCTGCTACAAGCTATTATTATACAAAATATGTCTATGTATGAGATCTCTGTGCCAGCTGCCGCCTGCCAGAACGTTGCATCCGGCAGGTAAGAACAAGTTGAAGGCCCATTAGCAATCTCTGTAAACCACCGACCCGTTCGGCATTAATACATATACCTTAGTCGTAGGGCAGTCGAGAAATGTGCTTTTCGCGCATTTACTGCGGGACCACCAAGATGGCGGAATATGTGTTATCTAATGAAATAAATAAGAACCAAACGACAGCTATTAGCTAGGCCAAGTTTTATATTTGTAGAAAGGACTACATTTCGGGCAGGGCCCACGGGTATGTCCGATATAAATTATGGACTAAACCGGGCAAAGGAAAATCCTTGGACAGGGGCCCGTCTGTCTGATATTTGCACGTGCATAAACGGGACAATGAGATGACAATGCTAAATGACAAGTGCGAAACAATGCTCAGATTCAGATATCAAACATGATCTACGAGTTGAACCCAGGTCTGGTTGTCTTAAAACTGAGTGTTGTCGAAATTGATCAAGAGAGGCTCTTAACGTCAAGTGAACGGGTCAAACAGGAACATTGAGGCGTTAACAACATAGAGGTATCCACATGTTAAATAAAGATAACGATTACAATCACGAAAGCTGTCTGTCACAGACGGACCAGAAAATAGCGTGTGACAGAAACGCTCCTGGCAAGAACCGAAGTGATAAATAGTTTTAACAATAAATAACAAAAGACATTTGGTACTTTTATATTGACACACTCGTTAATCGTTTTTTCGAGTAGGCTATCTTCAATGTTATTCTCCACAAGTAGGTGTATTAGGCGAGTAGCGGGTACGATTTTTATGCGTAAGATTACGGTACGAAAACAAACTAAACTGGGTGACAACACGTTTCCCGAATGTAGTTTCCGCTTCCACACGCCCCGTCTTATGCGGCTGAGGTTGAGGGAGATGTTTCAGAGAAACCGACCCGTACAGCCTATGGGAACACCGGGCAACTAACTGGCAGTCATAAAAGATTTAGGACTATTTTTTTATGCGAGCTATTTCGTTCTGTTTACAGAAAAAGTCGATAGGACGCGATTAAAATTGGCCGCAATGACATAGTTTTCAGTGTGTCTGTGTTTGCTTTTCTCCCGGCGGAAATGTTGGTTTTGTATTGTTATGTCCTCTTAGGAGCAGTAAACTTCAGGCTGTGGGCGTCAAGGCAGCGTTATGGTAACAACTGAGTTATAACGTTAGTAGAAGTGATGCGTTTCACACTATATTACACTAGGTTAATGTAATACTTTACTTAGTCAAGGGCGGATCCAGAAATTTGAAATGGGGGCGGAGGGGGGAGGGGCAAACTTGCGACCGGGGGATCCACCAATTATTTGACGACCGAAAGGGGGGTTCCCTGAACTTGCGACACGGGGGGGGGGGTCCACGCCGCCTGAGATAGCGTTCTTCCTCAAGAGGGAAGGGGGGGGAGCGGTCCGGACCCCCTGGATCCCCCCCCCAGAGCATCGCTTCACTAAAATAAGATCTTAAAACTCTCATCGCCGCCAAGAACCCAAGCCCATGTTGTCTGCATTAAATAAATCAGATTCGTATTTGGGTCAATGACATAATAACATAATGGGTGCTACACTTTTTTATTTGGCATGGTTTCTAGGACCGCGACGCCGTCTCCTGAGACGACCACCAGCTTACTCGGCTAGACGGGGAAGTTTTGTTCCCTCCCTTCCGTTTACCGGGAACCCTGTCAGCATCTTTGATTTAGACTGCGACGTGTCATTCACACTCGGCTCCTCCGCCATTTACCCCCACCCCTTACCACTATTATGTTCTTTCAATCCCCCACACCGCTACCATCCCCCCGCTCTTCCGCCATTCACCCCCACTTTTTCCACTCTGCTGTTCCGTCAATATCCCACACCCTTACAACTCGGCTTTGCCGTCAATCACCCACACCCCTACCACTCTGCTGTTCCGTCAATCGCCCACACCCCTACCAATCCGCTCTTCCGGCAATCACCCAACTCAACATCACTTCGCGTACGGTATATAATTCCATGCAGTTCTATTTTCATCCCATGAATTGAACCATTGTTTCTGTAGAATTAGCCTCAAAAACGTCGTTTTTTGTGTTTGGCGGAATATCCGCCGGACTGGGAAAGGGGAGCCAACAGGTTTCAGTTAAATGGCGATTGACATATCCCTCCTGCTTTGGCTTTTTATCTCGGTCACACGAGTTAAGATAATTTTTAATGAGATAATTCCTCCCATGTGAATGTGTGGAAAGGTAAAGCGACATGTGTAGTGTTGATGGAGGTAGCGAAAAAATGTCTTGTTTGCTAGTGTGCGTAGACTTAATATTTGTAAAAGTGGAATATCTTGCAATATAGATATTTTTATGTCATCGGTAGAAAACCATTTATAAATTTTGGCGCATGGGAAGTTAAAGCAACTTGTGGCGCTCGCCTTATCTGCTCGTCTAGAATTGTAAGTGCATGGTGTACTCTGATCCTGTCCGCTTGGCCATGAATCTCTGTCTTCCAGATCAGTTTATTGACTAGACGCTGGCTGTGTAACCCTAATAACGCATGGGTGGTCCAGGGGGGCGGGGGGCACAGGAGGCACGAGCCCCCCCCCCTTCAGACCCTAAAGTATATCTGTGCCCCCCACCCCTTTTCAAATTCTGTGCCCCCCCCCCCTCCCCGGTCGTCCAATAAAAGTAATGGACCCCTTGGTCGCAATTTTGTTCAGACGCCCCCCCCCCCCTCGGTCGCAAGAATTCAGCGTGCCCCACCTCCCCGGCCGTCTTTTTTATTGTGCCCCCCCCCCCACTTTTAAAGATTGCCTGACAACCGATCTCTATTTGCGAACGGTAATTGGAACATGTTTCCTACCTTCGCTTACTTCATTGCATGAAGCCAACCCAGAAGGATGGAGTTTGGAACATGTGAATGGAACAACTTATTTGTTTTCGGTTTTCAGCGATCAGTATTATGTCTCACCCGTGGTTTGTTATTTCCCGCCCTATCTGCGGTTCCAATTATGTTATCCGGGATTCTGTGACGCACACTGACGTAGCTGGCCTCCGCCCAGACACGTGGTACGAACACGTGACTTTATTGACATCCGGTTGGATTTCTGTTGTCTCTCGTTGCGTTCTCTTCTGTTTGCTTTGATTACCAAAGACGTCGTTTTACGAAAGACATACATTGTGCAGATGTCTTTGTTGTGGATCTTTAACTAAATATAGCTCTGCCTGTGTTATGGTTTGTGGCAACGAGGTGTCAATCCTCTATAAAAATATTGCAAAAATGAATAGTAGACAGAAGGAAAAATGGAAGCAAAGCTTAGAGATTTGTTTACATACTGGGGGAAATTTGAAGATTTTGATAACGAAAAACTGCTATAAACATATTTGCGCTTCGTGCTTTTGGTCAAACCAGTGCCCCGCCAATTAAGTTAAGAATGAAATATGTAGAGGTCCTGGTACATAAGCAAGGGGATATCTTATAGCATGTGAATGTGTAGTTAACACACCTTTAGCGTAGACCCTTGGAAGGCATAGCTAGGTGAAGTTTAATAGTTCCACGCCTACAGTTACACGCTGATTCTCTGGACTGGCTGGATCCCGGAGAAATCCTGCGGGCACTGTAAATTTCCAGACATGACGACAACGTGGCTTGTATCTGTTTCCATAGTTTCCCATAGTCCTTTAATTGAACGCTTACCCCCCCCCCCCCTTCTCCCAAAGAACACATTAATCATGTTGAAATGGTATCAGCCTTTCTCATTGAAATCTATGCTTCGCCGCTCAGAACTGGACCTGGGCCGAGTTCCGCGCCCTCTGGATCCGCTCTTGGCCTGTCTCATTGAAATCTATGCTTCGCCCCCCAGAACTGGACCTGGGCCGAGTTCCGCACCCTCTGGATCCGCTCTTGGCCTCTCTCATTGAAATCAATGCTTCGTCCCTCAGAACTGGACCTGGGCCGAGTTCCGCACCCTCTGGATCCGCTCTTGGCCTCTCTCATTGAAATCTATGCTTCGTCCCTCAGAACTGGACCTAGGCCGAGTTCCGCACCCTCTGGATCCGCTCTTGGCCTCTCTCATTGAAATCTATGCTTCGTCCCTCAGAACTGGACCTGGGCTGAGTTCCGCACCCTCTGGATCCGCTCTTGGCCTCTCTCATTGAAATCTATGCTTCGTCCCTCAGAACTGGACCTGGGCCGAGTTCCGCACCCTCAGGATCCGCTCTTGGCCTCTCTCATTGAAATCTATGCTTCGTCCCTCAGAACTGGACCTGGGCCGAGTTCCGCACCCTCTGGATCCGCTCTTGGCCTCTCTCATTGAAATCTATGCTTCGCCCCTCAGAACTGGAACTGGGCCGAGTTCCGCACCCTCTGGATCCGCTCTTGGCCTGTCTCATTGAAATCTATGCTTCGCCCCCCAGAACTGGACCTGGGCCGAGTTCCGCACCCATCTGGATCCGCTCTTGGCCTCTCTCATTGAAATCTATGCTTCGTCCCCCAGAACTGGACCTGGCCGGGTCAGACTGGGAAACCCCTCATTCTTTACCGGCAACATGCGTCGTCTATGTGGGTGGCATTTTGTTCTAACAGTATTGACTTTCGGTCTAAATCCATTACTAGAAGTGAACCGTGTTGGGTCTTAAAATATGTTGGTTTTGTCCCAGCAACTTTATCTAATCTTTAACAGGGGAAATAAAACTCAAAGGGGACTCAAAACTGAACGTCTTGGATCGCCGCCGTGTCCTTCAAAGGCTTAATAACATACACAGAATGTATGGAAGTTTAACACCATGCCGGGTCCCATAACGCGTAGCCATTGTAAGCTACAAGAATAGCAAGATAAGGCTTTAACTTTTGTCAGGAGTGTCTATGCCTTATCTCTGTACGTGATGATTGATCCTTGGAATGGGAAGCCGAACTTTTTTAATAACAGTTTTACCGAGCGGGTGTCTAGGAAAGTACCGCCTTATGAACGTAATAAAATGCACGTTTTACGTTAAGACCTCATCTTGTGCACACGCCATGTGAAGAGGCACACAGCGATGTCCCAAAGTTGCACACAAGAAAGGCAGACTCCCACCCACCTCCGATCCTCCCATAACTCTGTCTGTGACGACCCTGTGCTTTCATTTTGTTTCACACGCTGTACTACACAAAAGGCTCCAAATACGCCGGGGGCCGCCCCGATAGCTCAGTGGGTTAGAGCATAACGGCACGTGGGTCGGTGGTTCGAGCCCTGCTGTGGCCATATCTGTGTGGTCGCAGGATAAAGATCCTATATCCTTTTTTCGTAAAGAGTAGGGGGTTACCCCCGGGGGACATGGCTCCACTCTCCCTTCCTTCTCCCATTGACGCGATATGATCACAAGTGGTTAAAGCGTCCTGAATATACAACCAACCTACCTAAATACGTCGATGTAAACGGGAAGTGCTGTAGAAACAGCTTTGGTGGCATTTCTATGTGACGATGGAATGTGTGCAGCACTGCCATTGTACTGTTTCCGGGTATGTAAGATATAATGATACCACACAGCTAAAACTGTTTTTGGGACACAGATGTAAACTTCAGGCTGTCGGCGTCACGGCATCGTCATGGTAACAACTGGGTTCTGGTAGAAGTGATGCGTTTCACTCTATGTTGAACTATGTTGATAAAATACTTTACTTAGTTAGGGGCAGATCCAGGAAAGGTGGGGGGGGCCGAAAATTGCGACCAGGGGATCCACCAATTTGTTTACGACCGGCGGGCCGGGGTGGGGGGTGCTCCACGCCGCCGTAGATAGTATTTTTCATCAAAAATAGGGCGGGGGGTGGAGGAAGGTCCGGACCCCTGCCCCCCCCCCCTCCTGCCCCCCTTTTTACAAACACATATCTGGAGAACCCCGCCAAGGCATCCCGCCCGTTCTACATACAGGGGTCAAGGAGGGTTGGTCTTGTACGCCAACTTTGCGCTGCACGAAAGAAGGTTAAGTTAGCCTGGAGAGAATCCCGCCCGGCACAACGGGATGTTTGGGTGATGAAAGGAAACGGCCCTGGACGCAGGTGGGGTTTGAACCCGCAACCTCCTAGTCTGCCAGCGGGTATATATGGGGACCACGGCGGTTCCCCACTGGCAGTCAAGGGTATGCCCTCTGCTGGAGGATCACGCCTTGTTATGCTGACACCATTGCTGGGGCGTCGTGTGGCCTCAGCTGTCACTGACTGGGTCGCGGCAGGTGCGCTGTGTGAATCCAGATCCGACAGGTTCCCCTGGTGGGTATCCCACATTGCATCGCCTTGTCGACAAAGCCGGAGAATAATATAACATCTGGCTGGGGTAGCCATTAAGATGTTGGAGTAGCCCAAGCGATATAATCAGTTGAGATACTGGCGTCTCTAGTAGGCCTACTAGACACTCTACGCGAATGGCGTGGCCAATAATCTGGGCCAAAGTACAGTATAGGAGATTGCGGTAAAAGCAGGATATAACACTTGAGTAAATATTCTTAACATGTTGTGTGAATAATACACAAAATTGCTTGATAACGTGATGCTCATTCAGCCCATCAGATTATCGGGGTAAACCCCCTATTCCTCCACCACCACCCTTCCCACCAGTTGCATACAGTGTTTTGTCCCTTAGCATGCTTGCCACTTTTACCGGCTGGACCACAACTGTCAAGATTCACAAGTGGGCCAATGATAAGCCATTTGTATCAGAATGAAAAAGAAGATGTGAAGATGTACTAAATGAATGTAGCTTGTGTGTTCTTTTGGCAATAAACTAATTATTATTAAGAAACAGGTTTCTGCCGCGAAACTCAGACTGTAGAATGACGCGGGAAACCGACTTGTTTGGCTCATCACTGGATTTCCAGAGACAGAGTTATTTTTGATCAATTGAGTGAGAAATATGATATAAGCGAAATATGATATAAATAATACTATTAAAAATATGAACAAAAAAAATTATGATAATATGACTCTATATATACATAAAACTAGTAAAATAATAATGCTAATAATGATATAAAAATGATACTGATACAAATATGATATAAACAATACTGATACAAATATGATATAAACAATGCTGATACAAATATGATATAAACAATACTGATACAAATATGATATAAACAATGCTGATACAAATATGATATAAACAATACTGATACAAATATGATATAAACAATGCTGATACAAATATGATATAAACAATACTGATACAAATATGATATAAACAATACTGATACAAATATGATATAAACAATACTGATTACATTACTAATTAAATAATAATGATAACATCATATAAATAATAATGATTATATCATATAAATAATAATGATACTAATTTGACATTAATAACGATATTACTGATATAAACAACAATAAATGAAATACATGGTTAAGCATAGTTTCTCCTGACGTTCCTTCTTTAGGCGAAGGTATAAGTGGAAGTTAAGGTGACTTTTCCCGCCAGGTGGACAGGGTAGGTTACGTGTTCTTCAGCATGTGATATATGTTTTTTTTTCCTCGGTAGGGGGAGCCACTTGAGACAAGCCAACATCTCCTTATCGGAAACGTGTTTTTTAATTTTCCTTCGCCCAGGTGATATTTTCTCTCTTTTAGCTCTACCAAGATAAGGCCGCGACCACTGTCGGTATAATTGATATCAGCAATTTGTCACTTGCTATCGTCGGCTGTGTGGTTTTCACCGCTATCTTGAGGGTTATGGAAAGCCGACAGAACCAAAAACTCCATGGGAGACAACACATGTTCTGCCGCAGGCCCTTGGGAGGTGTACAGCGGAGGTGAACCTCAGGCCCACAAAGCAGCAATTTTATAAGCATTCGTACATGTGTTCACGGGAAGAGAGGGTTTTCACCGGAGGGTAAATTTGATGGTTTAGGTGATTTTATGCACACATGCGACGAATCGGGTTCAAAACCCTTCCGAAATACGGAGTAATGCCAAACCTCGGCTAGGAGGCTGGGGGAGAGACACGATCTGAAGCGTTCTGTTTTGCCGACTGGGCAAGGAAAATGAAATGGTCTTCCATGCCATGTGCGGATCCAGGGGGGGGGGGAGCGGGTCGACCCCGCCCCCCCCCCCCGGCCCCCTTTTTTAGGGCCGATATTTATACCATTTGACATATGAAAACCCAAAATCGGCCCCTTCTATCCAGCATATCTGGATGCGACCCATGAAACCGGCCCCCCTATCCAGTAAATCTGGATGCGACCCATGAAACCGGCCCCCCTATCCAGATTTTCTGGGTTGGTTCGTTGATCTGCAGCTCAGCCTGTTTACCAACTGAGCTATAGGGAGGCTAACATGGACATACCTTTCCCAGCAATTTGTCCCTATTTACGACCGGCGAAGTTGAAATTCCTTTGGAATTCCAACCAAAACATGTAAATCAAAACATGGCGTCACACTTACATTGTTGCCCCCCTCCCCCTCCCCCTCCCCTCTCACCCTCCCACCACGCACACACCCTCCTAGTGTTGTTTGTCTTAGTAAACATGAGCAATCACCATATGAGATGTGTGAATAAACGTGAGCAGTCCCCATACCTCGCATATCCTTCCCCCACCCTTCCTGCCCCCCCTCCCCTCTCCTCCCCCACCACCCCTTCCGTACCTCGACAAACCTTCATGCTGGCGAGCCATTACGCGACAAGGCAAACGCCATTTCGATTTTTTTTTAGCTCGAGTGTTAAATTACGTAAGTATCTCGGTAATTAGACGTCCCGTAGAACCTGTGATGCGCTGCGTGGTCCTGTTCAACCCCGTCGCTGGTGTCAAGTTTGCGTCCTCAACGGTTGCCTAAACTTGCAAAGAATACAGTCTAACGTACGATCTTCATGTTTTTACATGGCAAAACGTGTCTGTTTCTACCTTTCCATTGGGCGATCTCATCTTTGATGTATTAGTTCTCGCTTCCTGTATATGCAGAAGACAGGTAGTACCAATTTTAGTTGAGATTACGGTGTGTGTCATTCACACTGCAGGCTGCATGGACTAGTCTATGCACAACGTTGTCAAAGGCTTTTTTTTAGTCTAACGTGTCCGGACTTGGTTAATAGGGGTCGAGTACTCGACACAATGCAGTTGGGTAGGACAGAGCAGGAGTACCCAATCCCCAAATTCTGCGAACGAACACACTTGTAGCTATACTAAGGTAAGAGCAGCGCCAATCTATTAGGGGGTGTTGGCATATTGGTACTATTAATATATATCATGTCGGTTCTGTGTATAAAATCAAATAAATCATTTTACTTAACCAAGCATTTGCAAAAATGCAAACGAGAAATGTAACAGAAGATACACTGGGCCTGGGAGTCTTTGACCTCGCTGCCCGTGGCCCCATCTACGTACAGATTGTAAGGTTATATGTGATATTGGTCCAAGACATGTTCATATAAAGCTAGTTTATTATTATCCGTACAAAATGACACCATTATATGAAAGACATGTTTGGTTTGTGTAAATCATATTTTAATTACTTCCGATTGGGCAAGATTCCATTATTATGATTTACGTGTGTTCAAAGACTGTCAAAGGGTAACCTCTTCAGCGCTTGTGCCTCACATGTTTTGTCATTCAATTAAGCTAGTGGAGGTCGTTGACCTGAGCAATTGCAGCCCCTGGATATGAAGACACAGCATACTGAGTAATGAGAAGTTAAGTGTCCACCTTGCCTCCTGCCAACATTCAGTGCTTACCTCTGATGGAGTGGAGGATGGACACTTGGACAAAACTGTCCTTGAATTACCGCCATGGCTCCTACGTCCTAGCCTCTAGGTCGCCGAGTGTAATTACCGTAAACTTGTTCGTGTTGCCACTGGCAATACGAGCAGCGCCCACGGGTACATGAGGCGAGGGGCGGACCGTCCACGCACGTTGGAAACCAGGAGCGCGTGTTGCCTATGAATCAGTGCTTGCTGTCAGCGCTATGCTGTCCGCTGTATTTCTCTTCCCTATTTGCCAGGTTACTTTTATACACAAGCTTCGGGGTGTGACTCATATACGAGGCACTCACACCTCACCAATTGTATTCAATTTAGAGAGGAAATGTTGGTGATTTATGTCCCTTTAAAAATCATCCCCAAAGAGGGCGGAGAGCGGAGAGCATAAAGCAGAGAGCGGAGAGCATAAAGCAGAGAGCGTAGAGCAAAGAGCATAAAGCAGAGAGCGGAGAGCAAAAAGCAGAGAGCGGAGAGCATAAAGCAGGGAGC
This sequence comes from Arenicola marina, assembly GCA_964019135.1. Taxonomy (NCBI): domain Eukaryota; kingdom Metazoa; phylum Annelida; class Polychaeta; family Arenicolidae; genus Arenicola; species Arenicola marina. Next base: position 30,463,235 of record OZ025263.1, read on the forward strand.
GTAGAGCGGAGAGCATAAAGCCGAGAGCGTAGAGCAGAGAGCATAAAGCAGAGAGCGTAGAGCGGAGAGCATAAAGCAGAGAGCGTAGAGCAGAGCGCATAAAGCAGAGAGCGTAGAGCAGAGAGCGTAGAGCATAAAGCAGAGAGCGTAGAGGAGAGAGCGCAGAGCATAAAGCAGAGAGCGTAGAGCAGATAGCACAGAGCGGAGATTCTTAAAGCAGAGAGCATAAAGCAGAGCGGAGAGCATAAAGCAGAGTGCGGAGAGCATAAAGCAGAGAGCGGAGAGCGTAGAGCGGAGAGCATAAAGCAGAGTGCGTAGAGCAGAGGGCATAAAGCAGAGAGCCTAGAGCGGAGAGCATAAAGCCGAGAGCGTAGAGCAGAGAGCGTAGAGCAGAGAGCGTAGAGCAGAGAGCGTAGAGCATAAAGCAGAGAGCGTAGAGGAGAGAGCGCAAAGCATAGAGCAGAGAGCGTAGAGCAGAGAGCGGAGAGCATAAAGCAGAGAGCATAAAGCAGAGAGCGGAGAGAATAAGCAGAGCGTAGAGCAGAGAGCGTAGAGCATAAAGCATAGAGCGTAGAGCATAAAGCAGAGAGCCTAGAGCGGAGAGCATAAAGCCGAGAGCGTAGAGCAGAGAGCGTAGAGCAGAGAGCGTAGAGCAGAGAGCGGAGAGCATGAAGCAGAGAGCGTAGAGGGGAGGGCGCAGAGCATAAAGCAGAGAGCGTAGAGCAGAGAGCACAGAGCGGAGAGTATAAAGCAGAGAGCATAAAGCAGAGAGCGGAGAGCTTAAGCAGAGAGCGGAGAGCATCAAACAGAGAGCAGAGAGCGGAGAGCATAAAGCAGAGAGCGTAGAGCAGAGAGCGGAGAGCATAAAACAGAGAGCGTAGAGCAGAGAGCGGAGAGCATAAAGCAGAGAGCGGAGCGCATAAAGCAGAGATCGAAGAGCAGAGAACAGAGAGCAAAGAGCATAAAGCAGAGAGCGGAGAGCATAAAACAGAGCGGAGAGCATAAAGCAGAGAGTGTAGAGCAGAGAGCGGAGAGCGGAGAGCATAAGGCAGAGAGCGTAGAGCATACGCAGAGAGCGTAGAGCGGATAGCAGAGAGCGGAGAGCAGAGAGCGGAGAGCATAAAGCAGAGAGTGGAGAACATAAAGCAGAGAGCAGAGAGCGAAGAGCATAAAGCAGAGATCGTAGAGCAGAGAGCGGAGAGCATAAAGCAGAGCGGAGAGCATAAAGCAGAGAGCGTAGAGCAGAGAGCGGAGAGCATAAAGCAGAGAGCATAAAGCAGAGAGCAGAGAGCATAAAGCAGAGAGCATAAAGCAGAGAGCATAAAGCAGAGAGCGGAGAGCAGAGAGCATAAAGCAGAGAGCATAAAGCAGAGACCATAAAGCAGAGAGCATAAAGCAGAGAGCATAAAACAGAGAGCGTAGAGCAGAGAGCATAAAGCAGAGAGCGTAGAGCAGAGAGCGGAGAGCAGAGAGAACTGAGAGAACTGAACGGAGACAGGATGAAGCATGCCTTTAGATCCAGTTACCGGGGTACAACCCGCTGATCCGCAACTCCTGTTTACCAACAAAACTCCCCGATGAGTATTCAAGGGTTATGTCGCTGCAACGATGAGGGTCATGCTGACAAGGAGCCATGTGACCGGGGTACGTCCCTGCTTTTCGCGGAGAAGGCGTTGTAATAAGTGGAGTGGCGGGGCGCGAACCCCAGTACGATGCCTGGTCTGGCAGAGCCATAGCCCACCCGACGAGATATCGGACGCGTTGGGCTATGACATCACAACCATATTTTAGACAGAGGAAAATGCGTTTGAGTGTGTGTATGGTGAGTGGGGCGGGGGGAGGGGGGAGGGGGTGGATGGCGAAGGGATAAACCCAAATTCCTAGCGCATTATATTTCCATATTGTGTCGCGCATATTTATTTGCCGTAAAATCACGGTTATTGACTCTCGACCTGTGTTTTACATGTTATTTAACTTCGACATTACAAAAGTTACAACGGATCTGGCCGATGTTGTCGTTGCGACGACGTCAGCGGCTCCGTCATCAGCCCCACCCCCCCCCCCCCCGCCAGCATTCCAGGCCACGAGGGATCATAAAATATACGGAACTCACGAATATTTACGCACGTTAGCCGCCATTGGCATTATGAATGTCGCGTACATGCTGAGCATGACCTTCACTGACCTTCAAGATGATTACAGGTTTGAAGTACCGACCATAGGAATTTCAAAAATTACTATTTACTATAGGGTGGGGCAAAGTCACACAATTCAGCGACTTACTCGAACAAAATAAACTAGTTTTAATTTAATTATCAAACAAAAAAGCGACACGACCTGTGGTCCGCTTCGCATAAATTTGTAAGGTCGTGCTTTCAGTTTTCTTATAGGAAGTCGTTCCCAACGCATTTTCTGCATAGCTGAGAACGTATATAACACCCGCTGTGCTAACATCTGATGAACGGGTGTCACTCGGTTCGAGTGTGGCGTAGCTCTTAGGCTATGTGGGGAGAAAAAAAAAACCAACCCAAGTGTGACTCATCGCGGAAATGACGTTTTACCGGCGCGCTGGCCACTACCGACAAGGACCCAGTCTAAACCGTGTTTGTATTTCATCTGGGCCGCCGCGGATGTACATATGCTAGTTTTATGCCGTCGCTTTGAATCAGACACGTCTCCCGCAGCAGTGGGCGATAATGGGTCCATTTGAGTCGCCGATTCGACCGGCCCACTCACTCTTCAAAAGGCATCCAACCTTAAAAGGCCTGCGCCTTTTGTAGTGTCACATCTCGTGGTTATCTCATTGGGGAGTCATGCAAGCAAGCAAACAGTCTCTGGGCCTGTCTAATATATATATATAGGACTATTTGGACAACCGGAGGCCTACAGTAGAGTGAATATAAATAGATCGGCATGGGTGTGTTTTGTTATGGGGATTGAGCATATGTCTTGGGTCCGCAAGCAGCCGGTACGATACAACACACCTTACTCCTGAATTTGTGATTGCCCGACTGAGGACGATTTGGTCACGCTTAGCCCGCCAACACAGCGCACTAACAACAATATACTTATACCTGCACTAACAACATACGTATACCTGCATGGTGTATCAATGTATCTGCCCCAAGGCCGCGAAAGCGTTTACACGAGATGTCACGTCTGTGATATACAAGAGACAGATATAAAACCCCAGACCTCTCGAGAACGTGCTTAACGTGGATTTTTTTTTTGCTTTCTCTTGCGTTGAAGGTAGGCTGTGGCAACTGCAGAGATTGCAACTGAAAAGCGCGCGAAACACGTAGCGATAGCAGACGACACACCGCGAGCAGACGATACACGGCATTGGAAATCGATTCCACGCGCGTGCTGTAGCAGTCACCACGAGGGAAGGCAAGCCGAGCGCTGTACCACGCTGTGAGGGCGTCCACCATACCTGTGTGAATACAACAGACCACACCTGAAGACCCAGCGGCTGTGTCTCTCCAGCGCGTGGAGTGCCAAGTCAGTTCCAGCCCGACAGAGAGAGACAGACGTCGTATCTACGGGTTCCCCGATTGAAGCTTTTCCTGCCACGCGATTGGATAAAAACACCCTCCTTCAAGCACGCCATGGATTTCACCGATAACTTCGACAGCAAGGTGTGGGAGAAGACTGATCCAGACACCGTCAAAGGTACGTGACTACTGCCTGCCTCCACTGTGTTCTATGCCACGTCTGTGTACATATGTGTGTGCAGCTGAAGCGGGCACAATACCGGTCGTCACCCTCACCACCCCCCCCCTCCCCCGACCCCTTTGGAACCGCCAGCGGATGGGATGGACCGTATATGAGCGGGCTAAACATTGTCGGGGTAATCGGATGAATAATATGTGTCTGACTTCATCTCTAAACCGAGTGTGATGATGGGGCCTAATTCGGACCATATTGGTCATGGTTGTCATGTCAGCAATGACGGTTCACCCCTACCTAATATTACACTCGAAACGCATGCTAGGATCAGTGTGAATGTGTCACATGAGCGGAAGAGCAAGGAGCCGTGGGGGGGGGGGGGTATATGTTTCCTCCCTCCACGTACTCCCGGGTAGTCAGTTTGTGTGACCCCTTCACGCTGCACCCATCAGTTGTCCGTTATGACGCTGCGGAATCGGCTAATTGACGGTGATAATGTCCTGTTTGTGCGTATTGTGCGTACTATGCGTACGTGGATTAATGTCAAGCTCGACGGGGGTTGGGGGATGGGGTGGGGGGGCATACCGGGGGACTCCCGCCCTCCCCCCCACCCTGAACGAAGCTGCGCCCCTCAATGGCAGCGGCTTATGAACAGTGTACATATACGTAGATGAGTTGGGCAAAAGTTGCGCCACCCACCCCCCTCCCCCCCCCCCCCCAAAAAAAAAACACACACACACAATCCCAAACCGTGGATCCGCCCCTGGTCAGAAATGTATGTTATTAACCCAATCATGAGCGATTATCAACCACTGAGTGAGAGGGGAGGTTCGAATGCCCCCCCCCCCCCCCTCAACCCCCCTCACCCAGGGTTCGTCGTGAGACCCTTTACTGACTCTCCGCATGTGAACCATTAATCAAACAAATCGAAGCTATGATCCTGTTGTATATCTCTCGACCCAGTATCAACTTGAGGTCACACCAATTATGCGATCGATTTACGCGGTGTTTATAGCGTGTGAATCGATATCAGTAATAAAGGCTGAAGTGTGGCTTTGGCACAGTTTTCATAAGGATCACGTAGCGGAGCGGATACTGCAGATGTGACAGGTTACACCTGAATAATTTAGATCCGTGCCATCATAAACACAGACAAAGGAAGATTTGGGGTTTAAGGGGGGCGGTCGGGGTAGGGCCGATTAGCTGGCGGCGTGATTAAGAACGCGTTAACAGTGACTTTATAAGGAGTGAGGTCAAAATCTGACAGATAAGGGGAGGCGGGAGGTTTCAGACATCTGGTGACGGGGACAGGGTGACCAATTATTGCCCCCCTCCCCTTCCCCTTGCCCCCGCTCTGTAAAATCGCTTCCCACATGCTCAAGTGCTGTCTGGAGGCAGCCTGCACGTTGAGCAGGGCATAAACCATGCACGCCATTGCGAAATCATCGCTCAGGTATCTGATGCGCGTAATCTCCGCTAGGGGGAGTATAAATAGGGTTGAAGATTTTAACGTGACGCGCTTGTTGAACTTTGCGATACCAGGCCAAATAACGTCAGCGTGACTTAATATCATGGACTGATACGTCAATGGACGTGTGCAGTGAATGCCAAGTGTTTGGTAATGATTCACGCCGTGACTGATCACGCCGCGCATACCATTCGCGTTACCCAGTACAACAGAGTTTGCATATGTCATCAAAAGGTCTGCAAACGGATCAGGAATGGCATCTAGATAATGACACTCTTGTTAGATTGCTACCGTGTATTTATTTGCCCATATATATAAGTGTTTTCTGAACTTTGAACCAACGTAACACTTCTAGGACTGACTCGGCACGACAAACCATGCTACTGGGGGGAGAGCATGGAATGCTGTGCGGAGGGGGTATCTTGGAAGGGCCCTAAAACATAAGTACTATTTCAAACGTGCGTAAGTCGTTTACCTATGTTTCTTTCTATATCCCATATCGACAAGTTGCGCAACTCTTCGATGCTGTTGATTTATGCCACGTCGGTGCGATGGACACTCTATAAATCCCGATGTTTGCGACAAATTCCTGAAATCACAAAAACAAGCACAATCGACCCGGGTCTACAATATGTAGACCTAATGTCGGTGCATTCATTCACCTCCCATAAATGCTTTCAAATTTTATCGCATACGGGTGAAAATATAAAAACACCGGTTGCTCTAGGGTTATCACGTCAAGCACTAACCTTTGATATTGTAATACATCGTAGTAATGTCTCTGGGTTTTTTCTAATTTTTTTAAAATATGGCGTTATTTATTGTCGTGTTATTGGGGAGGCACATATCTGTGCTCGGGGTCTGAAAGGGGCAAATAGCGACACGCGACCCAGGCATATTTGAAAAATCGACATCGACACAGATAGTGGCCTTTTAGAAAAAAAAGCGATACGGAATGTCATGACAAATCGATACTCCACGCCGAATTTTTTTTAAATCGACACTGGACACTGGACCCCCACCCCCCCCACCCCCTCCTCCCTTTCAGACCCCTTGTGTTAATCGGTGTCCATGACTGTTCATGCAATACAGGAACCCCCGGGTGGGTGTAGCGGCGTCCACAGTAGCCTATACAATTGGCGTGATCGATACGTTAGCCCGGGTTATTCATGTACATGCATAGGCGTTATCGAATATCTACAGCGAACACGTGTCAGTTGGCACTATTGACAAATCACAAGTCATATTTGGCGACAATTGATACTAACCTCAACCAGCGCTCTGTACGGTCAATAGACATGAATGTTGGATTTTTATATAACTATTGTGTGACCATGAAGGAAAAATTCGGTAAAAAAACTTCCCAGGAGAATTAAAGGAGGTTGGATGAAACTTTCCCCAACTGCAGGTGCAAGGGTTCGAATCCCCATGACTTGTTTATCTGCAGCTCAGCCGGCGTAGCCACTGTGCTAGGGAGGTTATAGGCCTACAGAATAGCGCGTGGTGGGGCGTGCTTATGAACGTTTTTTTTTAAAGTACACGAGCCGAATTTGATGATAAATGACGTAGGACTAGGAGTGGCAATGGGGCCCCACTGCCCGCCCCACTGTCCGCCCCGCTGCCCGCCCCGCTGCCCGCCCCGCTGTTGAAATCAATTTGGGGTGCAAATTATTATTCAAACAATCCAGACGGAGGGGGTGCAACTGTGGGATTATCGAAACCAGACGAATGTTATATTAGCTCCCTTATGTACCTATAGCCTGTATCTATGAAACGACCACAGATTTAAATACTATCTGTACTGAATGATGACTGGTTCCCTGTCCGTGGTTGCAGGGTTCGTGCTGTACACCATCGTGCGTCCACAGCCCGCAGGCCCAAAGCTGTTCAAGTACGCCGTGAAGGAGATTCGTGACGACGATGACGACGTCAACTTCGACATGGTCAGCCTGGAGGGCTTCGTGGGCAAGTCGAACCCTCTGGTCAGCATCCGCAACTGCGAGCTCATCCTTAAGGACGGCGCCATCACCGGCATCAACGTCGACGGGGACTGCCTGGTGAAGAAGAGTAATTAATACACCGGATATGACGTCAACGGTGCGTTCTAGTCAGGCCGCGATAATATGGCGGCGGTGGGCGCGTGAACTATTTACCGGAAACAGAAAAATAGTTCGTAATGGAATGGAAATTGAGGTGCCATGGTGATTAGGGTAATTTTTGCCAATCTCAAACCGGGTTGTTTACTTTCGATTTATGTATTTTATTGGTGAAGTAACATCTGGGGTTTGATACGCGTTAGATTTATGAGAGACGTTGAACCGACGGTAGACGCGAAACGAATGCTAGGTGCAGGTTTTCAGATATTTGATCGGCAACCTAATGTTTTTGTTTCATGTGAATCAAATACGTTAAAGCTCAAGTGTAAGATGGATATGTCGGTCCAAGAGGAACGTATCTGGTAAAATGCCGTTTATAATTGTCATCATATGTTAAAAGACTTGTTAAAGACTTCTATAAGTAGTGCTTTACTTGTTTAATATTGAATCATTTTCCCTCTGCTAACCATCAAAGTTTACAGTTCATAACTCAATTAACATTTCTTTGCTGTCACATTTCGAAACTAATAACATTTAACGCTTGAATTGACACATCGACAACCATGTACTGGGCCTTTGTAAGGTAGGCAGATGCACAGTTGTGTCATGCCTTATGTCATTTCGTCTTCTCTCGTGCCAAACTCACATCATCGCCTCATGCTCTGACTGTATATATAATACCCTATGGGCCGCCGTGCATGTTGTATTCACTTGCATTTTTGTCACACGAGGACCCCAAAAAATGCAACAGGATTGTTAATTTATTTTAATACTCATATCATCTGAAAGTCTTGCAACAGTACAGCCACACGACACGACGAGTACGGCAGAGCGAACTCAGCACCAAGACCAGTGATGTGGATCTGCCATTGTCCCTGATGTGTTCAGTATCTGAACATGATTGGTGGTAGTTTAAAGTTGATATTTCAACAAAGAGTTAGCATTGGACGAGCGGGGACACTCGTGTAGTGACGTCAGCACGCTGACGTAGCCTGCATGAATTCCCGACAACTCTCTTGCCGTAAATTCACGGCCGTTGGGTCTAACGCCTCCTTTCGAGAGAGTTGAATGCTTGAATGTTTACGGCTGGTCTAACAACGAATGAGCCTCCCTCCCCTCTGACGGAACCCTCCCGCGCCAAATTTTGTTGAAATGGTAAATTTAAGTTGAAGGGTAAAGTTTACTAAAAAGGTTTCACTCGTTTGAATTAATTCATTATCTTTTGTCTTGTGTATATTTGCTTATTACTAACAAACCATTATCCGTAGAGTATTATCTCACGTTGAATCGTCTAGTTCGTAGTCTACGTTAATGACCATTTTGTGGCAGTGCGACAATCTGTCCATTCAAACCGTCACTGACTTCTACCGGGTAGTGCTATGAGGTAGTTGTATTCAAATAGGAGCAGTTTTCTGGAGTTTTTTTGTGTGTTACCAACTAACGTCATAATTTGATTCATTCGCGCACTGTATGCTACGTACTATGGCTGCTTGAGTTTTAATAATAAACAATTCAACATAAGACTTGTCTTTCTGTATGAGACGTTCGCAAGCTTGATCTCTCGTGGGAGGAAGAACAGATTTTTAGCATGTTTAAATTGATTTTAAGAAGGAAATACAGCGAAGGACACACATGGTACCCCATCCAGGCGGGGATGATTGTTGCTTCAGAGGTATTTACGACGATATGAGAAGAAAATAATACTTTGTGAACTGGGATGCGGGGAGTTCTCCATTTAATTGATCTTTACTTGGGAATGAAGAAATTTATGCTTCGTGACACTTGGGAACATGAGCCCCCCCTTCCCCCCACAGGGTGTGCACAGGCTTGAAAAGTGCTTGAATTTTGACTGATGCCTGGAAAAGGTTATAAAAACATAAATGGGCCTTGAGGTCGATCCAATGTACTTGAATTTGCTTGCAAATAGGACAGTAACAATGAAAAGTGCTTGATTTCAATCTGGCAAAGACCCAAGAAAAAATCGAACAAAAGCTGGCTGAATTGAAGAAGTAGCAATTAATAAAAATAAAGTGATTAACTGCAATAAATGCTGTTGGCTGGTAATAAATAAGCGTGGACACTTCCTTTTTGTTGTTATCCCTTATTTCCGCATATCAAAATTGTATGCATAAAATTTAGTCCCAAGTTTTGCAATTTGTATGCTTAAAATAGACCAGAGAAGGTAAAAATTGTCCTTAAAGAGTCCTTGAATTTTTCTAGTACTTGCCTTAAAAAGGCTTGAATTTGATGGAACCTTGCCTGAACCCTGCCCCCCCCCCCCCCCCCCACCCACTTGACCCTCCCCATATGAGGAGCTTACGGTCATGTAGGCTAAATGAGAGGTAACTAGTAAAATGCAATACTTAAATCATAAGGCAGAGGGGGGAGAGAAAAATGCATCTTTCATTCAAGACATATAGGTCTAACCAAATACAATTAACTCACAGTTAATGAAATACAACATTTAATTTATATTAATTTTGAACGTTTTTCATCGTGTGTACACCCAGTCGACACCAACTATCTCACTCTGCCAGCAGAGGAAGCTCGTGTCTCACATCACCTCTGCCCCACGTAACCGCACATCTCACGGTTGACCTCAACAGTGCTGGGGTTCCGAATGGTTTTAGAGGGCGGTTTAGATTGACGTTTGTATTTTCGATTCAGAATTTGAAAAATATAGACATTCCGCTGTTGTACGATCACAATGAAAGAGAGTAATGCACAATGCAAGCGATTTTTTTTCTCGAAATAACACGAGAGTTCCAGGCTCTTCACGCTTTTGACCTCGATCGAACTCGAAAATATAGTTCAAAAGTAGCATGGCTTCTAATTAATCAAAGTCGAATTAGTTCGCCGGGTACGGCTCCATGCAGCACAGTAAATGCTAACAGTGGTGTATTTAATATAAAAAAAACTGCGAATATATCTTCCATTATATTCATTTATAAATTTGCGTGTATAAAGGATAATTCTGATGGCTAAATTTGGCGTGGGGCAGAGGGACTATGGCGTAAGCGGAACGCCCTCTGCCGGGAGATCGCAACTATCTGAGCGCTAGAACGCGCCACCGTGCCGGAAGCTCTGCGCGGCTGAACCCACCTGAAGTTTGTAGATTGTGCAGGACTACTGACAAGCAACTGTTCGTTCAGCCGGCTCCTTTCACCATGATCCAGTTCCTCGTAAGAACTCGTCGACAAAACATGCCAGCGAAGAATTTGTCAGGACAGGAATCTGTATGAACGGTCAGCGGGTCTATCTGTCAAAACTCGTTCTATTCCTGGAGAATAGGTCTACGGGGTCGAGAGAGATATATATGTAAAGCTAGCGTACATTAAGTTCCTGCCATGCGAAAACGTCTTTAGTAATGACGGTGAATACGTCTACGGAATGTTGTTTAGCCTCAGGGGCGATGTGCTGAGTCATGTGGAGTAGGGAAAGGGAGTGGGGTTGGAGATGGAGATGGTGAGATGAAGATGTCACGTGACGGATGCCTTGCTGTTACTTACCTCTCTCATATAGGATGTAACCGTGTGCCATTGCTGACCTTGGTTGCTTTGAAATACGAGACGTGCGCAAGGCATCTCGGGAAGCAGACGGGCTGGGTTTCCCGCTTAATTCCTGGGCGGGAAAACAGGAGGGACTTTCAGTGACCGAAGAAAGTCTATTAGCCTCCCCCCCTTCCCCCGCAGCACCCCAACCACACTGATACCGGACGGTACATAGATGTATATACTTCTGTTGGATGTAAGTAAGTATCGATGAGGGCCGATGGATGGCCAATATCATTTGGCCAATAGTTCAGAGTTCAATATCATATAACTATGTAAGTATCGATGAGACTGTATCTGAATGGACTGTATCATATGAAATGCAATTCTACCAATTTTACCGTCTTTATAAAAAGTTAAATTTTTACACTGAAAATGAACACACTCTGCACCAGACTACAGCAAAAAGTTAATGTAATCTGCCTTTCAGTCTATTCAAGTTTTGTACCACAATAGCATTACTGATTACTTTACGCACCTCAGATTATTCACCCTTTGGCTGAGCGGTAACTGAACCACGACGCATGGAAAAAGGTATCGTTGATGGCTTAATCGTTTCCAGACCTCTTCCTTTCGCCTGATCGACCGGACGTGAAACGATGCAAGCCATTTAACATCAGCTTGCAAAACACCCTAGTAAAACTTCATGGACGCCCTTTCAACAGCATATAGTTTAACTTGTTTTCTTGCAGAAAATCCACTTGTTAAAATTAGTCTAGGAGAAATTAGGGAGAGAGAAAGGGAGGCGCAGAGAATAAGACCTACACCCCCGGCCTATCCCCTATGGAGGTTGGTGGCGGGGCCCAAAATGAGTTCGACTACAAATGAAGGGTTCTGTAAATGAGTGAGATCTTTTTAAGATCTAAGGTTATAGATATATATTTTTATTTAATAATGATCGACAATTAAAGTTCAGCTTTGTCCACGCTATATAAAGCAGCCACCTTCCAGTTTCTGTCGTTCGCATCGGTGGTTCAGTGGTAGAATACTCGCCTGCCACGCGGGTGACCCGGGTTCGATTCCCGGCCGATGCACGACATTTTTTTCTCTTTTTTTTCGTTTTCGTAAAAAATACAGTGTTCTGTTTTTATATTTTGTAGTAATTTCCGAAAAGCATAGGCCTAGTATGAATTATGCGGACGGTGTTCATAATCATTCTTCATATTGATTGGTCTCAGATCTGAGGCATTGCATGCCGAAGATTCCTGTCATAACGCACTCACCAAACGCTCGGCCAACTGATCCCACTGAGTAGATTATAAGCTTATTATAGTCCGGTGTGACGTTTTCTAAGGAAAACCTTGAATCGGGCGACTTGGGGCTAAGCCTATATTAGATCTGACTGCCATTAAATATGACAGAAGGCTTACATTAGAGTAGGTGCACACCTTTTAACTAGATATGAAAGTAACTTAATTAAGCTTATATGCCTACATTCAAAGCATGAGGGTCAAATTCACAAGATGAAATTCTTTTTCGATGTTTATATATATATCAAGACCTACATAAACTTTCTTGCATTGTGTCATTCCATAATGCTATAATTTTCTGCCTCGCTTGGCTTGACGGAAGACGAAAACAGTGTGGGTCGATGGAGCAACCGACGAAACGACCAAATCACGTATATTGGCATCAAAAAGGTGAGACTAAGTGGCAGTAGGTGGCATGGTGGCTCTATGACGGATTGAGTGAGCGCTGGAATGAATGAAGATAACATTATTTGGTCAATTAGGCCGAGCCAAACATAGGTGCCCGGGCCCTGATTCGAAACCAGGACCCATTGATGTGCCAATTCACAATAATTCACCAGGCCTGCCTCCTGTTAGCCCCAGTTCTGTGGCTGTAGGACGGGCAAAAATCTGACAGGGCCCGTCTACAGCCACAGAGCCAAGCAAGCCTGTGACCGCGGAACGCCTTGGGTTGCCGTCTAACCGCATCTCTGTGAAACAAACTAAGCAACACTCACCGCCAAATCCAGTATTTTTTAACTCCATAGATGTTATGTTACTGGGTAGCACCGTTGATATCGTTCAACAGACTCGATGTTCCATGACATGTCCATCTTTTCCCACACAACAAATTTCGAATCGCCCGCTCACTCGCCGCTTGTCTTGGCGGAATTTGTTAACTGCTCGCGTCGCGCGCAGAGCCAGAGCGAATGTTTATCAACAATCACACGTGGACCGGCAACTCAGCCACCTTCCGCATGTGGAGCGCATTTGACATTTCAACAGTGCGCAATTATTACTCCCTTTAGTGGCGGATCCAAGGGGGTGGGGGGGGGGGGACGAGCCAAGTACTGTTAAATTAGTTGTTTTAAGTAAAATATTCGCACACGGGGTCTGGCGCGCCCCCCCCCCCCCCACCACACTTTCACAAATTTCTGGAGCCGCCACTGTTGCACTTTCATGTTTATATTGTGGCAGTTCACATGCACGGACCCCCAGCCCCCCCACCTCTCTCTCAAAATGAAAATTGGAGGCAGATCGACGCAGCTCAACAACTGACAGGGGGCTCTCAAAATGTGTAACGGAGGGGGAGGGGGACATTGTGCGTTCATTTTTTCATTGGGGGGGGGGGGGGGGCAAGGGGTTGTGATTTTGTGCTGGCTTGTCACTTATTTTTACGTACATTGTATTTACGTTTACGAGGCAGTCTAAACTTAGACCGTTTGTCGATCTTCCTTTACACACATTTCTTTAATGGAACCCCCGGTCCACGTGTCATTGTTGATACACTGGCCACAGACAAATCTAGATACGCGCCGAAGATGGGGTGGTGATTTTTAGTAGGGTAAATCGCCCTTTTACGTTTTTGCAGGTCTGAAGGTTTACGGTTTGAACGTCAGGTGACAAATCGAAATCACACGCCATGGGGGAAGGGCGGGGGGGGGGCAAGGCGGCGTCGTGTTCCCAGATCACGAAAAATTAATTTCTTTACTCCCAGGCCACGATAAAAAAAACCTCCCCGCGTACAATCAAAGGGCGTAAAAAGGAAGCATGATGCAAAATTTACGATTTCCCGATTCACGGTTATTTTATATGAAAAGTCTCAATTCACGATTCATGAAAATCCTTGATCACGCCGTCAGCCAATGCTTCCCCCCCCCCCCCGCCCCCACCATGACTGCAGGCCCACGTGTGATTGTTGACTATATTCGCTGTGGCTCTGCGCGCGACTCGAGCAGTTCACAACTTCCGCCAAGACGAGCGGCGAGTGAGCGGGCGATTCGAAATTTGTTGTGTCGGAAGAGATGCCCATGTCATGGAACATCGGGTCTGTTGAAAGATACCAACGATGCTATCCAGTAACATAACATCTATGGAGTTAAAAAATACTGGATTTGGCGGTGAGTGTTGCTTAGTTTGTTTCACAGAGATGAGGTGAGACGGCAACCCAAGGCGTTCCGCGGTCACAGACTTGCTTGGCACTGTGGCTGTAGACGGGCCCTGTCAGATTTTTGCCTGTCTTACAGCCACAGAACTGGGGCTAGCCTCCTGTGACCCTCCTGTCAGTGGCGTCTTGGGGGGAGGGGGGGGGGGGGAACTTAATACATTGGCTGGTTTCGGAGGATTCCGGTCTGCCGCTCTTCGTCGCGGGTATTCATGTTAATAGACCCTCTTGGTTTTTTTCCCGGGCTAATCCGCTACGGGCACCTTTGTGTGCAGGGGAAAATACAGATCGTCCTCAGCTACAAAATATCTGGAGTAGATATTCCAGGCTTTCCATTCCACCGTGAACTGGGAATGAAGAAAATAATTCTTCCTGAACTGGGAATGAAGAAAATAATTTCCGTGAACTGGGAATAAAAAAAAATTCTTCGTGAACTGCGAATGAGATAAATAATAGCCGATCATGAATTTTCATTAATCGTTTTTTTCAATAACCGTGAATTGGGAAATCGCCAATTTATATAATGTATCCTGGGAATAAAGAATTTTTTTTCTTTGAGATTTTGCCCCCACCCCCTCCTCCTGGATTGCGTCGCTGTTACCTCAGCTCCAAGTTCAAGGGATTGGTGCACTCCGACCATCCCCTGTTGAAGCCCCAACCCCCACCGCGGTCGTCACGATATGTAAGGATACGTATGTTAGAACCCAAAACGTCATAGTGACCAAAACGTCATATCTTGGTAGAATGAAATATACAGTTTAAAGTTTAATTTCAACCATCCCGGTTATCGCTCACACAAACCTTGGCGTTTCTGAAGGAGACAGGGCGGGGCCACTCGGGGCTAAAGGATTGATTGATTGACAATTAGAGACCTCTTGGAGGCCGAAATTTGCGAATTAAGGCGCAGGAAAATAAGGAAATCTAAGGTTTCTTGGAATAGAAGGTTCCAAGGGATGGACCCGGAGGGGAGGCGATACCCATATTCCATCGTTTATGAAAGCACTTAAATATATCTGAAACTGAAGAGTTACTGCCTCATATATTCATAGCCCCCGACAACAGACACTGCGATCGAGGCACAGTGTGAAACTGTACATTTGCTCCTAGATGGCTCAGACCGTGTGTTCTGACGTTTTCGTCACTATGACGTTTTGGGCCCTAACATACGTAACCCCCTCCCTAACAGGTACAGTTCTGGATCTAAAGTTGACCATTAAGAATGATAGAATACATCCTGTCTGCCTCCGACGGTATCTTAATTGTCGTCGCCTCACTGCAAAGTTGTTACCAAATGGCCGTTCATAGTTAATAATTTTCATTTTCCAACGGGTCGCCAACATATTTACCCTATAGAGTAAGGGTGATGGCTGGGGGAGGGGTGGTAGCATCCATTTGCCGCCTATGATTCGACGCCTCCCCATCCCCGTCCCCTTCCACGCCCCGTCTGATGAGGGCAAATTCTGCATTTATCTGGCTTTTATTTACAATCAAAGACTCACGTCACCCCCCTCCAGGGGCGGATTCAGACTCTAGAGGGTGGGGAGGCTTGAATTTCGCGACTACAGGGCATACTACAGGGGCGATTCCAGCCTTTAGGCGGTGGGGGGGCAGGGGCAGATCTAGGAATTTGCCAGGTGGGGGGGTGCCCTCTGAAAACTTCCGACCGGGGGGGGGGGGTGCTCGGAGAAGCAGACTTTAACAGTGTATGTTCAGGTTCCCAAGGGGGAGGGGGGTTGCAACCCCCGTAACCCCCCCCCCCCTAGATCCACCACTGGGGGGCTTGAATTTCAAGATTACAGTGCATAGGCGGCGGAAGCGGGGGGTTGTGGGGGGGGGGGTGGCAATGGTCCTTCTCCAGCATTAGGTTGCTGCTCGTGGACAGCGATAGGCTGCTTTATTCTCGGGAGCTAAACCTGTAGGTTTCTACGGCTTAACCAGGGGTTGGGGGGCTATAGCCGCAGTAGCCCCCCCGCTGGATCCGCCACTGCCCCCCCCCCACCCCCTCCCTCTTCCACGGCCCTGCTGCCCAATAGACTTAATTCCCTTTACAACACATATCCTATACTCGTATAGTAGGAGCTTTTCGGATGCCAAAACAAATCGCAATCACTGACTTTACTTTTTTCCGCTATACCTCGCTACGCTCTGGTCTCCTGCGATCCACATTTTTTTTGTAGCCTACTTAACTATACCCGCACGCGATCCAGATGTCTTTTACCTAAACTGCTCTCTGGTCGCCCTGGATTCCACACTGGTGAAGTAAAGTTTAGTGGGATGCCCCAGATTGGGACCCTGCCTATGGATCTGGTATCGGAGTACACAGGCACCAGGCGGAAGACTCGACACTTCTGCTGGATCCTGGGCGGGGCTGCGACAGTCACATTCGCTGGGATTCAAGACGCAGTACTTACTCGAAGCGGTCTGGATTTCTTTAGGTTCTGGGTGTCTTACAGTTGCTGACCTCAATACAACGACAAGGATGTCGGTAAGTATGTTGTTATCCGTGACATCGCGTCAATCTGCCTTGGAAGGGTGGCTAATATTCTCACCTCATAATATTATCCTTAGTGTGAATGAATAGTTTATGTAGTGCAACAATATAATTAAGCATGCAATACTTGTAATAATTTAAAAAATGAACTTTCTAAAGAAGAATTGTGTTATCACTGTGAACTCGGTGAATTATGCTGTATGTTTCAGTATGTAATTCCCTTGTTGACCACAGACCATCTGCCCACCGCGCCGTGATTAGAATGTATAGCTTGGAAACCAGTAATTATTTGAACGTTGTGCCGCTAAGGCGGATACAGTGTGGGTGGGGGGGGGGGGGGGGGGTATATTTTCCTAACTCCGCGATATGCATCCAGGAATTTTTAGAGATTCGCGATAAGTCGATAACACGAAGACCCTTTACCTATTAATGCGATCCGTTATGGCAGTCTGTGAGTTCCTCGATATTCGAAATATCAGGTTTTAGGTGTTTTTTTCGCGCCGGGTCTTGATTAGTCCTTATCTTGGAGATTCGATATTGCTCTATCTAAGTCTTAGAGATTCGCGATTCAGAGGCAGTACCCCACCCCCAATACCGTTGGATAAGTAAAGACATTTAAATTGAAAGTCGTATTTTCTGCGTGGATAGGGAGCGTTAATGTTCTCATACACTATTTACTGTGTCTGTATCCCCAACTAGTTAAGTCTAGTATATTTTATTTCATAAATTATATTGCATGAAGAGTTAAAAATAATTTAATACGCTAGTGAAAATGCCAATGAAAAAGAAATTGCCACAGCGTGACCAGAAAAATGTATTATGCGAGCGCGAGTGAGAATTGACAACCACATACGTCCACTACGAATACATGTTATCAGGTTACAGGGGAAAACCTGTAACTCATCTGATGACGTCACACGCAAGTTTAACCAATCAGATGTCGCATTGTAGTTGTCGAGTAGTAGGAAAAGACTCAGTCATAACCGACACAATAACATTGGGTCCGCATCTTTCTTAAAAAATAGTGAAGCGGCGTGCAATATATAAGGGCAGTGCAACTCGGATACCTGATACCCTGAAAGATTCGCGAAACCAAAGTAAAAAAAGCGCTCTGCATGTATATTAGAAGGTTAATTCGATCGTTGTGCGGTGGACCACAAAGACACATGCATGCGTTGAGGGTGCTAACCCGTAACGATTAGCTTACTTGACTAGTGTGCTTTCAGCTGACATTTGTTCAATCCACAGAATAATAGACCGGGGCGGATCCAGCAATTCTGGATAGGGGGACCCGTGGTATCGGGGTCGGATCCAGATATGCTGGATGGGGGGTGGGGGTCCGTTTTCATATGTTAAATGCTATAAATGTCGGCCCTAAAAGGGGGGCCGGGGCCGGGGCCGGGGCCGGGGCCGGGGCCGGGTCTTCATGCTAAATGCTATCAATTTCGGCCCAAAAAGGGGGGTGGGGGCCGGGGCCGTGTCGCACCCCCTCCCCCCTGGATCCGTCCCTGATCAAATACTAGGCATACGGGGGTCTGCAAGCCTTGATCATGGAAACTTTTTCCTAACAAGTTTCTCACTTGATCCGCGCCTGGATAGTACTTACCGGACACAATATGGCATTGAACTATATGGCAGGTAATCGGGACTACATATCATTATGCTATATTCACAGGGGCGGATCCAAGGGGGGGGGGGGGGGCGACCCGGCCCCGGCCCCGGCCCCCCCTTTTAGGGCCGAAATTTATACCATTTAACATGAAAACCGAATGAAAACCGGAACCTCTCCCCCCCCCCCCCATCCAACATATCTGGATCCGACCCTGAAACCGGCCCCACCTATTCAGATTTTCTGGGTCCGCCCCTGATTCACTATGGCGGGTAATCGGGGCCAAATATCATTATGCTATATTCAGCATGTCATCAGTGTACTTTGCATTCATCACTAACACCGAATTATTTGAAACCGGAATAACGAAATCTCCGGAATCACGCGTTCGCGCCAAAAATTTAAATGGCCTGGCCGACACGGGAAACCAGATGTGGCGCGAGGCAGAGACAGCAGGCCGGGGTTGTTCGCGAGTAACCCCGGCCTGCACACGAGTTCAGGCTCGTGAGCAATGGGTAGGCCGGAGTTACCCGCGAACAACCCCGGCCCACTCAAACGGAGACTCGAAAGGAATGGCTAGGCCGGAGTTATCCGCGACAACCCCGGCCCACTCGAACCGAGGCTCGTGAGCAATGCCTGAACCGTGGCTGTCAACCATTCGCTTACAGGAACTACAGCTTTATATTTGAATGAATATTAATTACTGAAAATAATCAACACTGTTTCCTGGGTAATACATCGAATGGGTTGGATGCATGGGCTTGGGCCACTCGAACCGAGGCTCTTGAGCTGTGGCTGGGCCGGAGTTGTCCGTGGCAACCCCGGCCAGTCGCTGTCAACCATTCGCTTATAGGAGGTACAGCTCTACATTTGAATGAATATTAATTACTGACAATAATCAACACTGTTTCCTGGGAAATACTTCATATGCGTTGGATGCATGGGGGGTTCGGTGTTAGTGGTGCGTGCGGTTAAACAAATGCACGGATATGATTATACACGGTTTAATTTAAGACAATCATACTTTATTTTGATGAACAAGCGGTCTGGGATCTGTATCATACGATGTATTCCTATCATAATTGCAGACTTGTGACATGATGTTCGACAAGAGACTCCGACAAAATTGTATTCAAACTTGCTCTGGGGGGGGGGGGGAGGGGGGTGGGGGGCGGTCCACGCCTCAGATAGCGTTATTCTTTAAAAAAAAGGGGGAAAGGGGGTCCACGAATCAACCTACCTCACAAAATGAAAATTTGTACTTCTTAAACATAAAAACAACTCTGTGTTACACATGTAGACCTTACAGCCATATTCGTGGGTGTCTCTCTACTTCCCCGGCCTAGCGTCTATCCTCAATCCGCTCCACATACTCCCTCCTCCCTCCTCCCTCCCCCTCCTCTTACTGAGAAGTCATTCCAGCTTCGCCTGACGGCGTCGCGGTATTTCACACCATTGGTGACAGCTTTATCGTCTCCAGTTTCGTTTCGACATGCAGCGACAGTTATGTGTGTGGACTGGCCCGCCTCTGCTAGACGGCGGTATAGTCGCATGGGCTATCGGGCAAGAGCGAACGGTTAAATTTGGCGCCCCAAATACGTTATGCCCATGATACACATAGCGAACTTTGGTGCTCGGTCGCAAGATATCAATCAATGTAGGGGATGCAATGTAGAGGAACGACTGGAAGCAAGAAAACATCCTACACTAGGAGACTATGTATGTCTCTTTCTCTCTATTTATGCCTACTAA
Source organism: Arenicola marina (assembly GCA_964019135.1). NCBI lineage: Eukaryota > Metazoa > Annelida > Polychaeta > Arenicolidae > Arenicola > Arenicola marina. The sequence continues at coordinate 30,483,264 of OZ025263.1, forward strand.
TAGCTCCCGTTATTATCTCTATTAAGTCTCTCCCTCTTTCCATCGTTGCCCATGTGTGGATCCCTTTCCTTCTCTCGATCTGTCTCCCACGTTGTCTGCCCCTGCCCAATGTATGGTTCTCTCTCCCCCTCTCCACTTGTGTCTCACTATCACTGTCCATAGCTGGCCATAGATGATGTCCTTCTGTCGTCGCTTTCTGTAACTCTCACGTGTCAATCACTGCACAGGTGATTCTCTTTATAATTGTCTATCTCTCGCTATTTTGTGCCTATGTATGTCCCTCGCTCTCTATCTTTGATTCTTACACTGTATCCTTGCCTCTCTCTGTAGGTTGCTCTTTATATTTGAGTATTACGTTGTGTATGTCTCTCTTATCCTCTCTATATCCGTCCCTCGCTCCTTTATCATCATCTATTCCTCCCCATGTATGTAATAATATATCTCTCTTCCTATCTCTATACATAATTAGGTATCACTCACTGTTTATCTCTGTCCAGACATGCATCTCACGTATGTCCCCTCTATATCCCACTTGGTTGTGATTGCTCATGTCTATATATCTCTCTCAATCTGTGCCTATCTCTGTCTATCCCTGCCGATGCAAGTTTAGCTTTCCCTCTTACATCCTACCTGTGTCCACTCCTGATCTTGTTTGTTGCTGTCTCCATCTTTCTATCTCTGCCCATTTAAGTTCCTGTTTTCATCTCCCTGTCTATCCCTGTCCTTGTAAGACCCTGTCTCCAATTCTCTGCCTATCCCCGCCCATGTAAATCCCTCTCTCAATCTCTCAGCCTATCCCTGCCTGTGTAAGTCCCTCTCTCAATCTCTCTGCCTATCCTGCCCATGTAAATCCACCTCTCCATCTCTCAACCTATCCTGCCCATGTAAGTCCCTCTCTCCGTCGCCCTGCCTATTCTGCCTATGTACGTCCCTCTCTCAATCTCTCTGCCTATCTTGCCCTTGTAAGTCCCTCTCTCAATCTCTCTGCCTCTCCCTGCCCATGTAAGTCCCTCTCTCAATCTCTCTGCCTATCCTGCCCATGTAAGTCCCTCTCTCCATCTCTCTGCCTATCCCTGCCCATGTAAAAGGCCCTCTCCATCTCTCAACCTATCCTGCCCATGTAAGTCCCTCTCTCCATCTCTCTGCCTATCCCTGCCCATGTAAAAGGCCCTCTCCATCTCGCAACCCATCCCGTCCATGTAAATCCCTCTCGCCGTCTCCCTGCCTATCCCTGCCCATGTAAGTGCCGCTCTCAATCTATCTTCCTATCCCATGCCCATGTAAGAGGCTCTCTCCATCTCTCAACCTATCCTGCCCATGTAAGTCCCTCTCTCCATCTCTCGGCCTATCCCGGCCCATGTAAGAGTATCTCTCCATGTCTTAACCTATCCTGCCCATGTAAGTCCCTCTCTCCGTCTCTCTGCATATCCTTGCCCATGTAAGTCCCTCACTCCATCTCTCTGCCTATCCCTGCCCACGTAAGGGTCTGTGTCCTTCTCACTGCCTATACCTGCTACGTAAGTTCCTCTCTCAATCGCTCTGCCTATCCCTGCCCATGTAAGTCTCTCTCTCAATCTCTCTGCCTATCCCTGCCCATGTAAGTCCCACTCTCAATCTCTCTGCCTATCACTGCCCACGTAAGTCAATCTCTCAATCTCTCTGCCTATCCCTGCCCATGTAAGTCCCTCTCTCAATTGCTCTGCCTATCCCTGCCCACGTAAGTCCATCTCTCAATCTCTATGCCTATCCCTACCCATGTAAGTCCCTCTCTCAATCTCCCTGCCTATCCCTGCCCACGTAAGGGTCTGCCTCCGATTATCTGGCTATCCCCGCTCACGTAAGTCCATCTCTCAATCTCTCTGCCTATCCCTGCCCATGTAAGTTCTCTCTCAAACTCTCGGCCTATCCCTGCCCATGTAAGTCCCTCTCTCAATCTCTCTGCCTATCCCTGCCCATGTAAGTCCGTCACTCCATCTCTCTGCCTATCCCTGCCCACGTAAGGGTCTGCCTCCGATTCTCTGCCTATACCCGCCCACGTAAGTCCATCTCTCAATCTCTCTGCCTATCTCTGCCCATGTAACTCCCACTCTCAATCTCTCTGCATATCCCCGAACACGTAAGTCCATCTCTCAATCTATCTGCCTATCCCTGCCCATGTAAGTCCCTCTCTCAATCTCTCTGCCTATCCCTGCCCACCTAAATCCATCTCTCAATCTCTCTGCCTATCCCTGCCCATGTAAGTCCCTCTCTCAATCTCTCTGCCTATCCCTGCCCATGTAAGTCCATCTCTCAATCTCTCTGCCTATCCCTGCCCATGTAAGTCCATCCCTCCATCTCTCAACCTATCCTGCCCATGTAAAAGGCCCTCTCTATCTCTCAACCTATCCTCTCCATGTAAATCCCTCTCGCCGTCTCCCTGCCTATCCCTGCCCATGTAAGTGCCGCTCTCAATCTATCTGCCTATCCCTGCCCACGTAAGTCCCTCTCTCCGTCGCCCTGCCTATTCTGCCTATGTAAGTCCCTCTCTCAGTCTCTCTGCCTATCTTGCCCATGTAAGTCCCTCTCGCAATCTCTCTGCCTCTCCCTGCCCATGTAAGTCCCACTCTCAATCTCTCTGCCTATCCCTGCCTGTGTCAGACCCTCTCTCAATCTCTCTGCCTATCCTGCCCATGTAAGCCCCTCTCTCCATCTCTCTGCCTATCCCTGCCCATGTAAAAGGCCCTCTCCATCTCTCAACCTATCCTCTCCATGTAAATCCCTCTCGCCGTCTCCCTGCCTATCCCTGCCCATGTAAGTGCCGCTCTCAATCTATCTGCCTATCTTGTAAAGTAGTTTATTGCGTACTATTGGCTGGCCTCCAGCCCTGGTACAATTAATTAGTACAAAAAAAGAAGAGAAACACCGCGACAAAAAAAGAAATACAAAAGTGCGCTAATGTGGAGATAACACCTCTTGCCTTCTCTTTCTCAAGGCAGCGACGATAAATTTACATAGTCCGTATAATGTCTTGTCATTTTCGCTGCTCATCATTTGCACAAAACTGTCTATTGATGGATAATTATAATAAACGGGGCTAATATACTTTTGTCGAAGATCGGCGTATAAATGACATTTGAGTAGGAAATGGATTTGAGACTCGACTTCGTCAACACAGATTCCTAGGCAATACGGACACAGTCTCTCCTCTAAGGGCATGTTTAAATGTCTACCTTTTTCTATCATAAGATCATGGTTACCACATCTGAATCTACTATAGGCCTTTCTTAATCGTTCACTCTTAATTACTTTTAAATAGCGTTCCGGGTTCAATAAGGTCTTATAAAAGCAATATTCTTTCGATAATTTGCCATTTTCACATACGTCCGTATACCATATTTGTGAGTGAATATCCTTCATTCGTTGTGACACTTCCTGAATAAAAAACCTCGCGTCACCCACTTCTTAACTAAGCCATGCAACACCAAATCCGTGCTTAAATAACCAATTCTTTACTTGTGACGCCCAGTTTTTCCTTATTCTACCGACGTCATCATGCGAGCATAACAGTCTATAACTGGCTTTAGCCAATCTATCTTCTGGCATCTGTAACAGTTTAACCCAGTATTTGATTACTTTTAATTCGCTATTATACTGAATCGGTAGACGGCCTAATTCACCGAGCACAGCTAGATTCGACGTGGATTTGCCAACTCCCAGAATGTATTTACAAAACTTAACGTGAACCTTCTCAACGTCCTCTGTGCAGCTAAGTCCCCATATTTCTGCGCCATACAATAGAATAGGAAGCACCATGGAGTCAAATAGCTTTAACAATAGACAAGAATCCAGACCTCCTGTTTGAATATCAATACGTCTTATTACCGTAGCCGCCTTATGTGCTTGATCTGCCCTAAGCTTTTGTGTAGCTGTCCATATCATCTTGGGGGTGAAATGCATTCCTAAGTGATTATACATCGATGAACATTGTATTTGTCGACCATCGAACAACCATCTTTCGTTCCCTCTCAGACACCCGCCGTTTCGGAACACCATAACTTTGGTTTTGCTCATGTTAATAGTCATACCCCATTTCTTGCAATATTCCTCTAAGGTCTTGATTATCGCCTGCAGTCTACCCACGGAGTCGGCGAGGTTCGACAGATCATCCGCGTACATCAGCGCTATCAAGTTTGGGAAGGTCTGATCTATGAAGATACCTTTACAATCATTCACAGTTAACAAGTTTAAATACTCGTTCACATCTAAAATGAAGAGCAATGGGCTCAATAAACAACCTTGCCTGGTACCTAAGGAGCACGTAAAAAGCTCGGTCAGGGTATTGGAGCACTGCACACATGATCGCAGTTGCTGGTATAGTGACATCAGAACCTTAAGCGATCTTCCATGAAGCCCTTCGGATAATAATTTATACCACAGATGATTATGTGGGACCTGGTCAAAGGTTTTAGAAAAATCTACATACAGGCAGTAAAAGCGGCCGCCAGGTTTAGACAAATACTTATGAATGACAGCCTGCATAGTGAACACTTGGTCTATAGTCGATCGCCCCTTCCTGAAACCACCTTGACATTCAGATATTTTTTTATTTTCCTCAGCCCAATCGGTTAATCTTGTACTCAGTACCTTCATAAATACCTTACTGGCAGTCGACAACAAGGAAATCCCTCTGTAGTTTTCAGGATTATCATGTGAGCCTTTCTTAAGTACGGGACAGATAATCGCGTCAGCCCACTCCTGAGGATAGTCACCGTGAGACAAGATATAATTAAAAATACGTGCTAGGATCGGGCTAATAAAGTCAACACTATTCTTTAATACTTCAATTGGAAGACCATCTGCCTATCCCTGCCCATGTAAGTGCCGCTCTCAATCTCTTTGCCTATTCCTGCCAATGTAAGTCCACCGCTCAATCTCTCTGCCTATCCCGGCCCATGTAAGAGTCTCTCTCCATCTGTTGCGATCAGTGGGGACACTGTTGCGATCAGTGGAGAACCTGCAGCGATCAGCGGGGACACTGTTGCGATCAGTGTGGGCACTGCAACGATCAGTGGGGACACTGTTGCGATCAGTGGGGACACTGTTGCGATCAGTGCGGCCACTGCAGCGATCAGTGGGGACACTGTTGCGATCAGTGGGGAGACTGTTGCGATCAGTGGGGACACATCAGCGATCAGTGGAGAACCTGCAGCGATCAGTGGGGACACAGTTGCTGTCAGTGTGGGCACTGCAACGATCAGTGGGGACACTGTTGCGATCAGTGGGGACACTGTTGCGATCAGTGCGGCCACTGCAGCGATCAGTGGGGACACTGTTGCGATCAGTGGGGAGACTGTTGCGATCAGTGGGGACACATCAGCGATCAGTGGAGAACCTGCAGCGATCAGTGGAGACACAGTTGCGATCAGTGTGGGCACTGCAACGATCAGTGGGGACACTGTTGCGATCAGTGCGGCCACTGCAGCGATCAATGGGGACACTGTTGCGATCAGTAGGGAAACTGCAGCGATCGGTGGGGAAACTGCAGCGATCAGTGGGGAAACTGCAGCGATCAGTAGGGAAACTGTTGCGATCAGTGGGGACACTGTTGCGATCAGTGCGGCCATTGCAGTGATCAGTGGGGACACTGTTGCGATCAGTGGGGAGACTGTTGCGATCAGTGGGGACACATCAGCGATCAGTGGAGAACCTGCAGCGATCAGTGGAGACACAGTTGCGATCAGTGTGGGCACTGCAACGATCAGTGGGGACACTGTTTCGATCAGTGGGGACACTGTTGCGATCAGTGCGGCCACTGCAGCGATCAGTGGGAACACTGTTGCGATCAGTGGGGAGACTGTTGCGATCAGTGGGGACACATCAGCGATCAGTGGAGAACCTGCAGCGATCAGTGGGGACACTGTTGCGATCAGTGGGGAGACTGTTGCGATCAGTGCCGGCACTGCAACGATCAGGGTTGCCTGCATCAACAACTCAAGCCGCCAGCCGCCCTTCACACACACATCGCACAAAACTAGGTCAGCGCGGTGAAAACCGCTCCACGCAGTGCATTTCTCCGCTCCGCGCGGTATGTTTCTCCGCTCCGCGCGGTACATTTCTTCGCTCCGCGCAGTTCATTTCTCCGCTCCGCGCGATACATTTCTCCGCTCCGTGCGGTATATTTCTCCGCTCCGCCCAGTACATTTCCGAGCGGAGCAGGGAAATATACCGCGCGGAGCTGAGAAATGCACTGTGCGGAGCCGTTTTCACCGCGCGGAGCGAAGAAATACTCTCAGGGTAACCGTTGTACCTATGGGCCACAGTACGCTTGCCCTCATCCTGCGTAATCCTTCATCCTTCATCGTCCCGGGAGGTTCCTTGGCCCAATTTAGCCTGTATGTGTAAAAAAGTGGCCTAAAACACCAACATTTCATTTCATCCTGCGTAACACTAGCTCACCACAATACCCTGTTCGTCTGTGTTGGATGCGGAAAGCTGCTTTTTACTAGTTATCTTTAACCCATTATTGCCCAGGCATAAATCGCCTCGACAAAGTTTCAATTTGTTGGCCGTTTCAAGGCCAAGAATCAAGAAAGTGAACATGAACATTTTGGGCGTCCTATATATATAGGACGCTAGGAACAGCAGGCAACAGTTTACAGGGTGACATAAACCACTCTACGGCTTATTCTAGGAACATTTCTGACAATTGACGAATTTCTGAGCGACACAAAACCGCGTCCTTTGCTAGTGATACCCAGAAGGGCCCGTTTTAACGATAAATAGACACGAGGGGTTGTATGTGTTACATTGGCCGTTACATTTGAGAACGTATATCAAACTTGAATATCCTGTAGGCTGGAAACAAATGGGTTAAGTGGACACCGGCTTCGTATCATGTTTATCGTGTCTGTCACGTATGTCTAGTTTATCCATGCCGTCTGGTGCGGCCAGAATGAAGTCACCTCTTTCGGACGCTAAACTCGTCCTGGATCTCGCTACGTGTAGTCAAGTGCATATCCATGCCGTCTGGCGCTGCCAGAATGAGGTCATCTCTTGCAAAAGCTAAACTCGTCCTGGATCTTGCCACGTGTAGTCAAGTGCCACTTTTGTCAAAACGGGGTCCGTATTTCGGAAATCGTAGTTGGAGATACGGGGTCAGGATCCGGGTCGGCGAGCAGCGAGCCTGCATCCGGCAGCTGCTCCAACACCCAGGGGGGGCATGTGACTGTATCCTACAGTATCATTATCGAACATCACATCATAACCTACACGCTGCTTCATCACCCAGGGGGGGGGGCGCACTCACTGTGTATCCTACAGTATCATCATCGAACATCACATCATACCCTACACGCTGATCCATCACCCTGGGGGGTGGGGGGCACTCGCTGTGTATCCTACAGTATCAACATCGAACATCACATCATACCCTACACGCTGCTCCAACACCCAGGGGGGTGGGGGGCACTCGCTGTGTATCCTACAGTATCAACATCGAACATCACATCATACCCTACACGCTGCTTCAACATCCAGGAGGGCGGGGGCGGGGGGGCACTCGCTGTGTATCCCACAGTATCAACATCGAACATCACATCATACCCTACACGCTGCTCCAACACCCAGGGGGGTGGGGGGCACTCGCTGTGTATCCTACAGTATCATCATCGAACATCACATCATACCCTACACGCTGCTCCAACATCCAGGGGGGCGGGGGGGGGGGGCACTCGCTGTGTATCCCACAGTATCATCATCGAACATCACATCATACCCTACACGCTGCTTCAACACCCAGGGGGGTGGGGGACATTCGCTGTGTATGCTACAGTATCATTATCGAACATCACATCATACCCTACACGCTGCTTCAACATCCAGGGGGGCGGGGGGGGGCACTCGCTGTGTATCCTACAGTATCATCATCGAACATCACATCATACCCTACACGCTGATCCATCACCCTGGGGGGTGGGGGGCACTCGCTGTGTATCCTACAGTATCATCATCGAACATCACATCATACCCTACACGCTGCCTCAACACCCAGGGGGGTGGGGGGCACTCGATGTGTATCCTACAATATCATCATCGAACATCACATCATACCCTACACGCTGCTTCAACATCCAGGGGGGCGGGGGGGGGGCACTCGCTCTGTATCCTACAGTATCATCATCGAACATCACATCATACCCTACACGCTGCTTCGACACCCAGGGGGGTGGGGGACACTCGCTGTGTATCCTACAGTATCATCATCGAACATCACATCATACCCTACACGCTGCTTCATCACCCAGGGGGGGGGAGGCGCACTCACTGTGTATCCTACAGTATCCTCATCGAACATCACATCATACCCTACACGCTGATCCATCACCCTGGGGGGTGGGGGGCACTCGCTGTGTATCCTACAGTATCAACATCGAACATCACATCATACCCTACACGCGGCTCCAACATCCAGGGGGGCGGGGGGGGCACTCGCTGTGTATCCTACAGTATCATCACCGAACATCACATCATACCCTACACGCTGCCTCAACACCCAGGGGGGTGGGGGACACTCGCTGTGTATGCTACAGTATCATCATCGAACATCACATCATACCCTACACGCTGCTTCAACATCCAGGGGGGCGGGGGACACTCGCTGTGTATGCTACAGTATCATCATCGAACATCACATCATACCCTACACGCTGCCTCAACACCCAGGGGGGTGGGGGACACTCGCTGTGTATCCTACAGTATCATCATCGAACATCACATCATACCCTACACGCTGCTCCAACACCCAGTGGGGCGGGGGGGGGGCACTCGCTGTGTATCCTACAGTATCATCATCGAACATCACATCATACCCTACACGCTGCTTCAACATCCAGGGGGGCTGGGGGGGGGGGAACTCGCTGTGTATCCTACAGTATCAACATCGAACATCACATCATACCCTACACGCTGCTTCAACATCCAGGGGGGCGGGGGACACTCGCTGTGTATGCTACAGTATCATCATCGAACATCACATCATACCCTACACGCTGCTCCAACACCCAGTGGGGCGGGGGGGGGGGCACTCGCTGTGTATCCTACAGTATCATCATCGAACATCACATCATACCCTACACGCTGCTTCAACATCCAGGGGGGCTGGGGGGGGGGGAACTCGCTGTGTATCCTACAGTATCAACATCGAACATCACATCATACCCTACACGCTGCTTCAACACCCAGGGGGGTGGGGGACACTCGCTGTGTATCCTACAGTATCATCATCGAACATCACATCATACCCTACACGCTGCTCCAACACCCAGTGGGGCGGGGGGGGGGGGCACTCGCTGTGTATCCTACAGTATCATCATCGAACATCACATCATACCCTACACGCTGCTTCAACATCCAGGGGGGCTGGGGGGGGGAACTCGCTGTGTATCCTACAGTATCAACATCGAACATCACATCATACCCTACACGCTGCTCCAACACCCAGGGGGATGGTCACTCACTGTGGGATTAGTGTAAAAGACGAAACGAAACGAAACATAACGAAACGAAAAAACCGCGGTGGTGCGTGCGTGCGTGGCATTAACTGGCGGTTCAGGGTGGGGGAACAGTGATCGTACAGAAGGGCTGGTGAGAACGTATGTGTCTCGTGGCGCCGAACTCCATCTTTAAGCCGTGGGCTCTATCCATAGGCCCTAACTCCTAACCCTCATCACAATCCCTCACTCCTAATCCTAAATCCCTGACCGCTAATCTGTAATCGGTGACCCCAAATCCTCAATCCCTGATCCCTACGTCTGTGAAGGCCTTATTATTGTTAGGGTCGGAGATAAAGGGTCAGGGGTCAGAGATTGGGGATGTAGGTCAGCGATTGCGGGTCAGGGATTTGATAAAAGGTCAGGAATTAAGGATTAGGGCTCAGATATTAGGGTTGATTTAGGGCTCAGTGATTATGAGTCAGGGATTGGGAATTAAGGGTCGGAGATTAGGGGTCAGGGATTAAGATGAGTTAGGGCTTATGGATATCCCCTTGAGGTTCTGTTTAAGGCCCACTGCGTGTCCCAACGTAGGGGGGGGGGGCTGCGGCGAGGGACACATAAAGCCCGGAGGACACACAAGGCCCCCACAAACGTACGCTTAGCTTTTGCGCCCAAAACTTCGGAATCCTCGGGATGCACGGCCGATACATTCAGTCAAGCAGATTTGCATAGTGCCCCCCCACCGGCGGGGGGGGGGTCCGACATGCACGCCTTCAGTTCAGTGCAAGGGCGAGAAAGTATGGCCCTACTCCCGTTGACAGACACAGTAAATCAGTGCGGGTTGGAGGGACATGCAGGCGTGAGTCCCAAGCCATCCTTCGCGAGGTGTCGACAGGTTCTAGTGGGGGGTCGAGCTTAAAGACTCTTTCTATATATCTTTCGTTTCGTTTCGTTTCGTTTCGTTTCGTTTCGTCTTTTACACTAAGCCCTGAAAACGGACAACCAGGCAGGGTGGGGGCGGGGGTGGGGGTGTTGGGGTAGAAAGTCGGGCGACCGCGCGTGCTAGCGTGGCCTTGAAAGTTACAAACGGGTTGACTGCTGCTGCTTGTTGTGTACGAAAGCGTACGCACGGGGACCGACCGAGTCCCGCCATTTCGGTGCCAACGGAGAGCATATAACTGTTAAGATAGAGTTGGGAAAAATATCAAATCTGGCGCCCCAAACCTCCCGACAAGCAGCTCCGGTGCTCGACCCCAAGATATCAATCAAGCTATGTTACCAGGCCTGCCTATATACAGCCTGTGCGCGTCCCGTGATAAGTTAGAGACAGGCCTGGCAATTTAGATGGACCCCGTGAGGAGGGGGGGCATTATTACACACTACTGGTGGGGGGCGGGGGGGGGGGGGTGGTCCCCGGGTGCCCCTGAGAGGGGGCGGGGGCCATTATTACACACACCTGGCGGGGGGTGGGGGGGGGGGCGGGTGTCCTTGAATGTCTGAGAGCGGACATTAAAAGAATGTTGTTGTTCGCTAAACTGATTTTCCGATATATGTGTTCTAGTCCTAGATTGGAAATAATTTCGAGCGATTAATAGCCGGATGTAGCTATATATATACAGGTGCTTTTCAAGCCACGCTGGACTAATATGTTTTGTCTCCCCATTTCCCAAACATCAACGCCATAAGATCTTTCATTTTACGCGGGCGCGCTCTGGACCCCCTCTTCAGTCCCCACTATGTTGGTGATTAGATCGACAATGGGACATGTTATGTTGTATTCGTCAAAATTCAGTTTTCAGATAAACATGATGCTCTCTAGCCTAATTGTCACAACGGTCTAATCTTACGTTAAGAATAAATCACAGCCCAGGCCCAGGCGACAGCTCACGAGCCTCGGAAACAAAAATACATGAATAAACATAAGAGCGAAGGTAAATACAACTTTGACACAGGAGATCAAGATTAAATATTTCTATCATCAGCGCCACCTGGAGTTGTCGTAACACATACGAATTATAAAACATCAGCCCAAGTCCATGCATCCAACCCATACGATGTATTACCCAGGAAGCAGTGTTGATTATTGTCAGTAATTAATATTCATTCAAATATAAAGTTGTAGTTCTTGTAAGCGAATGGTTGACAGCCACGGCCCAGGCATTGCTCACGAGCCTCGGTTCGAGTGGGTCGGGGTTGTCGCGGATAACTCCGGCCTAGCCATTCCTTTCGAGTCTCCGTTTGAGTGGGCCGGGGTTGTTCGCGGGTAACTCCGGCCTACCCATTGCTCACGATCCTGAATTCGTGTGCAGGCCGGGGTTACCCGCGAACAACCCCGGCCTGCTGTCTCTGCCTCGCGCCACATCTGGTTTCCCGTGTCGGCCAGGCCATTTAAATTTTTGGCGCGAACGCGTGATTCCGGAGATTTCGTTATTCCGGTTTCAAATAATTTGGTGTTTTATGCCATGACATCCTCAGGTAGTGACTGAAACAGGAAACAGTGCTAAAATTATCTCAGGCAAAGTAAACTACAATTTGTTAAAACAATAATAATAATCACATAACGCTTCTATATGGCTTCGTCAGAATCAGATAGTGTCCTCAAGAGGCACATTTAAATCGTAAGTAACCTCTTGTGAAAACGTAAATAAAAAATCCGCCATATGGGACCTTAATGGCACATGGTAAAAATTAATAGTGATACAAAAGTATTAGGTAAACCATGTACATTAATAATTAAATTGCGCAATCACGTAGAAATATAGAAACAAATTTCAAATATGAAGGTTTCGTGTGATTCGATCATCGAAGGAAATGTAGACGAAAGGAAACAATTTTTCAACTCACCTCGACTTTCCCCAAGGCGGGGCATATCGAAGTGTGTCGCCGATCGCGGCGTCCACGTCACGAGCTTTTGCACCGCGTTGCGCTTGACTGCTTGCTTCCGCAAATAACAAGACTGACTTCCAAAAGATTTCTTTTCGTTTTTTCAAATCTACATACCTTTATTGTGTACGTGTAGAGGCTATGTCTTCAGATGTTGTAGCGCCGTTTTATTAAGCCATTTCATACTTTTCCCGCTGCTTGCCAAAAAAGGAAGATAAATTCCTCGTACCTATATGAAGGAAATCCTGATAGATTCGTGGGTCGCATATGGTTTGCCCCCCGGGGGGTATCTCAAGGTAATTGACTACTGGGGACGTTCCGCTGGAAAGGCGGAATTTTGCACTTTTGTTACCTGCATGGGTCTACTTTGGGGAAGAATTAGGACGCCAAGGGGTCCAAGCAATTTACAAGCTGGAGAGGTGCCGATCCTAAGCCGAACAGATTTTCGTCGCAGAAAATTTTGCGATAGTCTTGCAACTTTCTCAGCTGATACGTGGTTTGCCCACTGGTTTCACATAATCGGAGTCATCACTGTCCCTGACTGTGTCATTCAACACTAGGACGTACAAAGTAGCTGGGGTGACCAAGTTTGATGGATTCAATTGTGAAAGTACATGAATGCTAAGTACATGAATGCTAAGTACATGGTGCTGGTGGATTAACGTTATAGCTTAATGAACAAGGCATCTAGGTCGATCGCTTCTATGGATTATTTAGACCGAAATAAAATTGATATGTGTATCGTATGATTGTCAGAGAGGAGGGGAGGGGGCTGTGGGTTAAAATGGAAGCTGGTAACTGATGCTACCTAAATTAGCATAAAGGTATCAATACTACTATTAATAATAATAATAAAAATAACAACAATAGAAATAATAATAAAAATAATTAAAATAATAACAATAACCAATCAACATTCATTTTAGCTGGTTAAGATGAAGGAAGAATTCCGGCAAATGACCTTCTACCGTGACATCATAGCAGAGGGCATTGTTTCCTGCTACTTGGTCATGTTCGTGACCTTTGCCCTGGTGACCTTGAACAGTGACCTCTACCAGATCAGCACAACTCACATCGGCCTGATGGTTGGTTTCCTGATATTCCTTCTCATCGAGGCCTTTGGACACATCAGCGGGGGTCACATGAACCCCGCCGTATCCATGGCAATGTGCCTCGCAGGCCGCATCACTCCTTTGCGTGGTAAGTGTGTCCCGAGCTCAAGGCATCACTGTACTTAAACGGCGGGCCGTAACTGCAGATACTGTCAACTAAAAATGGCGGAAGGTATGTAAGGTGATCTGTCAATTCGCGATAAAAACCAGGAGAAATATGGTAAATTTGGTAGTCATCTGTGATGTCTTTTCGATATAACTGTCCTTCAAGTTTGTTCTACTTCAATTTGCAGTACTATCAGTTGCATGTTTAGAAGATTTGAGCCTTTTTGCTGTGTTGACCGTATCTGAGTCAGCTGCCCGAGTTTACGGTCAACCCCCAATTTCAGTTACGGCCAACATCATAGATTTGTACACGACGTTACTACGATGTAATTAGAGCAATGGTTGTTATCTTGTTTTAACACGAATAGCAGCCTCATAACTTTGTTGGGCGATGTAGAACATTTGTCACGGCCGATGCACAGTCTGTTTCAAACAAATGAGGAATAAACTATTCAACTGACACCACCTTCCGCCAACTTTAGTTGACCGTATCTGCAGTTACGGGCCGCCGTTTGCGTACAGTGAGGCATGCTAGAGGCCTTCTGGCTGTAGTCCCTCTATTCCATGTAAATTAAGTGTAATTTAATCATCGGAATCGTCCTCAATATGTGAAAATTGAACATAAATTGATTAATTTGACCCCGTCTCATTTGGAAATATCTGTTCGCCTAACGCTATAATTGAGGTGGTAAGGTATAGGAATGCAGACTATTAATATCTGTCTATATAGAATTACACGGAACCGTCAGGTTCAGAGTTGTCACCCGATGCTGCAAACTAAAACTGCCCCTGTTCCTGTTGGGTACAGAGGGGGTATTTTATTATTATTGTTCCCAGCGCGCTTGGACCACTTGGGCGCATTATGACGGCCTATATCGCGCCATGTTCGCGCAGGTGCAAAAGTTACACAGTTAAAGGTAGTACGCGAGGATCACCGTGGCGCCACCTAGCGAATGCAACTTATATGTGGCCGTTTTTCGACTTTTCGAGCATTTTTTCGCTACTAAATCTAAATATTAATACAATGTACATAACAGGAAATAATATAAACTAAAAATATCAATACGTTTGGCCAATTTTTTTTTCACGTTTTTTTTGTTATGCCGTAAATTCTGTAAGTGACAATGCTGAGTTTCCATAGGGGGTTCAGGTCGGACGGTTCAAGCTTACATTGCAAAGAAACTAGCCTAAAAACATATTAATATTATTGTATTATTCTTCTAAGTACATCACAAAGTACTCCTTGTGCAAAAGTCAGGATGTTTTACCGTCTTGTTTTTACAATAAAAAATAAGTGAAACTATCCCATAGGCCACCATGTTAAATTGTAATAGGGGGGTGGGGTGCTTCTAGCCCCAGTTGTGTGGCTGTAGGACGAGCAAAAATCTGACAGGGCCCGTCTACTCTGACAGGGCCCGTCTATAGTAGACGGGTCCCAGTCAGATTTTTGCCCGTCTTACAGCCACAGAACTGGGGCTAGGGTGCTTCCACTTCACTTTTTGGAAAAAGTAGCCTGAAATAACTTTTTTTTATTATTGCGTTGTAATAGGCATATAAAAAGATGTATCTGGTGAAAATTTCACAATCTTTTACCGTAAGTTTTGAAATGTAGCATACTAGCTTAAATACCGCTGCAAGCGTTTCCTTTCGACTAACCTGCCATAAGAATATATTTCTCCATATTCGCGCACGTGGCAAAGTTAACCAGTTAAATATAGGGGTCTGAAAGGGGGAGTACAGTGTCTAGTGTCGCTTTGACGCTTTTCTAATATGCCACTATATGTGTCGATGCCGCTTTTTTAGATCCTGCGTGTCGGAATTTGGGGGTCAATGTTGAATGCCGATTTTACAAATATGCCTTTGTCGCGTGTCGCCATTTGCCCTTCCATGCCGCAAAATATGGATGCAGGCGTTTCCTCTCGACGAACCTGCCATAGGAATCGCTGCGATGTGCGGTGGAATGACGCAATCGGACCATGTATGGTTAGCTATAGAGGACAGGATCCAGACATGCTGGAAAGGGGGGGGGGGGGGGGGGAGGGCGGTTTCGCGTAATGGCCTAGCTTTTTGGTTTTCATATGTTAAATGGTATAAATTTCGGTCCTAAAATGAGGGGCCGGGGCCGGGTCGGCCCCCTTCTGGATCCGCCCCTGGTTATAGGTCACTTTATTTTGAGTGGATCTGGGAACACGCATGTTCTGTCTTACGGTTTACAGCGCTGCTGTATACAGTGGCCCAGTCCGCAGGAGCAGTAGTTGGAAGCGCCATTGTCTTGGGGTACGTCATCTTCATAAAGAAACAACGGCTTCACCTGTAAGAAGATTGATTCCATATTTATCATACTATACGGCTTTCATCTGTTATGAACACAGCATCTCGCCACTCGTTACTTTCCGAAAATGCCATCGTTATTTACTCCCAGAATGACATCATCTTGATTACATCATAACAACCAGTGGGGAGATCCTGTGGTTATGAAGGCCCTATAATCAGATAGATAATAAGATAAGGACTGAGATGGAGTGTGGACTTAATTAATGACGCCTCATGATCAATGATGTACTATGATAATAAAGTGTTCGTGCCACGATTTTGTCTTGCTCAGAGTTAACTTGGTTTAGGGAAGATAAACAAATAAAAAAATTGTTTTAATGGGAGTTTACAGTTTTTTCCACGATATCACTATAAACGCGTTCGTCAAAGTAGCAAAAGTGAGGTCTGGCGGGTTTATTTCTGGGAGAATTGCATCTGAGCGTTATTTGAAAATTCCCCAATGATGTCACAAGATTTCATTCATTTACCTCCATTTCATACAACCCTATAAGTAATACTGTAACAGTGAACACTTTTCTATCAATGGATATTGGGCAATATTGTTTAGCAGCCAAAATGCCAAATGAATAGATCTAACCTTGCTTTATCACTGACTCGGACTCATGCAGGTTAACGCCGGGGTCGTTGAGGTCCAAGTTCGGTCCGTTCCTGCCCGGCCCTGGCGTCACTCCAGCGGAGGGGATGGTGGTGGAGATGGTCCTCACATTCAACCTGATCTTCACCGCCCTCAGCACCACAGACGCCGCCAAGAGGGCAGTGCGCATGCCCAGTCTCCCGGCAGGCTTTGCGGTCGGGACAGGCATTATGGCGGCGGTAAGTCTTAAGGTTTCAGTGGCGGCTCCAGGATTTTGCCAAAGGGGAGCACAAGTCTGAAAACAGACGAAATTAGCCTTTTTACGCTGTGAAAGGGGGTTGTGGGCGTGCCCCCTGTGCTCCCCTGTATCCGCCACCGCTGTATTACTGCGCATTACTCGAATGGCAAACGCTGTAAAGTGTCAATCATATGCTCTGGGGTCATCTAGAATATTTGCAAAAGTTGTAAGTAGATTGTCCTAAAACTTATTTTCTAATGTATCAAATACACTTGCTACTGTTTGCACTAAAGTCTCTCGTTTCATACAATCATTCAAACGCCACCGGACGTCATGTTGGATTCAGTGACTACGTGTTAAAATGCGTTGTTGATATAGGCCTAACTTTAGTTTTGTCTTGTATGTCTTGCGCAAAACGGTCGTCATGTAAACACGTTTCCACCCTCACCATCAATAAAGTTGTGTAGCATAATGACCAAAGCCGTTTCAAAAGCTCCTGAAACTTAGTATAAGGAAATCTGTGCATACATTTACCCTTGGAAAACGAAACTTGGTCATTTGCTTAAATTTTCTGTATTTGCATACTTTGGCGGCCATTTTGGACGCATCTTGGACGTCCCGACTAGTTTTTGTTTAATAGAATTTGTTAATTACATTTATCTGTTGTTGTTTTCTTTGCAAATGAACATTACTTCGAACGAAGAGTCCTGGTGAGAAACAGATTTCGCCCATCGCCGTTATCTAGATTTTTCATAAAGCGTTTCGACGCCCACTATGACCTCATGTAAAAGTGTATTTAGTTTACGGGACGTCTTATTTGGAGAGCAAGATAATAATGAAAGCTTTGTCCTATCTGTTGTTTGCTATCTGATATAAAAAATGTGGCTACTCAGCAAAATGAGCATATTAACGTTAGCAAATGGAAATTTGTTAAACAAGACTTCAAATCTGAACTAAAATACAGAATTCAAATATATCAATTGACGCAACTAAAAGACTTCTGTATAAAATTAAAGAAGATATATGAAGGGTTTAATTAGATTTGTTTTATTATGTCTATTTTATATCTGTACTCATTTGCAACATCTTTGTGCAATAAATGTTATGTCATGTAAAATAGTTGTTGCCCCACACTCCTAAAACTTAGTTTTTTTAACTCTACGTATGCGTTTACCTCTGTTTACACCATTTCTGGTTAAAAATGTCACAAAATAACTCCGCCAAAGAAAACAAAACCTGGTAATATGCTAAAATGCCATGTATTTTTAAACTTTGGCGGCCATTTCGGACGCCATCTTGGATTTTGTGACCGATATTTTTTTTCCTAAAGAATTACAAACATCCCTCAATTAATTTGCTTCAACAATTTTACACTTACGCCACCCTATGTTTGCATAACGCTGTTCCGAATTAATTCAATTGAAATATGAAATAAAGCCGCCGCCTTGGCCGCCATCTTGAATTGCGCAATAACAGACGGCGGGCTTTTTGTAAGACTCACATATTCGGATTCTCCAGCCATTTTTACCATGGAAACCATCATGAAACCGTTTGGCCTCAAAAACATATTACGACTAATATGACAATGCGCACGTTTCCTAAGAAAAGATCCGGTAATGGGATCAATAAATAAAGGATAAGTAGTGTGAAAACCTGCACCTGATACCAATTCTTTATTGTCTGCTGTTCGCCATGCAGGGCACATTCACTGGCGCCTGTATGAACCCCGTCGTGGCCCTGGGACCGGCGGCCATCAGTCGCAACTTCTCACACCATTGGGTGAGTCTCAGCCGCTTCATATACACGGAACCCCAAGTTTTTTGTGTACGATGTATTTTTGGTGTGGGTGTGTTTTTAGTGTGTGTTTATTTTTTATTTCATTTAATTTTTTTTTAATTGGGGGAAGGGGGGGGGGGGGGTTCACACAATCCAAGAACCCATCGTATACAAAACCATTTATGGATCATTGCAAAACTATAAGCCACTTCACTTTTGCTTCACTTAATACAGCATGTTGACATTTAGGCGGCGAGTCATTATGTTATGTTGATAATCATGCATTTAATGATGTCAACAAAGCTGCAGCAATATATACTCCCTTATGGCATATAGATCGACTGATGGTGCCCCGTTGTTTTGTTGTGTAGATCTACTGGATTGGGGCTTACCTTGGGGCCGCCTTGGCCGTCGCCTTCCTGCGTCTGTCGCACTTGGCAGACGGCTTCGGACTGCGCAACCAGGACGCGCAGTCGGAACCGAAAACCAATATCGACGGAAATGAAAATGGTAAACGCTCATCGAATACTAAGCAACGATTGATGTTTTAGTAGGTCTATATCGGCCTCCCCCGCCCGATGTGTGAACAGTCCCTATCTCTAGACCATATCAATCAGATATATATTAATCAATGCAACTTCATTCATGGAAACAATGACTGAACAGTGGTCATGTTAGACTGGGCGCAAAAAAACAACGGGGGGAGGGGAGGCTCTCCGCTCTCTGAAGACTTGCGACCTCGGTAAGTTTACAATTTTTTTACGACGGGTGGGGGGGTCTACCAATTTACGACAGAGGGAGGGGGGCGGGGAGTCTACCAATTTACGACAGAGGGGTTAGAGGATCCACACCTAAGATGGCCTTTATTTTGCATGGGAATACGGCAATCTTTCTCAAACAGGGCCATTGAAGGTGGATTTTAACAGTCCTTAACATCAGGGGGTGTGGGGGGGGGGGGGGGTTAACCACTGGAATGCTATAACGGATCGCATTAAATAGCAAAAGGATCTTCGCGTTGAGCCAGTAACTGTACGAATAACTGTTCTGTAGATATCCCCAAAATTGCCAACAGCTAATCGCGCATCTCCAAGAATTAAACCGCAGATGCCAATCGCGGAGATCACCCCTTCCCCCTCTTAGGACTAAGTTGTCGACATGAATGTTTCCTTCATAAACATATCTATATGTCTGTCTCTCTGTCTCTCTATCTACATAATGCAGGGATAAAGTTACGGGGCAACCATATAGACGAGGAACTGGTTGAGCTGCTGAAGAAAGTGCTGGCGCTGAGAGACAGCGAGCAGCAACCCAATGACGGGTGACGGCCAGGTCAGGATGAGCCGACCACAGGATGCCAGAGTAACAAATAGAACTGGCAGCCACATGAACAGATGAGGCTGTGAGCATATGGCAGCAGTTCAGCGATATTTGACGACATCTAGTGACAGGGGCGGATCCAGAAAATCTGGATAGGGGGTCCGGTTTTTGTTTTCTTGTGTTAAATGGTATAAATGATATAAATTTCGGCCCTAAAAGGGAAAACCCCCGGGATCCGCCCCTGAGTGTAACATTTGACACACATGATTGTTATGGTGTCAGACGTAAAATCTCCGCGGGTGAGATCTTAATTGATTGGATATTTTCAAAGTAATGGCAGAGGCGAATCTGTTGTTTGCAGCAGGACGCTCCTCCAGACATCTAAGTCAATTTAATTTTCAGTCACGTTGGTCTCAAATAACATAGCACATAATAGCAATTTAGCCCCTACATAATAACTTTCGAACTACGTTTTTAGAAATGTACTAAACATACTGAATTTTGAAGATATATATCACACAAGGCACCTCTTAAACAAGATGCAACATTGTCTCAAAACAAATTACGAAATCGTTTTTTAAAAAACGTAAGAAAATATGACCGAAACAACCTAGTGTTTACACATTATGATTGTATGCGCACACATAATCATAAAAGCTAGAGTCGATTCCCGACTGGGGGCCTGCGCGATAGCTCAGTGGGCTAGAGCGCTCGCATTGAGTGCTCTGCAGGGGCCGTATTCATAATCCCCTCGTAAGTTACGCACGAAAAGTGCATTTTCGTCTTAGCCTCACCAGCTCGTTGCGGGGGTCTTTATGATTAAGAAACCTTCTTCAATATGGTTTTAGCAATTTCCTAACTCAGAAAATTCACTTCTTGTATGACTACTTATGTATTTTGAACCCGATAATCGCTCGACAGGGCGTCAGACTGTCGTGTGCGGCTTCGACAATCAGAACATTTAATTGTGCGAGAGACGTTACAAGGTGGCAACAGTTATCTGATACCTTATTATTTTATGTTGTCGTGAAAACCATTAAAGGCTCATTAGACGACCATCATGCATCACCGGAACCGGAAAGATATGTTGCCATTGGTGCTAAAATCGCTCAAAATGATAGTCAGTGATTGTTCTCGTCACTTTACTTGTTGAAATGAAATTTTGGTGCTTTAAGCTACGTTTCTTCACATGGAGGCTGAACTGGGCAACTACAGGGACAATGGAATCGGATTGAAGCATTACAGGTCTGCTACAATGGGAATGCTAGGGCTATGAAAGTAGGGTGCCTATAGCCTGTAACAGCCCACCGGCCGCAGGGCGGACCGGAGGGCAATGGATTCCCGAGCGCGGCCCGCCGTCTGAGAGCAGGGGGTTGTGACAAAGACTTCTGGATTGCAGAAAAAAGTGTGAGGAAAACGCCACATATATGTAACATATTCATGTCCAGGATACATTTATGACGAGAGGCGCATAGATTGAAGACCCCAAGTGCTACTCGCGAATTCATCAGCCCATAAAACATCCACCAAAACCAGCCTTCTGTCAAACCTTCTGCGATGTTTTTGAAATGGCGGCGAGTGGCAGAAGGTTTGTTTTGGTGGATATATTGTGGGCTGATGAATACGGGAGTAGCGCTTGGGACCGTCAATCCTTGTGTCTAAGCCCTCCGGTCCGCTCTGCTGACGGTGAGCTATGTAACAAGGCTATATGCACCCTACTTTCATAGCCCTAGCATTCCCATGTTACATGGCTAGGGTGCATACAAACGGTGAAACCTGATCACTGTGGCCAACGGGGCTAACTACAGTTACAATAGTTAAACTACAGTTTGTCAATGAACGTTTTAGCATATAATTTCTTCTTATTTCTCATGTAAATATATATATCTTATCTTTTACATATTAGCTAGTCGTTGCAGTATATATCACGGACTATATTGTTAACATGCGTGACCAACACTGAAGACATATGTTACCTAAACGGTTTAGCCAGTTCTTTATTACATATTACAGTACATGAGGTCGTACACTATGGTCTAAATACTACTTATAGTTAGACAGCACCATGCATGGTATTTACGGTAACAGAATATTCTGCCTCAGATACAGCATGTACAGATAGGATATATATACATGTCTATACATGTCTATAACATTGATTGTTAAACATATATAGGTGATTGAAGATTATTTTAATAAAAAATGTGGATAAAACTGATAAGGTTTGTGCATTTTCTTTCAGAAGTAGACCATGGAATATTAATATTCAAGTGTGAGTAATGACTGAAAACGTTTCAGTACAATAAAACCGCTATCAGAACTTGATCATAACGTTGAAATTTAATTACGTTGCGACAAAAAGCATCATTGCTATTACTGTCTAAATTTAATGTTTACATATAATATAATATATTAATGATAATATGTTGTGACTTTGTGTTTATATGAAACAATGGGCCACGTTACATTTAATATAGTTAAAACTTTAAACATGTAACAAAACATCGCGCAGCAAATATAATGGCGGCAAGAAAGATACGATTTAGTACTCTAGAAGTGTTCTAGCGGCAAGGCGTGGGTCGTTGTCATATACTGACGATATAGAAACCAATGACACCACACAAGCAGAACACATAAAGAATAAATTATCTTAGTTATGGCACAATACTGAAAAGAAACCGATCGTGCATTAAATATGCATTAAGACGAATATATATATAGCTCTCTAGTTAACCAATCTCTAGCAAGAACTCAATAGAAACACGCTTTCCGGAATACGTAATTTACGTAAGGATGCGTTGGCAGCTACGTATCTATATACTACTCACAATTTGCTAGGGATCACCTCTATATTATATAATTCTACTATAATACAGATAAACCTTCCCCAATCTGTGTCCAATCTGTTACTCGTGTGCCACCATGCATGGTAAAGGCAAACGTCTTTGTATTATTAGTAGAATTACACAGTCACCTGTTATACACTCAGATATCTATGCATAGAGGTGATCCTTAGCAAATTGTGAGTAGTATATATTATATATACTGACAAACCATATCTTGGTTAAAACTGAAGCTGATGTTAACATGCACAGAAGGTCATTATGATACGTCACTTACTTAAGCTCATATCGAATAACGATGGACTAGGAATCAGGTCGCTATGAACGATATTCTATTATAACTATTAAATATGTGTGTCTTGCTTCTCTTGCTAAATATATAGAATAATAATAACACTTACACATGCATGGTATCCGTCAAGGGTCGAGGTCAAAGGTCAAGGCCACCTCATAACAGGGAGACGCACGTGACCAGAAAATTAGTCGACGTCTGGTGATGAGAATTGCGGCAACGATCGACTCGAATTGCAGGATGTTAATTAGTCTCACATTGTCGATCTACTATAGACGGCGATAATATGCCAAGAGCAGCCAATAACACGTATCACCTATTGAAAAGTTCGGTATAAACTCGGGACTACCACTAGAAACGTTCTGCACTGTTCTACAAATAGATGAAAAGTCCTATGCATCAAACTTAAGGAAGATTTCATATGACGGTGAAACACATTTAATGCGACTCGAGCAAACTGTTTTCGCTAAATTATTGCAAGAAAAGTTGTAAACAGCGACCCTTAATTATTGCATTGTTGTGCGGATGGTGCCTAATAATATTTAGTGCATGTTGCAAGTATTCTATACAGTAGTAAAAAATGTAAAGTGGCATTAAAACCAAACAATGACATCTAGGAATGCTCGTTGTGCAGCAGCAGTCTTCAATCTGTCCTCTTCGTTCAGTGGCGCGACTAAACAAGAAATGATCCCGTATGGCTCCTCGTCATATAGAACACATGGATGCCAACAAAAGCCAAAAACCAACAAAAATGCAGTTAAAGCTAAGAAGTCCAACCGTTTTTGTAAAAACTATACTATCTTATGGCTTGATTAGTGCAAGACTATTCTTTTTACTAAACTTCATTGTTCGATCCTAAGCCACATCCCGAAACACTGTGACAAAACAAGTCGATTACACACAAATCTGTGACGTAGTGCCCATAAATTATACAGCTTCGTTAAATGTAAACGTTAGTCTTTCAATGCAGTGTTATATGCCATTTTTTGGAGGTAATTGGCGGGAAATATCTGTAGAAATAACTTTCTGACTTGCAAACATAGCGACACTACCTTGAAAGCGAGACTGAGTACCGAACATAGTTATACCAGTCCCGTTTGCTAGAACCGAATATAAATAAAATTTTCGTTTGAAAACATTAACCTTATTTAAGCTATTAACATTACCGTCCACGTTACATTGTTACAATCAGAGTCAATAAACAGAAAACAAATATAATACGCAGCACCATTAAACAACAAATGAAAAATACGTCATATGTGGTACGTGTTTCTGCAGTGAGTTTGCTGTATATCAGTAATCTCTTATTCGCTGCAGTAGAAATAATAAATTCAGGTACCAAATCACTAGTTATTATAACTACAACTCTGTGGTATAAATAGTGAGTCCAGCCAAATATACATCAAGAAACAATATGCCAAGTGTATCTACATGAAACGACGTATTTCAATATAACTAATAGTGCTAATTTCAATATAACTAATAATGTTAATTTCAATATAACTAATAATGTTAATTTTAATATAACTAATGCGTAATGTTAGACGCCTGGTAAATAATCAGTTACCGATATATCCATAGGAAGTGAAGTTCCCAAATAGGATATTTATGTTGTATCCTTAAAACACAGCAATGAGTGTTCTCTATAAGCACGTGGGCACAGTGGGGCCAGTTAAATATACGATAACAAAGTGCATAACAAAATATGCAAGTTACCTTATGATAATATAATAGTAAAATAGGCCAAAACAAATTCAAAGTTTGAAGTCACATACAATTCCCATTTTGTCATAGTCCGTAGTGCCAGGCGATAATATCAGAGATAGTAAATGAAAACAAAGTTACATAATCTTTGATAATATAACCGGTTGCAGTGCGCCATGTGTTGGGGATACACCTGTGGTAGCTCCACTGCAGACCACCAACCAACGATCGAAACATCGGCATGAGCGATAATAGAGCTTCACCACATTATTATTGCAAAGACACCGACTCTAGACAGAAACCGCTTCCTGTTGATAAATCACGACAGACGGACAGATAACGACAGTTATGGGCAATAAATAACGGCGATACGAGGAGATCAGCAAAGCGAGTAAGCAATAAGAGAGATCGCTAGATACAGAATACGCAACAGGGTTGTTTCAAACACAAATCATACAGCTGTGCCAATGTCAATGTTGATCATGTTGTATTGCATTGGTGACCATCCGCTGTATAAACTGGTTTACGTATATATGATGATTACTCTACAGGCAAACATACCTTTTCGACCTTCTTTTTGATGTGATCTTAGTCTTCGTTAACTTAAAACCTAATAGCCCGACTTAACTAATATTTAAATAGAAATAGCTAGTTAAACACATGTGGAGGACTGCTAAAACTAGCATGACCAACCAGTATCGCGATATGAGCTTAACCGCAGGTGTAAATATTTTCAGTTTCAGATCTAAGAATTTCTTAGATTGCTGCGGACGACTAGAGGACAGTAGACAGGTCTTTAATATCAGCCTTCGAGCGAATCAGGACTGCTGAAGCCTCTGTAAGAAGACGAACGGAAGGGTTCTAAACAGCAGTGCACAAACAGAGACTCAGTATATGATATACTCGGAAAAATAACGGCAAAAGATCTGAAAACCTAATAATAAAATGCTTAGAATTCCAATAAAAATTGATATGTAATAATATTAATATTTTAATATAGGTAATTTTAGAGGTCTTATTTATGGCAACGAGCTTCATGTAGTCGAATAACGAAATAAGAGATTCGGTTCTCCAAAACTACCAACCATTCTCAACATTCTAGGTTTAGGTTGATTCGTAATGATGCCATTACCAATCACAAGTGTCATGGATATATCAACAATGTCATCATTGATCACTGATAAAGATGACGCACAAATAATCCAAATCCATCCACTTTCCATTAATCAACCACCGATATAGTAACATATTTCTGTCGCAGTTGATTGGCGCTCTACTTCCCACTTATTTGCAATATAGCATTACATTCGGTTTATGGAAGGAAAATGTAGTGGGAGGATTTAAGGTAGGATTGAGATCAATATAGCAACTCCGTCGACGAACACCAAGCTATTAATTAACACACGAGTGTTAATTAGGCATTTAGAAATATTGCAGTAACCGACTCTTAACTCGTAAACCCAAACGACGAACATTTTAAGCGTAATAAAACAAATTAATTCTTGAACGCCGACCTTCAATGTCACGATTTTCACTTCAGGCCATCCTCTGGTGAAACAGTACATAAGAGAAATGTCACTGCATAGGATCATTTGTTTGTCCTTGCTTGGATTTTTTCCATGTTAGATATTAGACTACAATATCTTTCAATGTCGGGATGTGTTTTGCACCTTGTTTTTCGGACCTGATAACCATTTCCTATATCAACACGTAATGTTTTCATACTTTCCCAATTATTCACCTTTTGCGTTTGCATAATATTGCTATTGAAAACATTGTTATTTGATTCTTCATCAGCTTCTAGAGTTCAAAAACCTCAACCTCGACCGGTCTGGCTCTCTAATCTCCTACGTTTTCCACCGCAATATCTCACCTCACGCACAAATTGAACTGTAACCATACAATGATCTATTTATATCAATTTGTATATCCATTTAACTGTATTCACATTAAGGGTTAAGGGTTGAAATATTAGTACAAACATCTGATTAAAAAGGGGCATGCTTCCATTGATTACAAGCGGTTACCAGGGACCGATCCAGGATGGTCACACACCAGAGTGGCTTACGACAAACCCCCACCCCGAGCACCCCAACACCCTGGACCCGCGCCTGTTCACTATAGCAACAACACTCGACATAGACAACTGACTACCGCATGCTAAAAATCATTCGCATATTTCCCAGTCTCGTGACTGCCCATCCTCTCCCACCCAGCCCTGCTCTAAAATCGCTTAAAGTTCTTAAAGACTAAATATATCATGTCACAAATACACAAATTCTAAATCCCTCGCGAAATAACAGTTGTATGAAGTAAACTGGGCCAAGAAGCCTCCCGGAACAACAAGCCTCCCGGTACAACAAACCTCCAGAGACAATAAGTCTCCCGAGACAATAAGCCTCCCGGGACAATAAGCCTCCAGAGACAATAAGTCTCCCGAGACAATAAGCCTCCCGGGACAATAAGCCTCCAGAGACAATAAGTCTCCCGAGACAATAAGCCTCCCGGGACAATAAGCCTCCCGGAACAACAAGCCTCCCGGTACAACAAACCTCCATAGACAATAAGTCTCCCGAGACAATAAGCCTCCCGGGACAATAAGCCTCCCAGGACAATAAGCCTCCAGAGACAATAAGTCTCCCGAGACAATAAGCCTCCCGGTACAACAAACCTCCATAGACAATAAGTCTCCCGAGACAATAAGCCTCCCGGGACAATAAGCCTCCAGAGACAATAAGTCTCCCGAGACAATAAGCCTCCCGGGACAATAAGCCTCCCGGAACAACAAGCCTCCCGGTACAACAAACCTCCATAGACAATAAGTCTCCCGAGACAATAAGCCTCCCGGGACAATAAGCCTCCCAGGACAATAAGCCTCCTAGGACAATAAGCCTCCAGAGACAATAAGTCTCCCGAGACAATAAGCCTCCCGGACCACTAAGCCACCCGGGACAATAAGCCTCCCAGGACAATAAGCCTCCTAGGACAATAAGCCCCAGAGACAATAAGTCTCCCGGAACAATAAGCCTCCCGGGACAATAAGCCTCCCGGGACAATAAGTCTCCCGGGACAATAAGCCTCCCGGGACAATAAGTCTCCAGGGACAATAAGCCTCCTAGGACAATAAGTCTCCCGGGACAATAAGCCTCCCGGGACAATAAGCCTCCGGGGACAATAAACATCCTAGCACAATAAGCCTCCCGGGACAATAAGCCTCCCGGGACAATAAGTGTCCCGGGACAATAAGCCTCCTGTGACAATAAGCATCCTAGGACAATAAGCCTCCTGTGACAATAAGTCACCCGGCACAATAAGCCTCCTGTGACAATAAGCCTCCTAGGACAATAAGCCTCCAGATACAATAAGTCTCCCGGGACAATAAGCCTCCTAGGCCAATAAGTCTCCCGGGACAATAAGCCTCCTCCTGGGACAATAAGCCTCCAGGGACAGTAAGCCTCCTAGGACAATAAGTCTCCCGAGACAATAAGCCTCCCGGGCCACTAAGCCACCCGGGACAATAAGCCTCCCAGGACAATAAGCCTCCCGGGACAATAAGCCTCCCGGGACAATAAGTCTCCCGGGACAATAAGCCTCTCGGGACAATAAGTCTCCCGAGACAATAAGCCTCCCGGGACAATAAGCCTCCTGTGACAATAAGCCTCCTAGGACAATAAGCCTCCTGTGGCAATAAGTCTCCCGGGACAATAAGCCTCCCGGGACAATAAGCCTCTCGGGACAATAAGCCTCCCGGGACAATAAGCCTCCTGTGACAATAAGCCTCCCGGAACAATAAGCCTCCCGGGACAATAAGGGGCCCGGGACAATAAGCCTCCTGTGACAATAAGTCTCCCGGGACAATAAGCCTCCTGTGACAATAAGCCTCCTAGGACAATAAGCCTCCAGAGACAATAATTCTCCCGGGACAATAAGCCTCCTAGGACAATAAGTCTCCCGGGACAATAACCCTCCTGTGACAATAAGCCTCCTAGGACAATAAGTCTCCCGGGACAATAAGCCTCCCGGGACAATAAGCCTCCTCCTGGGACAATAAGCCTCCAGGGACAGTAAGCCTCCTAGGACAATAAGTCTCCCGAGACAATAAGCCTCCCGGGCCACTAAGCCACCCGGGACAATAAGCCTCCCAGGACAATGAGCCTCCCGGGACAATAAGTCTCCCGGGACAATAAGCCTCCCGGGACAATAAGCCTCCCCGGACAATAAGTCTCCCGGGACAATAAGCCTCTCGGGACAATAAGTCTCCCGGGACAATAAGCCTCCTAGCACAATAAGCCTCCCGGGACAATAAGTGTCCCGGGACAATGAGCCTCCTGTGACAATAAGCCTCCTAGGACAATAAGTCTCCAGGGACAATAAGCCTCCTAGGGCAATAAGTCTCACGGGACAATAAGCCTCCTAGGAAAATAAGTCTCCCGGGACAATAAGCCTCCTGTGACAATAAGCCTCCTAGGACAATAAGCCTCACAGGAAAATAAGTCTCCCGGGACAATAAGCCTCCCGGGACAATAAGCCTCCTGGGACAGTAAGCCTCCTAGGACAATAAGCCTCTCGGGACAATAAGCCTCTCGAGAAAATAAGCCTCCTTGGACAATAATCACAGGTCTTTTTGATAAAAGTAAAGATTGACCTAAATAATGGCTGGGTTGGTTTTGAGGCCACAATTGCGAAGCCCTCAGACCAATCGATAAAAGGTAGATACCCCCGAGAAGCGGTTGGGGTTTGAACCCGCAACACGTTGGCCTACAGTAGAACACGCTACTTTTCGACCACGGCGGGTCCCTCACACTAAAATCTTGAGTATTTCACCCCGTGCAATGTGATAGGAGTAGGGGATTTGTATTTACTCCATATGAACCGCGATACTTTCTGGTGTGAGGCCACGTGGGGGGGGGGGGTACTTAATACATTGCTGGGTTTGAGGGGGGGGGGTCCGCGGTAAAGCTCCCCCCCCTCTTGCACCGCTAAAATTCGCTCGGTCGGGGCGTTTTACCGGAAGGGGTATTTTTTCGCGCTCCATGAACGCACATTTTCAGAGCCCCACCCCCTTCCCCCGTCGCAAGTTTTAAAATATCCGCTCTATAATTGTCTTTCTTTCATCCTCAATGTCCGCTCTATAGGGGTATCTTTGTCATCATAAATGTCCGCTCTATAGGGGTATCTTTGTCAGCATAAATGTCCGCTCTATAGGGGTATCTTTTTCATCCTCAATGTCCGCTCTATAGGGGTATCTTTGTCATCATAAATGTCCGCTCTATAGGGGTATCTTTTTCATCCTCAATGTCCGCTCTATAGGGGTATCTTTGTCATCATAAATGTCCGCTCTATAGGGGTATCTTTGTCAGCATAAATGTCCGCTCTATAGGGGTATCTTTTTCATCCTCAATGTCCGCTCTATAGGGGTATCTTTGTCAGCATAAATGTCCGCTCTATAGGGGTATCTTTTTCATCCTCAATGTCCGCTCTATAGGGGTATCTTTGTCATCATAAATGTCCGCTCTATAGGGGTATTTTTGTCAGCATAAATGTCCGCTCTATAGGGGTATCTTTTTCATCCTCAATGTCCGCTCTATAGGGGTATCTTTGTCATCATAAATGTCCGCTCTATAGGGGTATCTTTTTCATCCTCAATGTCCGCTCTATAGGGGTATCTTTGTCATCATAAATGTCCGCTTTATAGGGGTATCTTTGTCAGCATAAATGTCCGCTCTATAGGGGTATCTTTTTCATCCTCAATGTCCGCTCTATAGGGGTATCTTTGTCAGCATAAATGTCCGCACTATAGGGGTATCTTTTTCATCCTCAATGTCCGCTCTATAGGGGTATCTTTGTCATCATAAATGTCCGCTCTATAGGGGTATCTTTGTCAGCATAAATGTCCGCTCTATAGGGGTATCTTTTTCATCCTCAATGTCCGCTCTATAGGGGTATCTTTGTCATCATACATTTCCGCTCCCTCAGGCATCAAGGCACCCACGGACTCCCCTCCCCCCCCCTCCCCACCAACAGATGTGTATAATAATATCCCCCTGGTGTGAGGCTACAATGCAGGGTACTCCCATCATCACAACATTAATACCGCAAACAAACAGAGCCGTTAGTAACAACAACCAGTCCCGTGGACCACACGTCTGCATGCCACTTACTGACTCGGAAATATGCACTCTACTTAATGGCTACTTTTTCTCGCTGAAATGGTAATGAAACAATATAATTTACAGATAATACTTTTGTAATAATCTACTGATTAGGAGGAAAAAAAACAGTGCCTACTGCCTACAATAAAGTCGCTGGAATGACCACAATGTACATGTATATTCCTCTCCTAAAAACAAGGAACTAAAATAAGAAATGGGGAACAAATAGCGTGACATCGAAGTAGAATGGTATTGGACCAAATACCTTTGAAGGTTGAAGGTGACTCTTTTCTCGCTGGCTAACGCGGAAACACGGTGGCGCTTAGCTGAATGGGGCAAACAGAATGCGTGACGACAGTTGAAAAAGGTGCACCAGACAAAACGGAACTGGCGAAGGAATGGAACAATAAACACACTAGGCGATAATAATAATAATAATAATAATAATAATAATAATAATAATAATAATAATAATAATAATAATATTAATAATAACATCGATAACAATATCAAGTGCATTTAAATTAAATGTGGAACTCACATGCCATAAGTTATGGTGAAAGGGTTGCGTCATTAGTGAAGTAAACAAATTAATTCATATCATAAATAAACAGAAGGCTGCAAAATTGACGTAAAATAAAATAACTCATCATTTGACTTGACAAGCTGACTCGAATTACGAATGAAACACATAGTTACGATATATATGATACCAAAATAGTTATTTCAGTCAGAGAACTCGGAAAGAAAATACGTGAACGTAATTTGCAAATATGTAAACGTATCAGGCCAATTTGCAAAGGTATTGAGCAAATTCATAAAAGTATTAAGCACATAATTATGTAAAGTTTGAAGCAATTTCGTTAAGTATTAAGCAAATAAGTAAAGGTATTAAGCAAATACGTAAAAATATTAAGCAAATACGGAATCGCATCTTCATGTAAGAATGTCTCAACCATATTGAATTTTAAAGCACATGCCAGACCTGAGTAATATTTGAGCTATGCTGACACAATGGGACACCACCATTTAGGATACAGCAGGAGTATTGCACACTGACAACAAAAAGCAAAGACTGACGCCAAGACTGCCGTGCCTACTCACAAGTGACGTCATCAGTTTTCGACCAATAAGGCTTGGCCGCTGACGATGGCATAGCAAAGCGAGGGAGGGGGGGTACTTTTGAATATCAACACGCAATGTAATGTGTGATCATGTGTGTTGGTATCACAGTATTGTCGATGGCCTATGGATAGGTGTTCTTATCACAGTATTGTCTATGGCCAATGGATGTGTGTTGGTATCACATTATTGTCGATGGCCAATGGATGTGTGTTGGTATCACAGTATTGTCGATGGCCAATGGATGTGTGTTGGTATCACAGTATTGTCGATGGCCAATGGATTTGTGTTGGTATCACAGTAATGTCGATGGTCGATGGATGTGTGTTGGTATCACAGTATTGTCGATGGTCATTGCCCCAACCCGAAATAGTGTTTTTCTGGTTACTTTTTGTCACATGTCCTCATATGTTACAGTATTGTATTACTGCCCCCCCCCCCACACCCCCACCCCCAAACGCATCACCTACTTTCTGACAAAACAAATTCTGTCGTAAGATCTCTTATCGCCCCAGCAACATTCATATAAGGTAGGTGTACATTACATGCTATGACTTGCGTCCTATCCCTGGTAGGTGTATATTACATGCCATGACTTGCGTCCTATCCCTGGTAGGTGTATATTACATGCCATGACTTGCGTCCTATCCCTGGTAGGTGTATATTACATGCTATGACTTGCGTCCTAGTCCTGGTAGGTGTATATTACATGCCATGACTTGCGTCCTAGCCCTGGTAGGTGTAGATTACATGCCATGACTTGCGTCCTAGCCCTGGTAGGTGTATATTACATGCCATGACTTGCGTCCTAGCCCTGGTAGGTGTATGTTACATGCTATGCCCTGCACCTGATTTGTTTTACACACTTTTGCCCAGGCTCAAACATTTCAGGGTATAAAGGGAATTAATATGTTGTCACTACAAGTCTTGCAGACTACAAGTCTCGCAGGCTACACATCTCGCAGACTACAAGTCTCGCAGACTACAAGTCTCGCAGACTACAACTCTCGCAGACTACACGTCTCGCAGACTACAAGTATCACAGACTACAAGTCTCATCGACTACAAATCTCGCAGACTACACGTCTAGCAGACTATACAAGTCTCGCAGATTACAAGTTTCGCAGACTACAATCTCGCAGACTACACATCTCGCAGACTACAAGTCTCGCAGACTACAATCTCGCAGACTACAAGTCTCGCAGACTACAAGTCTCGCAGACTACAAGTCTCGCAGATAACACCTCTCGCAGATAACACCTCTCGCAGACTAGAAGTCTCGCAGATTACAAGTCTCGTAGACTACGAGTCTCGCAGATAACACCTCTCGCAGACTACAAGTCTCGCAGACTACAAGTCTCGCAGACTACAAGTCTCGCAGACTACAAGTCTCGCAGACTACAAGTCTCGCAGACCAGTACCTGGTACGTGTGTGGGTTACAACTCTCCACGACGATATCATAATCCTGGAGTCCAACCTCTTTGTTCCGTAGAGAGAAATACAACATAAATACGTTACAGGGTTCGTCAAGAGCGAGGAAAATATGTTACAGAGTTTGTCAAGAGTGGGTAAAATATGCTACAGAGTTCACTAATAGTGGGTAAAATATGTTCGCCGATATTGGTAGGATTTGTTGCCCTTAATTTATTGATAGGCACAAAAGTAATTATTAGTCATATTTACTTATATTCGGCGACACAAAGACTCTATGTTCATTTTGTTATTACTACTTATGATCTATTATTGAGTGGCCAATGCATTGGGAACATGAGCACCAGAACTAGCATAAGTAAGTGCCAAACATGTTATTTTGAGGTTTAATTATTTTTCGTGTCTAATGCTACTTAGAAATGATATTGTGTTAAACACGCGTCAAACATATCTCTCTTGCATTAAACAGACAGGTACATAGGTTAGTGGCTTTTAGTAGCAGCTATTAGATAAAAAACAACTGTTAGTTTGAAAAAGTGGGGGAGTGCAAGTTCTATTAATACATGTAATTTACACGATTTTTTGTCCCGTGCCAGGTCAGTTTTGCGGGAATTTACAATGATAATGGAGTATTGAATTTTACATACATTATATTTTACTAGGTATACATATCTCGGGGGACCCAGCTAGTAAGTCTGTTTGCTCAGCCAGACGCAGCTAGACTGGTGGCTTATGTCCAGACGTTTTCCGCTGGGTTCAAGGTGCAATGCTAGTGCACTGTAAATAAATCTTTCACCACAGTGTATTTAACCTAGAAAGCATCATGCTGATGCTCTCTTTGAATAGTCCCAGGACAGAATCTGTTGCTAAACACTGGTGTCGCGTGACCAGACACATCTAAGCTGGTGCCCCGTGACCAGACGCCACACCAGGCTGGTGCCCTGTGTCGGTCCCCACCAGACTGGTGCGCCGAGTCTACACCCTGTCAGGCTGGTGCCCGGCGCCTACACCCTGTCAGGCTGGTGCCAGGCGTCTACACCCTGTCAGGCTAGTGCCCCGTGTCTAGACCCTGTCAGGATGGTGCCCTGTGTCTACACCACACTAGACTGGTGCCCTGCGTCAGCCAACACCACACCAGACTGGTGCCCGGTGTCTACACCCTGTCAGGCTGGTTCCCCGTGTCTAGACCCTGTCAGGCTGGTGCCCCGTGTCTACACCCTGTCAGGCTGGTTCCCCGTGTCTAGACCCTGTCAGGCTGGTGCCCCGTGTCTAGACGCTGCCAGGCTGGTTCCCCGTACCTTGCTCGGCCGTCATGCCCCGCTCCTCGGGCTTCAGCATGGTGCTGTAGACGTTCATGGCGACGATTAGACAGCACAGCAGGATGGGTCCAATGATGGCGCCCTCCAGACCCATCCAGTACATGCCGCCCGCTATAGCCAGGCCTGTAAGGTACGGGTGGCCCCTGGAACGAAAGTGCCGTGTCAGCATAATGAACACTCAGGTACGGGTGGCCCCTGGAATAGAAGTGTGGTGTCAGCATACCGAACAATCAGGTACGGGTGGCCCCTGGAACGAAAGTGTGGTGTCAGCATAATGAACACTCAGGTACGGGTGGCCCCTGGAACGAAAGTGTGGTGCCAGCATAATGATAAAAAATATGTGATAAAACAAAAACGATTTTTTTGCCTACGAAAACAAATGTTTTAAAGCAGCCTACTTACATGCACCATCTTAGATTTTTTACATTTTAGAATCAAGACAAAAAGTATCTCAAAATTAAGATGCATATATGTTTTGTAAAACAACTGGAAAACAACAATTTCAACATAAAACTGCGCGGGCCAGTTTATCGCGCAGACGTCTTGGCGAGCCGCGGTCGACATCCCACCGAACAGCGAACAGGCGCGCAGGGATATAAAGCCGGCCACCAACTTCTGCTCCGGTGAACAAATTCGCTTCTCTCCGGATAACCGACAGTCTTTCAGGACTAAATACAAGACAGAATCTACTTATTTGACATGGAGAAGAGATTGGTATTATAAAAATAACGGAACATATTGCTTTAAGAAGAATGGCTGTTACGTGACAGTGTACACACCCCTTGACCTCACTGTAGAAGGCGGTGTCGACAAAGAACATGGGCAGCAGGTGAAATACTAGAAGCAAGATGGCGGAGATCTTCTGGCCGTTGACGAACCAGAGCTCGATGAGGGCGGGAACGGCGGCGATGTAGGTGCCGACGAACGGGATAGCGGCAAAGATGGCCGCCAGAGCTAGAAACAAATATATCGGACATTTTATTTCGTACAACCGTCCACCGTTCCTTTTTTCTAAAACTGCATGAATTTTCGGTACTTAATTATTTATATTAATTGAGCTGAGCGTAAAACGCAATTCCATTGACTATGAATATGTACATGAACCAGAATTACAAGCTACCTCGAACTCTCATACACTATTATTTGTATGTTATGTTACTCACATTGCAAGGCTACCTTGCACATTATCACTGTTACAGGTCATATCTTATAACATCTTATTTTATGGTGATTTGTTATATTAATATGCTATTGCGTTCCTTGTTTGTAAGACAAGTCTTAAAACTTGAAAATTACATCACGGGGACATATAACATCACACAAATGATAATGCCATCACAGTTCGGTTTACGGTTTTACCTGATGGGATGAACACAATTTGGATCCCGAAGATGGTGTGTGTGATCCAGGTATAGAGACCGTAGAATGCCGCCATCTTTAGGGATGCCAGGAACACGGAGCTGCAAGTCCAAGGATATGGGGTGCATGAACCTCAGGATCATTGTGTTAATTTTTAATTTTAATTTAATTTTCATTGTGTTAATTTTTAGTTTTAATTTAATTTTAATTTCATTTTTTTTTCATTTTCTCTATATGCAAAGTCAGATCAATAATTAAATTAAAAAAAGACGTCTTTGACGCTACATCTTTGACATAGTTATAGGTTAATTAAATGTTATATAAAACACGTTACACTAATAATAAATCACGTCATTCGAGGAACTGCTAATTTGAGCTTTAACCTTGGTGATATGTTAAGATATGATGTAGGATTCTGTATTCTCCTCCACAGTCTGACCCAGCTTGTTGCTCTGACCACCCCCCTGTGTACCTGATGGCCTCCTCCACAGCCTGACCCAGCTTGTTGCCCAGACCACCCCCGTGTGTACCTGATGGCCTCCTCCACAGCCTGACCCAGCTTGTTGCCCTGGCCACCCACCCTTTCTGTGTACCTGATGGCCTCCTCCACAGCCTGACCCAGCTTGTTGCCATGACTACGTCCCGCTGTACCTGATGGCCTCCTCCACAGCCTGTTGCCATGACAACCCCCGTGTGTACCTGATGGCCTACTCCACAGCCTGACCCAGCTTGTTCCCCTGGTCACCCCCCTGTGTACCTGATGGCCTGCTCCACAGCCTGACCCAGCTTGTTGCCCTGACCACCCCCCTGTGTACCTGATGGCCTCCTCCACAGCCTGTTGCCATGACTACCCCCCTGTGTACCTGATGGCCTCCTCCACAGCCTGACCCAGCTTGTTGCCCTGGCCACCCCCCTGTGTACCTGATGGCCTCCTCCACAGCCTGTTGCCATGACTACCCCCGCGTGTACCTGATGGCCTACTCCACAGCCTGACCCAGCTTGTTCCCCTGGCCACCCCCCTGTGTACATGATGGCCTCCTCCACAGCCTGACCCAGCTTGTTGCCCTGACCACCCCCCTGTGTACCTGATGGTCTCCTCCACAGCCTGACCCAGCTTGTTGCCCTGACCACCCCCCTGTGTACCTGATGGCCTCCTCCACAGCTTGACCCAGCTTGTTGCCCTGACCACCACCCTGTGTACATGATGGCCTCCTCCACAGCCTGACCCAGCTTGTTGCCCTGACCACCCCCCTGTGTACCTGATGGCCTCCTCCACAGCCTGACCCAGCTTGTTGCCCTGACCACCCACCTATGTACCTGATGGCCTCCTCCAGTCTGACCCAGCTTGTTGCCCTGACCACCCCCCTGTGTACCTGATGGCCTCCTCCACAGCCTGACCCAGCTTGTTGCCCTGACCACCCCCCTGTGTACTTGATGGCCTCCTCCACAGCCTGTTGCCATGACTACCCCCCTGTGTACCTGATGGCCTCCTCCACAGCCTGACCCAGCTTGTTGCCCTGGCCACTCCCCTGTGTACCTGATGGCCTCCTCCACAGCCTGTTGCCATGACTACCCCCGCGTGTACCTGATGGCCTACTCCACAGCCTGACCCAGCTTTTTCCCCTGGCCACCCCCCTGTGTACATGATGGCCTCCTCCACAGCCTGACCCAGCTTGTTGCCCTGACCACCCCCCTGTGTACACGATGGCCTCCTCCACAGCCTGACCCAGCTTGTTGCCCTGACCACCCCGCTGTGTACCTGATGGCCTCCTCCACAGCCTGACCCAGTTTGTTGCCCTGACCACCCCCCTGTGTACCTGATGGCCTCCTCCACAGCCTGACCCAGCTTGTTGCCCTGACCACCCCCCTGTGTGGGGGTAAAGCTGGCGAACCACTCCACGGGTTTGTAGCGCTCTCCGCTGGACGCCAACAGGTAGAACAACGTCGTGATGAACACCACCTGACCGGAAGTGACGTCACAAAACATTATATTTGATCTCGACATCATTTCTGAGGGACTGATTTTGTCATATTTTTAAATATATTCTAATGTTTTTAATAAACGTCTGCAAAAAATGCTGTACCTATTGTAAATGGTTACATCTGCATCATTACTTTTCTGGCAAAAGAAAGAACAAAATGAAAATAAAACATTTTCTGTTAGGATGATACTTGCATTCCTAACAGTAATAATATTAGTTAGGAGGATACTTGCATTACTACCAGTAATAATATTACTTAGGATGATACTTCCACTACTAATAGCAATATAATTAACGAAAGGCTGCTACTTGCACTACACTTGCAATAACATTACTGACAGTTATGACTGGCTGTAGAACTGCGGCTGATGACTAACCATGCTGAGGACGAAGTTGAGGAGGGCCGTGCCGCCCCCAAACAGCAGGGACACGGCGGCCCAGAGGACGCTCAGGGCCAGGTTGATGTTACCCTTCAGTACGGCCCAGATGGACTCCAGCACCTGCAACCAGCGGACAGGGTCACTAGCAAACAACAGTACGGCGTAGGATGGGGGTCAACATTATTATTTTATTAATATTAGTTTTTTTATTATCATTTCTAATATTTCTAATATTATTTTTATCATTCAAGGGTAGAGGCGGAGGCGTGGGAAGAGATACCAGACTATGGATTCAATTATTCTTTCATTCTATATATGTGCTGTATTTAATTGTACATTAAGTGTTTTGTTTCATTGAACCGTATACTGCTATGATATATTTGTATCATGTATTCTACGATTATATTGATATTGAAATATTTCTCACCACAGTAGTATGTAATATGTATATATCCAGTACACCAGTGTGTTTACTATTAATATTACTTAATATGTAACATTAT
The DNA here is from genome assembly GCA_964019135.1 of Arenicola marina. Taxonomy (NCBI): domain Eukaryota; kingdom Metazoa; phylum Annelida; class Polychaeta; family Arenicolidae; genus Arenicola; species Arenicola marina. The sequence goes on from OZ025263.1 coordinate 30,522,161, forward strand.
TATAACGGGAAAGGTCGATTTGCTCGTTGGCGGGCAAGTAGGAGATTGGCGGGACAATAACAGCACATGGAGAATACAGGTATTATACAGAAATGGCGTAAATTAAAGGACAATGAAACAACACAAGTTCTGCCATGTCTCTTGGGCAACAGTGAGATAAAGAACTGACTGCACCACATACAATGATTTTCAACTAACCGAGACTAGGATGCCGACATGTTCTTTGGCGAACTCCATGATGTCGAAGTTGAAGTTTTTGGCCATGGCCATGACGTCATAGACGCTCGAGACATTGGACATGTCGATGAAGTCGAGCGTCATCTGGCGGTGAAGTTCCGGCTTCATGAGAGTGTGGTTTGCCTGTTGGAGAGGAGACAAACTGTCACCAGGTAGCAGCACCTCTCATTTTAATAATCCCCAAATTCTTTTCCAAACAGTCACCAGGTAGCAGCACCTATCCTTTAAAATAATCCCCAAATTCTTTTCCAAACAGTCACCAGGTAGAAGCACCTCTCATTTTAAATAATCTCCAAATTCTTTTTCAAAACAGTCACCAGATAGCAGCACCTCTCATTTTAAATAATCCACAAATTCTTTTTAAAAGTCACCAGGTAGCAGCACCTGCCATTTCAAATAATATTAAAATATCCCGTAGATCCAATGAACTGTTGACCCACAAAATTGTCCAGTCTTTTATATAATGTGCGCCAGTAATCCGTGTACAATAATGTAATGGTTCTCTTGGGATGACATGATATGTGAGACATTTTATTTTAAGGGATACTGACAAACTAGAAACATTACAAATCATTAAAATTACAATAACCCAGAATGAGTAATTATGGCATTATTTATTCTTAAGGCAATTTTCGCCTTTTACCGAATCTTTTTGAAATACATTTGAAATACAAATCACACTATCATTTGACCTTAATCCTAAGACCATTCCATTTTCTTATTTAAAATTCCACAACATCACAACACTGATTCGACCCATCTTTTTTTTGCTAAATTTCCTTGACACGAATATAACCATGATAACAAATATAATATAGAAACAAATATGACCCTCCACGCCTCGCAACAGCATTTTTTGCCTTGCTCATTGAATAAGCATAACTTGGAACCGATGTGCCCCCAAATAAAAAGACGACATATCAATGATTGCTCAGAAATACCGGTACTTTATGTGTTTCCCAGGTGTACGCTTTTGCAGGCATATTTGCATTCCCACGCGTGTAAGCGAAAGGTTGAGATGAGAGCTGGCATGTCACTATACACCAAACTAAGTGTTTTGCACAAGGCGACCTCAAACAAGTCTCTTGCGTCGCGATCCAGTTTCACACAGAGAGGACCAGCAGTTAACAGCATGCGATTCGATTCATACAACGCCTCGCCTCTGTCAATATTTGTTATGATATGCCCAGATGTCAAACATGTCTTGACTGGTTGTATATTCAGGACGCTTTAACCACTTTTGGTCATATCGCGTCAATGGGAGAAGACAGGGAGAGTGGAGCCATGTCCCCGGCGGTAACCCCTTACTCTTTGCGAAGGACATGGAATCTTTATCCTGCGACCTCACAGACATGGCCACAGGGGGGCGCGAACCACCGATCCACGTGCCGTTGGGCTCTCAGGTGACCAGGGCACTGAAGGCGAGCGCTCTAACCCACTGAGCTATCGGGCCGGCCCCAAACATGTCTAGATGCCATAACCTATGTCTATCACGGTAACGCCTTTAACTCCGTGCAAGTCTAACTACTTATACTGCACTATGGATGTCTATCAAAGTAGATACATCCGAGACCAATATGCTGGAAGAGCTAAATAAGCGCAAAGAAAAATGAAACGCAGACGCCATAGCCACAAGACAAAGCAAGTACTGCAAGCAGGTAGCACACGGGCCCATTCGCGCTTCCGGTACACTTGTACTCATTCCGGCCATACCTCTTCCAATGTAACATTAACCAAGTGTTGTCAGACAATCCCAGAACGCTATAATTTGACAGGTATAGAGAGATATGCAGCATGCAGGATTTGAAATTCCTAGCCGGAAGTGACGTCAGACAAAGTGGTATGGCGAGGTGGATTTTGGGGGCAAATTGAAGTAAATGTTTGGAGCAGACACTGCACGTAAATATACACACTCAGGATCAACTTACTCTAATTGGAGTCTGAAAGTATTGGCAATGGAAGAAAACGTAGATATTCCGATTCAGATTAAATGCATGTTGGGTTTTTGCTATTCATGCAGCGTTTGAATCCAGAAAATATATTGTAACACTTTTCAAGTGGAAATATAAGAGAAATCGGCAAACAACTCAAAATTAATGATGATACGACATGTTTGGCCATACTATTAGGGCGATATTGCGTGCACTATTGACGTTCCTGCGTAGGTCCATGTTCCATGTCAGAGCCCACGAAATTGTTACAGTAAACGGTAGGTATGAGTCATAAGTGAGCTATGTTGAAACAATGGTTCGCTTTCACATGGAAGAACGAACTAAAATGTGGATATCGATATCCTTGTGTATAATTGAGCTGAGAGAAATATGATAAAGCATATATCACTTAAAAACCTGACAATAAAAAACAGACTCCATGTCTAGCATATATCTAAAGACATTTCCTGCAAGGAATAAGGCCCGAGGAAAATAGCCGCATGAGCAGTGTGAAGACATAACATATAATTTCTACTGGTCCTTTTGATGATTTTTTTCCTTTTACGTTCATACTTGTGATACTGATATCTGCATACGTTCTTCTCAGTGTTCGAGGTTTATATGTAAATGAGCAAATGCAAAGTAATTGAAACAAAAATTATATGACCAAGCATTGCTTTGTCACAAAGGACTCTAATGAATCTAAAGTATATGTCACTTTAGTTTATTGTCTCAACTACCAAAATTACGAATAAATGAAATGAAAAACGACTGAGTTTTTTTTAACACAACTGAAACAGAATTAAACAGCTCCGCATTTAATGTGCAAGTAACGTCAGTTTTAACGAGTGTAGAATCGATTGCAAAGTACTCACAAAGCCATCCAGTATTGAATAATGTTTACTTATGTTGAACACATATTAGTCACTGATTTTAGCTGTCTCTCCGACAACCAGTGGCATCAGACACTTTTACATACAGTGTATGCAATAAATCCTCTGAAAATAATGCATTATATCCCGGGCATTGTGATATCTGCAGCAATCTTTAAAGTGACCTACATACCCGAGCAAAGAAGTTTTCGTAGAGTCTGTCCCAGACTTGGAGGACTTGTTTCTCGACGTCTTTCTTGGCCACGTCATCCCCATCCACCGTGTGGAGTTTCTCGGCAATCCACTTCCGCCCGTAGATATAGGCGTTAGACACCATGGAATCCATCGTCTCCTGCATCTCCATGTTGTCAGGCAGCCATCTTGAAAAATTTTAATGTTGGTATTTTAGGAAATTTGGTCCCGTGCGCTCATGCTAACTAACGTTGCCCAAGAAACATCGCGAGAGATCGAATTGAGTTAGATGAAGACGGTAGATGGTGAGTTAACGCACAGGAAGGCTACATCTATCCCGCAAGATTGAATGGGTTGGATGAAACAAATACAGACTAAATTGGGCCAAGACATTATCTCCCAGGCGATTAAAATGGGCTGGATGAAAGATTAAAAGGCTAAATTTAGCCAAGACACCTGCCGGGACAAAGACAGGAGGTAAGATGTAACAGGCCACATATGCCGATACCAGGGCGCGAACAGATGACCTTTTAGCCTGCAGCTCAGCCTGCCAACCCACTGTGCCAGGGAGGCTCCTCAGGCAGGGATCTTAAGGAATTTGCACACTTTTACCTGTATTTAATACAATTCATGTAATCATTTAACCTGTATTTATGGCTCGGTAACCATAATAAGAATTATGTTTGATCATAGCTACAATTAGATTCATTGAAATACGTAAATCATTGTTTCGCGGATCCAATTGCCCTCTAAAGATGAATAAGTAATGAACCACGCAAAATAACCTCAATATATTTGTAAAGCGTCTAACTCACTGGGTGAGGTCTGGGTGTAGCGTTTTGTTCATCAGATTGCTGGTCACGGTCACTAGGTGAACACTTTCCTTGTGCACCTGAAACAGACGATTGGCAAAATGTTTACAACATCCGTAAGACATATGAATAATAGAATAAATTTGATCATTTAAATCACCTAAAATCAGGTTCAAACATCGGATCAAGAACTAAGCGCATAATACATCAAGTGAAGTCATACAGTAAGAGGAGACGGCATAAAACTTCGACAAATCACCTGCTGTAACTTTCAAATTCATTTCACCATTTAGGAATAGCACACACACCATCCACACCGGAATAAAAACAAAACTTGCATTTGAAGCCCATTATTTGTTTCTACGGGGCAATATTGGTTGGTCATTTTCATGTTTCCTCCATGGACAGTCTATGAGCTAGTCGTGTCTGGCTAATGGATGTTGCTTGGTTGGTTTACTTTACCTATAAAGGTGACGCTAACCTTGCAATCAAGGGCAGCGTGAAGCTATATCACCGGTGGTAAACCCCTTTTGATTTAAATTTCTTAGAAAGACAAGGGCTTTGTTTCCTGTAAGAAGCAAGCACTCTTCGCACAGCGGGGCGCGAACCCCCAACCCACTGCATGATGGCTGCTTGAGCAGAGCTCACCGGACAAACCCGAGCGCGCTACCCGCCAATTCACCCAGGTGTCTCTCTGACGCACGGACTAATATGACAGTATCACATATCAAAGTGTTGGGGCCACAATTTTTTAAAGCTTAAACCTACATTAGATAAATAAATAAGAATGTGTTACAATAGGAGTTTACAGCTTTTATTCCACGAAATCACTACGCGTTCGTCAATGTAGCAAAACTGAGGTCCGGCGGGTTTATTTCTGCGAGCATTGCATCTGAACGCTATTTGGAGATTCCTCAATGAAGTCACAAGATTGACAGGTGAGATTTTGTGCAGTGCGTAGGTGTTTGTTGTCGATGGCGTGAGCTAACATTGTTTTGGCGTGGCACCAACTGTTTAAGCTTCTAACCTGAACCAGCATGAAGAATGTCCCCAAGAGAGAGCCGAAGAAGAGGAGGAGGACAATAAAGATGCTCATGAACTTGTCAGTGGACCCTTCCAGGGAGGCTACCACCTAGAAACAGATCGAACCAGACATGATAAAAACAAAAGTAAAATAGACACCAAACATACACATAATATTTATGACAATCAGTCGAATGACATTCAATATATGGTTAACATTGTTCGATAATAACAAGCTTTGCTAATATTAACATAAATAGTCCCATGTTGTCGTAAATAAATTCCGCGATGGTGTATGGATATGGTAATCACGCAACGGAAGAAACAGTAATACCTAGGTATTTTACATCTCCACACAAATGCGGAATTAAGCTGGGGTTAATCCGTAATAGCATTACTTAATGTGACGAATTATCAGTCCCAGAATTACATTGAGATTGAGCTCCCGATCGCTGGTGAACTCTCACCTTTCTGTCGCCGCGTAGTATCAGCTTCCCAAGGCCTCGCAGTGGTTTTGGCGCCAAAATATCGACGCGTTTGTCGTTGCAGATTGTCGTACGAAAGTGATTAGCGGCCCCTTTAGCTTTGTCTTGAACCCATTTCCAGGAACTCACGTGGACACCTGTTGGTAACCATGGAAACATGATAATGAGGGCGATAATAAGGCGTATAAACCAATAAATACGTTGGCCATTTGGTCCGTGTTAACAGAACGAAAATACGAATAAAGCTTGATAGCCGTGGGGGGGCGGGGGGAGGGGCGATTCGTAGAATAGAGAACCGTATTACCATGATCACCATATTTCTCTGGCATATATCAACCATATATAATGCTATATTGAGTTACTTCAGCACTAATGCATGTAAAAGGAGGAACGGCGTTAATATTTAGGTTTATTTGAACCATTTTAATGCATAAGGTTAATTAACATGAGGATTTTTTTTAGCATTCGCTTCTGAGAAATCATCATTAAATAAATATATATATATATATATAGTTGAGGCAGTAAACCTCACAATGCCAAACACATTATCATTATACATCAAATAATAGTTACTATAAGCTATTTCTAATAATGAAAGGGGTCGTTCTTCCATGTAAGGGCGAACCATCGTTTCAGCATAGCTGACGTATTACTCACGCCTAACGTTTACTACAAGAATACATTTCGTGGGTTCTTACATAGAAGATGGACCAATGAAAGTATAAATCATTCCCCGCTGAGCGTTACTGACCGAGTTTCTTTAAGATGAGACACGCGACCAGGATGGGCAGGAGCTGGATGACCCAGAAGTGGACCCAGATCCGGACGATGACTAAGGCCCAGAAGAGTCCGATGAAGCACATGTCGCTCAGGGATCGCTGCTTAGCCTCCCGCGGCAGTGACTCCTCGGACGACGTTCTGGATCCGCCGGGAATCGAACCCCCACCGACACCCAGCCCCGTCGGACGTTCTCCCTTTGTCGCCCGGGGCAACCGAAACGGGTCGCTGGCGACGCCCTCTAGCGGGCGGAGAGGTGTCTCAACGTCAATGTTGCTCTCCGGAGATTGCGGTTTTCGCGGTGTGTCGCGGTGCTCGCTGGCTGCTCCTACAAGCTATAGCGATGGGAGGCTGGTTATGATTAAACACAAACACGATGTCAGTTGAGAATCCTTTGCTGGGTTAGCGATGTATCATCATGTAGAAATGCGCGATCGCAACATCCATTTAAAAAAAGGCAGAAATCATTCGTGGCTGGTATTTACTTGATAAATCTGGTAATCAAATATTAACATAAATCCTATCAAATATATGTCAAATATTAACATAAATCTTATCAAATATATGTCAAATATTAACATAAATCTTATCAAATATATGTCAAATATTAACATAAATCTTATCAAATATATGTCAAATATTAACATAAATCTTATCTATGTCAAATATTAACATAAATCTTGTCAAATTAATGTCAAATATTAACATACATCTTTTTTACAGTCACAAATTGTGTATAACTGATAATAATCAGATCATAAAAAAACATGTTAATATATACAATATATATTGCAGCCTACCTCAGCCTGGACCTCGGTGCTGTCCGGCAGCTGAGCGGGCGGCGGGGACGGGGAGGGTGAGGGCGGGGGAGGGAAGGACTCGTGGCTGTAGGACTCCATCAGACGGTTCTTGCCCCACAGTATTTTCCAGGCCGCGATCAGGGAGGGAGACTCGGCATCGGTACCTGAAAACAGAGCCGAACCAGTCCAACTGTTGGAATCCCAGACAGAAATGTCATATATATCTGAAAGAAAGCAGCTATAATTTACAACCATTGCCAGAGAGGTTGGTTGTATGTTCAAGAAGTTTAACCAATTCTGGTTATATCGCATCAATGGGAGAAGGAAGTGAAGAGCGGAGCCATGTTCCTGGGGGTAAGCTGTGTCTTTGTCTTTGTGAAGAAGGACATAGGATCTTTATCCTGCGACCACACAGACATGGCCACAGCGGGGCGCGAACCACCGATCCACGTGCCGTTAGGCTCTCAGGTGGCCAGAGTGCTCACTGCCCTAACCCACTGAGCTATCGGGGCTGCTCTTTGCCAGAGAGGAAGGCACAAAATGCTAACACCCTTTGCCCTTTCATCAGGGTGCCTCCACAACGTATAACAAACCTGGGTCAAAGTCTTAACGGCTGTCTGGGCTCTCTTTAGGACACCTGTTACTGACTGGTTCCACTTCCTTCAACTTTCAAGTCACCTGCTGGCATTCCCAGTAATAATCCTGGTGTCAGCAGTTTTACTTCCCTAAAACTGTTTCATGCTTCCAGCTGTACATTTCACCCCATTCCACAGGTATGTCGCCAGCTCCAAATTACTAAGCCAGCTGTGTTCTTACCCAATAACTATTCTGACGCCAGCTGTGTTCTCACCCAATAACTATCCTGACGCCCGCTGTGTTCTCACCCAATAACTATCCTGACGCCCGCTGTGTTTTCACCCAATAACTATCCTGACGCCCGCTGTGTTCTCACCCAATAACTAACCTGTCGCCCGCTGTGTTCTCACCCAATAACTATCCTGACGCCCCCTGTGTTCTCACCCAATAACTATCCTGCCGCCAGCTATGTTCTCACCAAATAACTATCCTGACGCCAGCTGTCATGACTAACCCGCCGCCAGCTGTCATAAATAACCCACCGCCAGCTGTCATGACTAACCCGCCGCCAGCTGTCATGACTAACCCGCTGCCAGCTGTCATGACTAACCTGCCGCCAGCTGTGTTCTCACCCGATAACTATCCTGACGGCAGCTGTGTTCTCACCCAATAACTATCCTGACGCCAGCTGTGTTCTCAGCCTATAACTACCCTGACGCCAGCTGTGTTCTCACCCAATAACTAACCCGCCGCCAGCTGTCATAACCAACCCGCCGCCAGCTGTCATGACTAACCCGTCGCCAGCTGTCATGACTAACTTGCCGCCAGCTGTCATGACTAACCCGCCGCCAGCTGTCATGACTAACCCGCCGCCAGCTGTCATGACTAACCCGCCGCCAGCTGTCATGACTAACCCGCCGCCAGCTGTCATGACTAACTTGCCGCCAGCTGTCATGCCTAACCTGCCGCCAGCTGTCATGACTAACCCGCCGCCAGCTGTCATGACTAACTTGCCACTAGCTGTCATGACTAACCCGCCGCCAGCTGTCATGACTAACCCGCCGCCAGCTGTCATGACTACCCGCGGCCAGCTGTCATGACTAACTTGCCGCCATCTGTGTTCTCACACAATAACTATCCTGACGCCAGCTGTGTTCTCACCCTATAACTATCCTGACGCCAGCTGTGTTCTCGCCCAATAACTAACCCGTCGCCAGCTGTCATAACTAACCCGCCGCCAGCTGTGTTCTCACCCAATAACTAACCTGCCGCCAGCTGTCATGACTACTAACCTGCCGCCAGCTGTGTTCTCAACTAATAACCAACCCGCCGCCAGCTGTCATGACTAACCCGCCGCCAGCTGTCATGACTAACCCGCCGCCAGCTGTCATAACTGGCCTGCCATCAGCTGTGTTCTCACCCAATAACTAACCTGCCGCCAGCTGTGTTCTCACCCAATAACTATCCTGACGCCAGCTGTGTTCTCAGCCTATAACTACCCTGACGCCAGCTGTGTTCTCACCCAATAACTAACCCGCCGCCAGCTGTCATAACCAACCCGCCGCCAGCTGTCATGACTAACCCGTCGCCAGCTGTCATGACTAACTTGCCGCCAGCTGTCATGACTAACCCGCCGCCAGCTGTCATCACTAACCCGCCGCCAGCTGTCATCACTAACCCGCCGCCAGCTGTCATCACTAACCCGCCGCCAGCTGTCATGACTAACCCGCCGCCAGCTGTCATGACTAACCCGCCGCCAGCTGTCATCACTAACCCGCCGCCAGCTGTCATGACTAACTTGCCGCCAGCTGTCATGCCTAACCTGCCGCCAGCTGTCATGACTAACCCGCCGCCAGCTGTCATAAATAACCCGCCGCCAGCTGTCATGACTAACTTGCCGCTAGCTGTCATGACTAACCCGCCGCCAGCTGTCATGACTAACCCGCCGCCAGCTGTCATGACTACCCGCCGCCAGCTGTCATGACTAACTTGCCGCCAGCTGTGTTCTCACACAATAACTATCCTGACGCCAGCTGTGTTCTCACCCTATAACTATCCTGACGCCAGCTGTGTTCTCACCCAATAACTATCCCGTCGCCAGCTGTCATAACTAACCCGCCGCCAGCTGTGTTCTCACCCAATAACTAACCCGCCGCCAGCTGTCATGACTACTAACCTGCCGCCAGCTGTGTTCTCAACTAATAACCAACCCGCCGCCAGCTGTCATGACTAACCCGCCGCCAGCTGTCATGACTAACCCGCCGCCAGCTGTCATAACTGACCTGCCGTCAGCTGTGTTCTCACCCAATAACTAACCTGCCGCCAGCTGTCATGACTACTAACCTGCCGCCAGCTGTCATGACTACTGACCTGCCGCCAACTGTCATGACTACTAACCTGCCGCCAGCTGTCATAACTAACCTGCCGCCAGCTGTCATGAATACTAACCTGCAGCCAGCTGTCGTGACTACTAATCTACCGCCAGCTATCATAACTAACCTGCCGCCAGCTGTCATGACTACTAACTTGCCGCCAGCTGTCATGACTACTACCCTGCCGCCAGCTGTCATGACTACTAACCTGCCACCAGCTGTCATAACTACTAACCTGCCGCCAGCTGTCATTACTACTAACCTGCCGCCAGCTGTCATTACTACTAACCTGCCGCCAGCTGTCATGACTACCAACCTGTCTCCAGCTGTCATGACTACTAACCTGCCGCCAGCTGTCATGACTACTAATCTGCCGCCAGCTGTCATAACTAACCTTCCGCCAGCTGTCATGACTAACCTGCCGCCAGCTGTTTCTTGCGGGCCTCGTTGACCTCGGACACGAAGCCGACCGCCATGAGCGCAATGACCAGGATGAGGAGCGGCACCCGGAGCGGTCCCGTGATCATCACCAGGTGGAACACCAGTGCGATCCAGACCGGGATCGACAGCGGCTTCAGGATCGGACTGGACTGCGGCGACCAGAAGAAGATGACCACCAGGGCGTAGGCCACCACAAGGCTCCAAACCTGCAATGAAGAAATACGAAGATGGACTAAAATTGGCTAAAATTGGACGAAACAAACCTTCCGGGACAACGAAATGGGGCTGGACGAAATATGCTCCAGATACAGATAGCAGGGCGCGAACCCACGACCTATCAATCCACAGCTGAGCTGGCCTACCCACTGGGCTATACTGGGAGGTTTGCTGTGTCCCGCATTGTATTGTTGCTTTCCTGGTCGAAATAAAGGATGATTCTCTCTCTCTTTCCCTGCGAGGGATAGAGGTATTTTGTCAAATACAAATGCAACCACAGTTGCCATATATGCGATAGTATCAATATAATACTACGCATACCGTGACTGAAGTGCCATTATCTAGAGTTTGTGGTGTACTACCAAAAAGTATCGCTACCTTTTGTTTGGCGCAACGCATTCACATCCTTCTGAAAAATGTTTAGAAGGTTGGCAAGTATGGACAGTTTATCCCTCGTGTGCGTCAATTTGAACATCTCTTGACCACATTGGCGGAGGACGTTCAGCCTGTAACGTAGACCGGATACATGTCCCCAGAGGCAACGCCTTATTTTTATTAAAAAAAAATAGGACATCCACATAGTGGGGGCGCGAAATCGCGAAGTCCTCGCGCTTACCACCAGACCACTCGGGTGGCCCACAGTGAACCGCTCGAGTTCAACGATTTAACACACCGATGTAAGCCACTGCACGTGGCTTGAGTGATTCATGTGCTGTTTCCGGCCACCGTATTGTCAACTCCGTGTGAGCAGATACCATCGTCGATGGTACGGAATGTTCGACTTGTGGGCCGGTTTAGCCCTTGAGAACGTAAATATGGCCTAAAAAAGGTAACGTATAATCGAGGAATTTGGGGCTGGCCAAGCAAGTCACGTGATGAGAAGAAAACAAATCCGTTCCTACTTCCCTACACGGTATTTCACAGTCATTATAAAGCAGGAGGGTTTGTAGTCGCTTAAGAAGAGAAGTGCCTTCGTAGATATGTGCACCAGTTTGGCCTAGAGGACCTTATAACATCCATCTAGTGCCAAGCGTACGGTACAATCAGGGGGGTGGAGGTGGGGTTATCCCCATTCCGGTTACGGTCCACTCTTTGCAAAAGAGGGACACGCCACACGGGAGAACCGCTCGCATGACTAAGCCGGCTGTTTATCAAAGATAAACACTTATCGCAGGTGCGTGTCAAATAAATATATACGTCCCATAGGGGGGCCATAGGGGGGGGGCACCGTGCTTGCTCAGCGTACGGGCAGCTAACGCCAGGGATATAGGATATGCATGTTTATATCAACCAAAAACACTTCCCGACAAGCCAGATCAAGGATAAGGAAAGAAAATAAGCCGTACGAGGCGAGATTAGAAGCACGGATAGCATGGAAGGAAGGGAAGTTTACAGGTGTTGGAGTTCTCACCCGGTCGCATGTTTTACGAGAGCTCAGTTGATCGTTCGCCGATCGAAGCCTGAGATTGGAGGTATGGTTACAGCGGTACCAATAGCAGTACAGGTATGGAACTATGTCTATACAGACGTAGTCAGAGAGTTGCTAACTGTGGCGCATTGGCGTAGCTGTAGCTTCTCGAAGCTGTAGCATTCAATAAATAGAATAGAATAGGATCCAGGTCTTCATCGACTATTCTATAAGTTCAGTACAAAAAATGTGTAAGTGCAAATGTCTATGGTTCTGCAGGATAATAAACCCAGGTCTTTCTTTCGCAAAGAGTAGACCGTACCCTGCCGAGGCCTGAAAGGGCCGCCCCGATAGCTCAGTGGGTTAAAGCGCTCGCATTGAGCGCTCTGGCCACCTGAGGGCCTAACGGCACGTGGATCGGTGGTTAGCACCCCGCTGTGGCCATGTCTATGTGGTTCAGCCTGGAGCGGCCTGTAGCGTGGTTTAACAATAAACCCCACCAGTGTAAATGTCTTATGATTTTGCAGCATAATGATCCAATGTCTTTATTCGCAAAGAGGATGAGGTTACTCCAGGAGACATGGCTCATCTCTACCTTGCCCCTTCCTATTGTTGCTATATGTCCTACAGAATTTAGCCCACCAACCCTGCCAAGAAAACAAATATCACTTTACCACAATTAGTTTAATTATTTTGGCCATATTTGTTAGAAGCACATGCACGTAACCTAGAGAGTCTCTCCCTTGCCCCGTTTATGAGCGTGGTCAGAGCATGTACGAGGGCCACACATAACAGACCTCAGGTCCAGACTGTACTGTTGCCCAGTTAGAGAAATTCGCTGCTGTTTAGCAGTGGCTCTGTCGGTTGTGACCTTGCCCTCTTTAGACGGCTCAAAGCAATACCGGCCGACTGGTGAGCATGCTCTCCCCCCCCCCCCCCCCCCCGCCATCCTTCGCCTCCCCTCACTAAAATAAGGATTTACGCGGTGGCCTGCCAATCATTATGTCGACCGAAGTTCAGACCAGACGGATAAACGTTAATACAAAGGTATAGCAATGTGGGTCCCCTGTTATGGCTATTGGCGATGAAGCACCTATTAAAATACCTATTTGTGTAGGTGTATACAGTCTGTACTTCCCCTGCTGTATGTAACGGGACAAACACAGCCCATATGTATAGGTCAACCTATCACAAATCTCCGGCAGTTTTGCAACTAAACGGATTGAGAACAATCAATATTAGTCCCTGCCACTGCCACTTCAAAACAGTAACAGGACTTACTCGAGGCAACTGGCATGGCATTTAAAGCATATTAGCAATACCCCCCCCCCCCCCCAACCACTACCCCAACACTGGTGGGTATGTACAGGGTGCGATAAATCACTGCAATGCGTGTTTCGCCTATCTGCGTCAACGTCTGCAGCCATAATGCGAAGAGAAACACCATTTCCCAAAGCAAACGAGGCAGGATGAGCAGCACATAAAACGTAGAATACCGACCAGAGCTTATCGCCAGAAACAGAAATATAAGTTCCATGCCGGAAACATGTTTCTGTGCCCAGATATATATACATCATATATATATATATGCCGCCCCGACAACCCATGTGGTGATTTCTAAGCCACCCGTCTCAGACCCATCTGACGGAACTATGGGAAGTAATAACAACAAGGGAACTTCAGCCGTATTCTGCCGGTGGAATCTATAATATAATAAAGACCGACAGACTGTCGAGCTCAACATTCAAACCACGTAATAACATCCAGATTTTTTGCCTGATACTGCCAAACAAATACCCAGGGATCCATCTCCGGACAAGTGTGCCAGACAAGAGTGCCAGACAAGGGTGTTGCAAGGCGCTGACGCGGTCGGCTCGCGTCTTACTCCAGAGGGCACCTTTCAAATCTCGGGAAGCACTTAGCCATAACCACGTGGTCTGCGTTGCCCCATGTTTGGGGGCCCCAGTTGGTGCCTGTAGCGATATCCACACCTCTTGCCATGGTGCTGGTCTGGACCCCAACATCTGGTGCTGCATTCGGCAAAATATGGCATCTCACCGAGGCAAATTTACTGCCTTAATATAACGTTGATCATAAATAAATACGTACTATACATCAGCTTCATGCAAGTTAGCTGCATAGGATCATGTTGTACAGTTTGTTCAACGCTAAACAAACTGTATGGCCTTGGAACGTTTCTATTGCTCCTGGATCGGGTCCAGATATGCTGGAAAAGGGGGGCCGGATTCGAGTAATGGCCTAGCTTTTGGGTTTTCATATGTTAAATGATACAAATTTCGGCCCTAAAAGGGGAGAAGGGGGCGACCCTGGATCCGCCCCTGTGCTCAGAGCCACAACTGTCGCAGATTGGGCTGTATGATAGGAAGGGGATGGCTTGGCCTATCCGACTGCATCACTTGATGGATCTCAAGGGTTCCTTCATCAGCTGAAAACATTAGACCAACCATCTGGGTTTCATCTGTTATGTATACAACAATTGTGTTCCTGTCTTCAAAGGTCCCTTTTCCGACGGGAAAAACATTTCAGTCCCGACGTCTGCCGGTCTCAACAAAAAATCTCTCCTGTATGTAACAATGGACGCATCCCATCCAGTGCCCCAAGTGACTTTCTCTAAACTCCCCACGGTCGTCGACCTCCGTGCTTCTACCATGTATACACCGAGTGAGCTAGCCTCCCTAGCTCAAATGGTAAGCAGGCTGAGCTGCAGACCACCACATGAGGGGTTCTAAAGCCTTGCATCACCATCTTCATCTGCTTCATCCAAACCCATACATCATTATCACAGGAGGTTTCTTGGCCAATGTAGCTTTCATGTGCATAAAAGTGGCCTTCAACGTCAGTATTTTAGGCCAATTTAGTATGCAAAAAATGTCAATTCGGATGGATGAACACGCAGTTCTCTTCCAAAGCCATTGGAACAGCAACTGTGCCTCAGGGACGACAGGTTTGTGCTGATGGGAGCCCTCAATCTGCATCCCATCAATCAATACAAAGGGCAGTAGTTTTCAGTGAACTTATGCATAAGGGGTGATCCCTTCCTGCAGGCATTTTTTTTTCAGTAAAACTATGTTCAGACGCGGACATGCAGGTGGTGTTTTTCCAAACCCACCCCACCACCCTGCCTTTCATATAACAGTCGTGAAACCATCATGAAGTAAAGTTACAGTGCCTCCAAACCCCTCAACTCTCTGCCACTGCATTGTTAGCTCTGTGGTCCAAAGCCCTCTCACTACCCCATCCACATCATGTGGACCTTGGTCCCAATTTCATAAATTCTCAGAGAATATCTTGCTTCAGGAAGTATCTTGCCATATGTAGCCATTCTGAATGTTATTACATCCACAAAACCTAAGTTTTACCTATAGGTGGAATAAATAAGCTGATCGAGCCTCTTATATTACCAGGTAATTACTGAGTGCTAGATTTCTTAGGGCTTTCATAGGGCATAGATCACAATGGCTATAGCAATGTTAAACAGATCAACTCTGTGATATTTATAATTTGTAGTGGAATTGAGCACTGACTTTTCAGTAATTCATCATTTGCCACTATTGCAGGAAGATCCTTTATTGGCCAAAACTTGTCTTTTTGACAAAAAACTTTTAAGAAATAAACTATTCACAATATGACATAATGTAAGACATATCAGAATTCAAATTCTGGTATATCTTTTCATCTTTCATATATAGTGATTATACAGTTTTTATAGAATACTCTTTATCACAATATTTATATTTATCCTCTTTATACTATATTTATATATATTATATATATATTTAGTATATATCAGATGATCTCTCAAAGGAAGTTAAACTGTGGAATTTCTTACAACCAGGAGGTAGGATTCACACATACTGTAACATTAACGTCAATGGATTTCCCTTAACATGCTTGAGTGTAACATTCATAGATCACAACTGATGCATTAGCAATAAATATTGAAATAGGTTGCATTGAGAGAACAGGTTCAATCAGCAGTAGAGCTTAGGCATCACACCTACCTCTCCCATAGAACACAATGGAAAAAAGATTAATAAATAGTTCACACACCCATCCCAACCCATGTATATATCTAGTCAAATAGTATAGATTAATGATTACATGTCATCAACCCAAATATATAAGTTCATATAATCTGAAAATTAAGACTTGAACTAAATCACTAATCACATATAATTATCTCTATATAACCAACCCATGGGTATCATTTCTGCTATCGATAATGCATGGTCTTAGATGAATATTTTTCAATTGCATACAAATTTACCATTTATTATTGTATCATCCATCATTAACTTTCTTAATCACAGATAAATTTATCTATCACTACAATATCTGAGTTTATAGTTACTAAAATAGACCTTCTGTATAAGATAATTTTAATTAAATAAGATCTATTAGCTGCCGTAAACTTTAATTATTTTATTAAAAAGAGAGCTAGAGCTTACCCAAATTGCACTGAAGTAGTTGAGAGCCTCAGATATAAAGCAGAAAGTTGTCTGCATCCCGCTGAACATTCTACCAAGTGGAGCAAAGTGGTAGAATAGATAGCACAGAGGAAGACCAACTGCTCCGCCCATAATCGCTTTGATATGGGTGAGAATCACAGAACCCAGGCTCTCTGAGGTTCTGTTCACAATCTGAACAGGAAGCAACAGGGTTCCTAGGGCCAAGGGAGTCCCTGATCGCCTCAAGTTCTTCAGCCATCCTCGGACAACAGTTGTCAAGGTACTTTTGAAAGGGTGCAGGAACGTCCCACACAAAACGGCCCAGAGCAAAGGCCTGAGAAACGCTTCCAAAATGTAGTATACGGCGATCGCGGCGCAGCACACAAGAACGAGAAAAAAGCTGGCAGCTGCGTTGTAGAACGCCTGTTTCAAAGCCTTGTTATGACCTTGTGGCAAGTAGCTGAAAACGTTGTCGAAAGGAGAACGCAGATAATCCACGGCGGGAGACGCCATGACGCGTTCTGGCCCCGTTTCCTCGCCTTGTGTGATGATAATGAGCTTTTAGAAGCGCCTTGAATAATGAGTCAACATCAGCCAGCTGTCAGCTACGAAGCACAGTCCTTGTGGGTGTTTTCCACTCCAAAACGAGGCCGAGGGAATCCCCAGTGAAGTTCGACGACTATTCGCTAGATGGCAGCGCACGCAATATGCCAGTCGCTAGATGGCAGCACACATTATGGACAGCAGCGTGGTACACCTGCAGCGCACATATGTGACTTCAGATGTATATTTGTGCTGAAAGCAGATCAACCGCGAAGCAAAATATATTCCCAAGGGTCTATTTAATCTACGTTTAACCCTATAACCGTCACTTACACGATTGGATTGCTTAGTGTTATGATCGCGCGCCGGTTACACAACCGGTGCGTGAATGCTCATGCACTAACTAAGGCAAAGTGGGCTTAGGTAACCTCGACCCCCATGTGCTATTTTTATTGATGATGTTACCAATCCATATTTTTTCGCCGATTTGATTTTTCGATAACAATCTTAGAGATGCCCCTGGTAACTAGACACAGAGAAGCTGGATTATAGATATGTAATTTTTTATCCAATTTGAATTAAATAAGTCATGCAACCCTACATTAACAAGTGCTTTTGCAGCTTATCACAAACGTTAAGATACATGAGTTACAAAAGCAAGCAGTATGTCTGATTAACACTGAGGATGACAATTTATTAAATAAAAAAGAGTGAAAGAAGACGATGTTTACAAAATGTTTACATCATGAGAGTTCTTCCCCAGATCGACCTTGACCTTGTGAGAGATCGAGATTACCCCACCTTTTTCACGACCGTGGTCTAACCTCGACCCCTCTTTAATTTAACGTCATTTTCTAACAATATGTTATAAAAATATGCCATGTTTTAGCAGTGGATGGTCACAAATACATGCAACAATAACTGTCCGGCCCTGCTTCCGCATATTTTGACGTTGAATAATATTTAAATGGGTTGTAACATAAATGAGTTAAATGGCATTTCCTTGGCGGGATAGCCCATGAAGTATTCTAACTTGGCGTTATGACTACCCGTGTAATATGACTAATGAATATAGTTTCAAGGGATTGCTTTATCTATCGTTGGGCATAAGAGGCACGGTTATGTGAATTAATATTGTTGCTTTCGCACACTAAGAATCACGATATGCGGATTAAATCACCCACCTATCCCAGGGGGTCGAGGTTAGACCACGGGGGTCGAGGTTCGACCACGGGGGTCGAGGTTCGACCATGGCCCCCACTGCCTTTCAGAAAATGAGCACTCCCCACAATCTGCCTAGGTTTTCGTTTTTTCTATAAAATCATATTATTTGAATACCATGGTTTACTGTTTGAACAAAAAATAAGTTCATTTCACATTATTAAAGAAAATAGACGTTTTTTTGTGTTAAGGGGTCGAGATTGGACCACTATGCCTTATATATAATACGGGGGGGCAAGGAGTAGGCTATTTGTGAACTGGGAATGAGGAAAATAACTCTTCGTGAACTGGGAATGGGTACTAGCCGACCGCCGCGATCAAAGATTTTCATTAATCGTGAACTGGGAATGGGGTATTAGCGGACCGCCGCGATCAAAGATTTTCATGAATCGTGAACTGGGAATTGTCTGGTTTGTCCCCCTCCTAAATGTTGGATCTGCGCTTGGACACATATTTCTTCAAAAAAGATACTTTATTATTCCGACGAAACTGAGAGTTTTGAATACAAATCAGAAAGAAAGCTGACTGCTTTAGGGTCCAGCTCCTAGGTCTAAATTAAGGGACCTTCGGGATAGTTATCCCAATGAGATGGACAGTCATACGGTTTCTTCTGTTAAAAACTCCGTTACGAAACATCGCAGGTTAAACTAGATATCATGAATTGACCATCGAGCACCTACTGGTTATCTCCTTTCGCCAAAATGCCAATTCGCCTGAATACTGACATAAACCTTTCACCTGCCTATATTTAGCAATTAAACGGGAACTTGCATCCACGTCAATTGATGCGAAAATTACAGCTTTGATTCTTTTAGAGTGTGTACACATTTCGTCACTAAAACGTGCCTCACTTATCACACCTTCAGGCCTGATCGAGCTACCTAATTTGCAAAACCACCCGTATTACTTCAATATCCACTCTTCTGTCGATATATACATGTATTATGCTAATTTTACGAATTAATTTACCTAGAAGCTCGCCTTAAAATTTATCACTGCTGCTAACTCGATTCAGTTATATTTCTTTCGTTCCTATTCGGTCGTTCTTCGCTAGGACGAACCAAATTGCTTCAACATAGCTCTAACATGAAAGATGGAAATGGTTATCTGTATTCGTTTGGCTCTTGTCGGAAAGCAAAAAAGGAAAGACGTTTAACTGTAAACTAAGGTCTTTATTTGCGGAGGCCAGTTTTTATCAGGAGAGCGAGGTATCAGCAAAAACTGTGGTGTACCGGCCGCTGTGTTATATACACCTGCCTAATGACTATTTTAGTAAATCATTTGTGTCTAAATGCAAAAGGATATGCATAGACATCGCACTATAGGTGTGTATACGCCAACAGTAAACTTGAAAAATTTGAAATAAAAGGGTAACAATCCTCGGCTCTGTAAATTTCACTGTGAAATTAAATAAAACCTTTATTCATGAAATGATAAACCGTCTGGTGACATTACAGCGTGTAATAAATAACTAAGTCTACATCATAAATTAAAATCATACGTTGGCACCAATCAACACGAGCTAACTATCTATGAAAAAAAAGAACGACAGACATGTTTATATACTTGGTTACTCTCTATGATATGCGGGCTGAGCTAGTAATTTAGCACGTTTATGTTACTGCGACGGGTAGTTGACAATTGGTCAGAGAATGAATGAAATGTGAATCCCTGATGGACAAACTGTGTTTCCTCCCTCTTCTTTAAAATATCAGTCACATTGAAAAATAGCGTGCAACAAAATAGATGAAGACGTAAGAACTAACGTTAGTACTAACATTTAGTTTGTCATAATAAAATTGGCAGCGTTGGGAAGATACTCAATGTAGACGCTTAACAACTAACAAAGGCAAGACAAATTGCCGGGCTAAAATTAACAATAAAAACATAGGTCTAGTACTTATTATCTACGATGAACATGCCAATATATAATAAACAAACTATAGATAACGATACTGCTTTGGGTGGTGGGAGAGGCATCCCCGGATGTTCAGGCCCATTTTGTCCCTCACACAGCACGTCCAGTGCCTACATGTTGGTGCGTTAACATCATTTGGCCAGAAAACAATCCTGTGTCAACAGCTTCATTGATGGGGAAGGAATGTCGAGACTTCGCATGACTACAGAACGATATGCAAAACATCAATATATTCCTAACATGTATATATGAACATTGTGATGATTTCACGTCGATAGGGCCTACCGTAGGCCAATGGCTTGTTTTTGTTATCATAAGACATACGACTGCTGCAAGCAACACCTGATTCATAGTGACTTTGATGATGATACTAGTGGCGGCCCCCACCATTATTATCAATCATATCATACCCTGCAACGTCACAATAAAAAGTGGAGACTACATGCATCCAGGTCAACAAAGAAATCAAAGGATGGACTCGGTCATACCAAAAACTATCCCAAAAGACGTAATGCTGACATTGAATCGCGACTGACAAAACGTCATGATTATGTTGACAATGAGGGTGACGCCGACTTGCGTGCCCTATCAATTGCGTTACTTACTGTTATAGCAAAATACATGATTGTATGCCATAAAAATATGTGAAATGACTTCGTGTACACATACCATGCAGTAGGAACCGCCCTAACATGCCCGAATCAGTGGCATAGAGGACGTCGAGGCACTCAGTCATAAGTTAATAGCTTCCCATAACAAAGTTTCCCATAACAACCAATCATTTCTGACGTGCCTCTAGATGCCTCCAAGCCAATTAACACCCGGGTTCACTGGGCAAACCTGCTGGTCGAGATTGTCCTCGGTTTCACGGAAACCCATTTTATCTTGGCGTGATGGTAAAATAGTTTGAACATAGGATCCCCAGATGAAAGGGATTATATTATCATCATTTTTAAACAATAAATATTTCAATTGTTATTTCTCCCCCTCACTGTCACTTCCGCCGACGGTAACAGCCCCGTGGCCGTTAGATACGCCATTTTGAACGATGGCGGCGCCCTCTGTCGTTCGCTGCTTCAACTTCAGAGCCGCAACGTCACTATGCACGCCATTGGTGGCCATGGAGACGGCGCGTGACATCAGGCGCTCGTGCTTGTGTTCAAGCAGCATGTGGTTGATGGGAGCCAGCCCGACGCATGCGCGGAAGATATTCTCGATGCAGGCCTTCTGCCGGAAGAGGGCGTTGACGACGGGGGTGCCGCGGGGAACCAGCGGAGCCTTGCACAGGTAGCTCAGCAGGGACAACACGGCGTTAAACCGCTGGAACTCAGTCTCGCCATTCTCCACGCGGAACGTGATTCTCTCGCACACCTCGGCCAGTATGACGAGATCTAGGATGATGGGGCTGGCCAGCAGCGAGTCCTCGCACGTGTTGTGGAGGACGATGGTGTTGTGGCCGCCCATCATGATCTCGCTGGTGTACTCGTCCATCGCGCGCTTGCTGTCGCCCACATACGGCACGTACTTGATGACGACACAATGATCCGGCTTCTCCGTGACGTCATACAACAGCCGATTGGACTCCACCATGTCATCCACCACGTTGCTCTTGGAAATCTGAATTTTTTTTAATAAAATGTTTGTATTTAAATATTTGAAACTGAGAATTATTTTTGGGGCTTCACAACTGCCGCTATTTAATCTTGGTAAGCTAAAAGAAGTCAATTTTTCTTGTATTTTAAAATGTGAAACTCCACTGAATAAGGATCATTTGGTATTTCGCGACCGTTATGTCCACCTTGGCATGGGACCGACATATCATGACATCACGACGTCTTGATATTTTTCCTCTCTTAAATATTTTCTTTGTTATATTAACGAGACTACTGTGTTTTATCTAATAAGGTCCGAGACCCACGACTCATAAAACACATTATCTTCAAGTGATCTACGCAAACAACTATAATTAACCAGGACGTTCCGTCCTCAGCTAGCCAATGCACTGACCTCTTTGGACCGGAACTGCTGTGGGGCCGACAGGTTCTTGCCGTCGTTGTTGCCCAGGTGGTTATAGCTGACGATGGAGGTGGGTTTGATGCCGGCGCTGACGAGGAAGTCTACGAGGACCGACTTGATCTTGGTCTGACCTGACTTGAAGTCGTCCCCTGCGATGTAGACGCCCTTTTGCTCGGCCAGCTGGATCACTCCCGGCACGAAGGTGTTCTGGGGACTGCCGTTAATGTAGGTCACGCCTTCCAGGATACTGGCCACGGCGAACACTGGGCGTAAAAAGGGTAAAAGTCGCATAAAAATATTGATTCGTTGGCCCAGGACCCATGTGCGGTTTTAAAGGAAAATCGTTCCTCGTTCGTTTCGGGGGATTTGTTAGAATTTGTCGTGGAAATGAAATGCCATTGTACGCTAGGGCTGTCAAAAGAAACTAAACAAACACATGTTAATAATATATAGAAACAAAAAGAGCAAATAATATGGTATCTTGAAAATAAGGGTATCACCATTTTATCCATCGTTGTTTTATGCCATTTTTGTGCACACAAGGGCCAAGGAAGCTCCCGGAACGCCAGATCAATAGCCGCAACATGACCCAGATTACGTGCCGATGATTGGTGCGCTGACCACTACACCATGCAGGGAGGGCCTCTGACCATGAACTTAGTTTATAAAGATGTACATATGTGACCGTCTTAAGTCATACGAGACGGTATAACGTGACCCATTGTCAACACAATAAATTGAACATTTACCTGTGGATGCGGATAGCTCATTCTCCCCTCGACGTATAGACTCCAGCAAGTTTTCCGCCGTGTCGTTCACACCGGAAGCGAGTTCACAAAACCTTTCAGTGTTCGCCGTCCAGAGAATGACGACCTTGTCGAGGTTCTGCTTGACCTTGAAGTCGCGGATATCACGTCGAATCTGTTCCAGTTGCTCCTGTTTGGTGCCCGGGATCACGTTGTCTGCGCGGTCGGCCTTTAGAAAACAGCGAAATTGACATACTCGATGACGGGCAGATCCATGATCTCCTTACAAAAACTTAAGATGTTGTTACCGTCTTCGTCGTCATCCGCCTTATGATGCATCCATTTAATATTTATTATTATATTTAGCCCGAAGATGTCACATGTCTTATTTCACGAAACAAAGCTATATATATCTATGTACAGCTAATTCATTTATTAGATGGGGCTTATAAATCTCTGTGGCAAGTTGACGAACGGCACCAACCTGATTGGCCGCAATGAAGTCTGGGTAATATATGGAGGGGCGGGGCTTCATCTTCTCCATGTCTGGCTTTAGCTGCGTCTGTAGATTGTAATCGAATACCTTGGCTCTCTCCATGGCCTCTGCCAGATTAGCGGACGAAATATCCCAGCCTGAAATAGAATACAACATTCGTCTTATATATCCGCCAGGGATGTAGGGAAAGGAGAAAGATCACAATCATTCAACGCATGACAAACCTAATATACCGTCAGCGACTCATATGGCTACGAGATTTCACACGTTATTGTTTCAGAATAGCAGGAATAATACATATTATTATAGATTTCAATTCAAAGCTGAACCGAAGTGACAATCTCTTAGTAAAATACGAGATGGAAAAGAGATCATATATACTTTATTTTTGTATACATATATGTGTATTACTTATTTATTTATAGTTTTTTTAATATATATTTTTAAATGTATATTTTTTGTATTAGATATATATGTATTTATTGTATTACATATATTACATTTTACATATATACATTTATCCATACGACCAACGCACTCACCGTCGAAGACAATGTCGTTGGGGTGAACCATGGGCAAGAGTTGGTTGAAGGGTATGTAGACATCTTTGCCGTCGGGCCCGGAGCCCAGCAGGGAGGTGCTGGCTTGCGTGATGCTGCCGAAGTAGTTGGCCTCTTGGACGCCTTCCTTCGTGTGCCACGAGAGCCTCTTTCGGTTGGCCAGCACGGCGCCCGTGACCGTACTCCCGTTGTTGCCCCCCCAGCCGACCAGCATGACCCCCAGGCGCGGCACGCGTCTCTGGGTGCGGAACGTGTACAGCGTCTCCTTGGGAACAGCGATTAGTTTTCCCGCCTCGCTCTCGACGGAAGTCGTCTGGTAGCGGTAGGACGACTCGATGTGGGAGTCCGTGTAGCGCACGTTGGGGCTACGAACCTCCACGTCCGCCATTGGTGTAGTTCTGCTATCCCCCATGTTTTATCTGTAACGAGAGAATGAGTCATATCCTCTGTAGGTGATATCGTAATAATGAGAAAGGTCAAGGACAGAGAAGAGCCATGACTCCGGGAGTAACCCGACCTATACCCTTTGCGAAGAGAAGGCATGGGATCTTACTCTTTGCAAAAAGGGACATGGGATGCTACATTTTAATAATACAATAAACGATTCCAGATACCCCAGGCGACGAGGGGGGTGGGCTCGGAACAAAATTGCCACCGGGGGGAGGGGGCCCTGAAAAAAAAATTTACGGGGGGGGGGCACCAAAAGTTGACTGGGGTCCAGACTTGAGGTATGGATCCGCCTCTGCTTTGTTTTTTGTTTTTCACACAGCAAACAAAAAAGATCAACTAAAACTAATGGAATCACATCTTATATTTCACAAGATTAAGACCAGTCTTGTCTGAAGCAATCCCCGTTATGCATGCCTGGTTGCCGCAACATGGCCCATTTCACGCGAGGGCGCTCAGATTCGCACTGGAAGTGTAAAGAGATCTAAAATGTGTTTACCAAAAAAATGTATTCTGTTCTATATATGCCTGGATTAGATTTCTCCAAACAAAATAAGTTCCATAAATATCATTAATTCTGTACTGGAGAACATCAACAAACCGTGAATATGACAGCTTTCCTGCTTCGCACAGCGCCGAGAACTCATTACAGTCGTCGTCGGTTGGCATTTGTATCAGCTGTTTTATCTATACATTTGTCAAAGTGTTGTTTCTTACAAAACACCCTGATACACCGTTGAAAATGACGCAGATATAAATGCCCACACGACTATACCGCGCAGAGCGAGCAGTTACAGTTACCCGAAAAACACGTGCATGCCAGACGATATGTCCCTGGAACGGTCTATACTTTAGCACTTGAGGAGGGGCAAAAAAACCTGACAGGGCCCGTCTACAGCCACCGAACTGGGGCTAGTCTATACTATATATCAGGCTGGCTAAATGACTGGCTGGGTACAAGTCAAATTAAATTTAAAAGAATGGCATACCTTCAGACTTGCTGACTGCGCCGACTACCTCAAACACCGATTACGATGTATCCGTAGGGCTCGTTTATCGCTCACTGTTCGAGAATGTTCTGCAGGCTTTTGATTCTGGTGCCACAAATGGTTCCGTTCTGTCTCAGTCCGGCTGAATACCCGATTGATACAGATAAGTCGACGATTCAGTGTGAAGGTCTTGGGTGATTGTCAGTCAGGCCTCCTGTGTCAATTCCTAGTGTCACTAAATCGTGGGTTTTGTAGATAAACTGAAAGTGTTGCAGTTCATTACCTCAGGTTCGGGTTTATAATATAGGTTTAGTTTTAAAGCGAAACCCGTACCGGCCGCTTGAGCGTTGCTGAGTCAGATCAGGGATCCCTTCTAGTCCTATCCCATTTAAATATGGAGGGTAGCTTCTCGGGATAGCATTTGCGAGACGATTCCATCGGTCATTCCTGACGTGGCAATCAAATATAGCACGAGCTGGTCACTTCTGAACCATTCTTGTTTTGAGGCTCAGTAGAATGCACGAAGCCCAATTAGGTTTCCTTATTGATCCAAATATGTTAATATTCATGCAGCTAGGCCCAGGGCCAGCCTGCGGTGGATCGGGAGCATGGGGAGGGGGGCACTTCTTCAATGATATGGCGAACAGCGGTCTGGAAGAGGAGGTCCAATGTCCAATAAATTTTATGTGAACTATTATACAAATCTGGTGGGGTTTCGCGGGTGTCTTGATGCCCGAGAGAGCGGATATTCGTGATGAAAAAGATACCGGTCCTATAGAGCAGACATTTATGATGAAAAAGATACCCCTATAGAGCGGACATAGAGCTGACAATGTGCGTTCATAGAGCGGGTTGGCGCGAAAAAAAAACCTTGGAACATATTTTGGCGATATAACGCCCCAACCAAGCGGATTTTAGCGGCAATAGGCACCGACCGAGCGGATTTGGGCGGTGAGAAAGGGAGTGCTTTACCGGGGACCCCCCCCCCCACCCCAACCCAGCAATGTATTAAGTACCCCCGCCCCCCCCCCCCGCCCCGGGGGTTGACCTCATCGGTGTTGATAGTCACAAAAGGTTTTAGAGGGTTGTTTAAGTTGAATTTTGTATATTCGATGCAGAAATTTGCCAAATGTAGACATTCCGTTGTCGTACGATCACCATGAAAGAGTTAAGTGAATATTTTTTTTAAATAACACCAACTCGAAAAGATAATGGCGTCTATTTAATCAAAATCGAATTAATTCGTTTGGTACGGTACCAGTAGTTCAGTAAATGCTAAACACTGATGTATTTGATGCCTAATTGCGAATATATCTTTCATTGGATTCATTTTCAATTTTCGTGTATGAAGGATGATGGTTAAATTTGCCGTGGGGCAGAGGGGCTATAGCTTAAGCGGAACGCCCTCTGCCGGGAGATCGCTGACTCTTAAGACGGACAAGAACACGCTGCGCACGATTCTCCTCTCGACCTTCGATGACGTCATCTCGACCTGTATAGTATCTTCACCACGTCGTTCACCACGTCGTTTGAGTGTCTCCAGTGACACGTGGCTAGTGTCACCGCGCCCCAACCCCCTGGGGCCTACAAGCTTATCTCCATGGGATCACATTAACCCGACGGGTTCAGCAGGGTACAGATCAGTAAAAACATGTGCATTTGCTCTTGCATGTTACTTTTTTAGTGCCATATAAGAGGTTGTGACACCATACAGCAGTTTAAAAGACAAAATATCACGTGTTCTGCCTTATCTCGTGTCACATGGTTGGAAGTAATATGTGGAATAGTTTATGTGGGCAAAACAGGACACCCGACAACAAATATACATACAATTCGGTCAGCGTATGAGCCTAGTTGACGCACTTGGAAAGGGCAATCAAGGTTGTCGATGAATTCATTCTTCATCAATGTTTCTTCTTTAATTTCAGTTTTCCGCTCACTTGACGTAATATAACGAGTCGGAGTAGGGCGGGGGGGGGCAGGTGAATGAGCCCCCCCCCCCGCTCTCTCCCTTGAATCAGCGGTGATGTGGGGATGGGCGTGGGGGGGGGGTGGCAAAGTTAATTACCCTGACTCTTACCTGGACCCTCACGTTTCCTTACTATAGTGTTGTCAAACACTTGGAGTCCTGTACTTATATAGCAAGGACGTTACGCGCGAAAAAGTGCACCTCAAACACAAAAAAAAATAATTGAAGCTAGCGGCACTGAACGTGTCATCAGTTGGGGTCTGCTAGTCTCCTCCACAGCCCTCCGCTGCGTGGCCAGCTCACTCAGATTGGCCACATGGAGCTAGCGGAGGCGGGGCTGTGGAAGAGCCTAGGGGTCTGCAGTCCCGAGATTGGTTCAAGTGCTCAGTGTGACTTGTTCGCTCTGCGGTGACTCGAGCAGTTGATGCGCTCGCGCCGTCAGTCTCAAGGTTTGACGACCCGACAACCTGACAAGGACAATGTTGTGCCACGTGCGGTAGATATATCTGGGACGTTATCGTATCCCTTCAGGTTCAAATATAGCAAGCGAAAAGCAGATGTGATAACATGGAGACGATACAGTGACCTCGACCCCCCCCCCCCCACCCCTGTCCTCCCCCCTCCTACCGCAACCCCTCACAGATACACACCACCCATCCCCGGTAGCAACCCATACCCTTACCTCCGGCCGCCACCGCCGGTGACTGTTCTTTTACCCTGCGACACTCCCACCCTCGGGAACATCCCAGCAGACACTCCACTCCCGGAGTCGTCAAACTCCCACCCCCAGTAAAAGTCCTTACCCCGACCACCCCCTTCGATCACGGCGATATTTTCACCCTTTAAAGGAATCCTTTTTCATTAGGAAGGAATAATCTTTCAAAATAGAAACTTTTAAAAACGTAGCTATAAGATAAACACACGGCGTGCCATAGGCCCTATCCCAGGTCCCCTCCATAAGGCGGTACCGCCTTGAGGCAATGCTGGCCTTTTTAAAACACAGTTGTACACAATGACTGGCTATAATTGCATATAATGTACGGTATGCAGAACGACCAGAGACGACAATACATGAAATTAAAACATAAAGGCAACTTAACCTATGGCTCACCGAAAAAAAGTGTCACGTGGTGTAATAAATAACCTTATCTCCTGCACGTCCACCCATTCCCCTTTCCCCATCTCCGGCTCATGTGTGGGTTTTTTTTCATGTCAGATACGAATGGAGGAAACGCAAGCACTCTTTAAAACCACTTCACTTTTCAAGTCGCCATTCCCTGTTTTTTTTGGAGGGGCGTTAATATCGCACACACTTCCTGGGCAATCGTCTCGAGCTCTCGCCGTAGACGTCCCCCCACCACCCTCCCCCCCCCCCTCCCCAACCTGCCAAACCCCAGCGCGCCATGGTAACGGCCAATCAAAAGCCAGGAAAGAGGTCGCCCGATGGCAACGACGCACCCCCAAGCCCTACACCCCCCGCCCCCCCCCCGTCCCCCTCCCCACCCACGCCCTCCACCTCAAAGCCAGGACTTCGTACATCGCGAAAAGCGCAAAGCTTGGTTGCTAGGCAAATTCTTCGTGTCTTATCGATTTATTTTACGCGTTCGTACATACCGAGAGCTGGGCCGACCGGATAAACTCAATACGTGGTACATTAAGCCCCGTGAATACACAATAATTCTGGTTCATTTGTCGATGGGACATCGAATCATTGTTCACATTTGTACCGACACGTATTTGAAAGGTTTTGATAAGTCAAGAGGCGTACTTATCGCAGGTATAAATCGTGGCCCTAGTTTGGTCTGAGTGACGAGTTTTAAGTTAGACACTACTAAAGGAGAACTGTCCACAACCACAGAGCCATTGAGTGGGTGGGGCCACCCGCGATTGCCCCCCCCCCCCCCCACAACACACACCCGCGATTGAGGATCCTGTGCCACAACTGTATGGTACGAATCAACTGCCCAGCGATGAAGGACAACTCTACATATACTATGGGCCTAGATTTAATTATTTCATTGATGAATTTACAGCTGTTACCGCCTCCCTGATAATAGCGCATGCGGCCGTTGGACATACGCGACATACGCATGCCTATATTGATAGGCAATAGCTCTGCATGGATACCTTTTCAGTTCATACGCATGCTCAAAACTGTGCCTCATGTAAAAAATCGCGAACAGGATATAACAGGCTTCTGCAATATGACAATCATGAATAGGCCTACCTGCCCACGACGGCCTCGCAACAGAATATATATGTAAAAGTAGTATATATATAATTATGTAGAATAATTAAGATCAAGTTCATACATTGCAGGCCCCTTTTGCCAGTCACGACGCCGCAGCGACGCACGTCGAAGTTCCGACCAGCTCTATCAAGGCCCATGCCCGTAACAATATAACTGATATATCACAGGCCAATATTACTGCAAATGAAGGATGCGGTACAGGGGCATGTAGCTGAAGCCATATATATATTAACAAGCCTCTTATGTCAACAATTGACACGTACATGACCAGTCCAATGCACTATTGACCGCTTCATATAATCGTATGTCGTTGTTCGTCCTATAAATTTACGTTACGGGATCCAAGCCTGGCTTCCGTTTTTGAAGGGATGGGTTGTCATACATCATATAGATCTATTTATTATAGTGGCCGCGGAGACGGGCTACCTACCTATCCATAGCCCGATGTACAGGCAAACCGATGTATGTAAGAATATCCGATAGAGACCGTTATAACCTGTGTAGGCCTGTAATCCCACGTTGGCAATGTGTTTATATGAAGACCAATATGCATTGGCCCCGTGGCCCGCTCACCTCGGATACTGCGGCAGTGGTCAGGAAAGGTGATAAAGAGAGCTAGCCGCTGCTGCTGCTGCTGCTGCTGCTGTTGCCCGCTGATACCAATGGAAGACACGAGTGCACGGAAATAACCTTTCCTCACAATAACCTGGAAATATCTTATTTCCCTCAACAGCTGGTCCGACTGGCTGGCAGCAAACGTTCCCTGTCAATTTATAACAAAAATGTGACTCCACCGCTGGTCAAAGGTTTGCTAAATACACGTCACTTCGCAGAATGCAAACGCCACCGTGTCAAATGCCCTTCATCGCCTGGAGCCGAGTGCGCGCGTACCCTACGGTAAACGGGAAGGTGACGTCACGTTCACATCGGCAGACCGTATGGAAAGCCGATGATGTATTAACTGTGTCGGGGCTGTAAAGTTATAATATCGCGATGGCTCTACCACTGGCTTATCATGAAGATTATCTTCTCTAATAATTCGTGTTATTAATGCTGATATTCCTTAAAAGAATTATGCTTGTTAGCAACAGTGTATGTGCTTACCACAGATGCATTCCATTCTAAAACCTTATACATATCACGATGACAACTATATTTACTTTCACATTCATGAATGTGAATAAAACCCCTTCGAAATTACACGTGTCAGTAATTCGCGAAAACTTTAATGTAATTAGGCAGTATATATTCGAACAAGAGACATCGCAATTAACAATTTTCTCTGTCGTAGCAATAATATCTCATTACTTGTCATACAAGTTATCATATCGTTATGTCTTCACGTACCAGGGACCCTCGAGCTTCACCGAATAAAAACCAACTAACCAGCACGGTTTGTCCGGGCCACAGTTTTATATATAATCAATGTCGGCATCTGAAGACGCTAGTTCATTTGAAAGAGAATAAAAAGGCCCCACCCCTCCACTACGCCTTCCTGGGCTCCGCGCCATACCACGCATACCACGTCGTTACCCCCCCCCCCCCACCCCCCCGCCGATGGACTTAATTTTTGGGCCGACATAGCCATGACGTTACCCTACACACCCTGAGCATCACACGATCGCTGCTATTGGTCTACAGCGCCTCACACCACGCCAGATTACGTCATACTGGGAGAAGCTGGCCGCCACGGGTGTTGTGGGGTGCCGAACAGCCAGTTAAAGCGATGACAATTATTTAGTGTCGGAAACTGTTGACCGGCCACGTATGCATGAACATGGAGGCGGAGACCCCTCCCCCCCCCCCTCCCCCTAACCGTGGGTCTCACAAGGGTGTCGTATGGGTAGGTCTACTCCAAAAGAAAGTTTATGCCCGTTAAAAGTGTGGATCTGCTACGCCTACGCGACAAGCTGAGAGCGCTGATTTATTCCGCTACACACTAGAAACGTTGGTCTCCACTATATACAGATAGCGCTGATCTATTCTACTCTACACTGAAAACGCTGATCTATTCTGTTATACAGTGAAAACGTTGATATATTCCGCTACACATTAAAAATGCTGATATATTCCGTTACACATCGAAAGCCCTGATCTATTCCGTTACACTGTAACCGCCGATTTATTCCGTTACACCATGAAAATTCTGATATATTCCGTTATACTGAAAACACTGATTTTTTTCAATATACACCGAACGCACTGATCTATTCCGCTACACTTTGAAAACGCTGATTTATTCCGTTACACATTGATAACGCTGATCTATTCCATTACGCTGATATATTCTGTTACACTCTGAAAACGCTGATTTATTCCGTTACACTGAAAACGCTGATCTATTTCATTACACACTGAAGACGCTGATGGATTCAGTTACACACTGAAAACTACGTGGATCTATTCCATTACACACTGAAAACGCTGACCTATCCAATATCTCCTTCTGTGTCGGTCCCTGGTGACCAAAACACACCAACCGGTCGGGTGTACTGATTTATGAAACGTCGTCTCAGTGTACCCCTGAAGTCTGTACACTGACTGCCCCGTTTAAAGACAATATCTCTAATCAGAGTCACCCCAAGTGACACATTGAACCGGTCTGGCTCGCATTCACTTTACGACTCCGGCTATTGAAGCAAGGACGCCAGAGTATGAGCAATCGCTTTAACCCCATCCCAGGCCATCAATGGGGCGGGTTCATCCCCACGTTACAGTTAGCATACACATCAAGCACAAACCAAGGAAATTTCAAGTGGAGAGAGGGGTCAGGAAAAGGGGTGTCGCTCTGACTCAAGTGGGTAGGTGATGGGACGTACGGACAGATGGCGAGGACTTCAACTCACGAAAAAATAGTAGTTGCAGTGAAAAGGACTATAGTTTTTGACATGGAAGTCAATACACTTTCATTTAAAGTTATGTAGTATGTTCTGGATACAGATATAGTCGCTTGCTAACAGAAACCAACCGTTACTGCCGCCAATACCTGACAGACGGTATCCAGATGGAACCTAATTCCGCCCTCTATAGTGATCATTTTCGTAGTTAAATTGATCAGTTGCAGGGGCGGATCTAGGATTTCGGAAAGGTGGAGGGGTTGCGACTTGGGGAAGGGCTCTCTAAAAAAAACATTTGCAACCGGCAGGGTACCGGGTTGAGGGGGGAGGGGGGATTTTTTTCGCTTTTTTTATCGGTACTTAACATCCCCCCCCCCCCCTTGGATCCGCCTCCGGGTTGCATCTACAAAATGTCTCTTTCCAATGTATTTCGTTTGACAGCCCGACTTTTACAGTGTATACTCAAGTTCCCAAGGGGGGCAACCCCCCTAACCCCCCCCCCCGACCCTTAGATCCGCCCCTGAGTTGCGTTTTGTTCGAATGAGGGAACAATAGTGCACCATCCAACAGAGTGTAAACAGCGATTTCTTCATCATAAGACTGCAAAACGCTGTCTGGCCAGAGTCGGATTTGCCAGAAACTCAGTTGCAAGATCACCAAAAGAAAAACACATTGACCAACCCACTCCTTTCCCCGTTCCCTAGCCCTTAGATTTAAATGTTCGCCCGTTTAAATCAATGATTTCGGGCCACGCCACGCTCACCCGAATGCTGCAGTATGCTGAATTACTGATGATCACGGTATAAGTCAGCGTACTGATAGTCAGTCATTTTGATAAGGTGGATACTAAGATAAGATCTAATCTAGTTCAGTTTGATTAAGGTAATTATGAATACTGATAAACCTAAGGCATACCGATCTACGTAAATTCGCGTACTGACAAATCTAGGCTGGTCATTTTGATCGAAGTAATTTCGCGTACTGACAAATCTAGGTCATTTTGATAAGGTCAATCCGCGCACTGACAAATCTAGGTCATTTTGATAAGGTAAATCCGCATGCTAATATATCTTGGGTACTTTGATAATGATAACGGCAAGTGATAAATATATGTCCATGCGATCAAGGTATGGAGTACTACGTACTTAATTACAACAGCACATAATATTTAATGCTTTGTCCTAAAGAATGTTACGCTATATCATACTTTGCTGTTCGGTCTGCCACCATTCACTTAAAGTACACCGGGCCCCAATCCAGGCTCGCCCCAGCAAACACACAACGTTCGAACAACGTTGGTTTTTGGTTGTAATCACGTTATATCAAAGTTAACATCAGGACAACATCGCTACAACGTTTGTTGCAAACATTGAACTAATATTTTTTAGTCTATGTTCCAAAAAAAAAAAAAAAACTTTGCCATGCGTATAGTGACTAATAAAAATTGGCTGCGTGAGAAGTCAGGAGTGAACGTTTGCACAACGATAGGACAACGTTGCCTGATAAATCAGACATCATGAAAACAATCTGTAATTGATTGTCTTTGACAGTCATGCTTTTAATTAATTCATCATATACGTATTTGTTCGCAGAAGGCACAATCTTAATGCTGGACTGAATGTCTGATAACGTTATCTGGAAAAGTTCGGGCAACATCCCAAAAAACTTACATTTTCACGTGGTCACAACTTTATCGCAATAAAGGTAACGTTGTGTCGAAGTTGTCATGACGTTAACCTGTTTGCTGGAGCTCTGTCCCAACCAGCACAATCAAGTCCAACAGATGACATTCATTTATCATTATTACGAGTTGGTGGGCATGTTAACTAGTACAATAGCGTTACATCTGAAGGCCTCTAAAATGCCGTATTCTGACCCAAACCGCCCTGCTGCCCATGCAATCGACAATCGTTGCCATGGCGACGCTGCATAGAACAATGAAACATGACGTCACGCACAAAAGAATTATAGTTATAGCTTTAAATAGCCCGCTTCCATGACTAGTTGCCTAGTTGCACATGCTATGTTTCTTGGCAACATATATATGGCATAAAAAGGCGACTGGCCAACTAGAACGAGGGCGGATAATGAAAATTGGCGGGCTGCTACAGCTTGATGTCGGGCCAATAAAATTGCCTAACGCCCCGCAAACTCGCGCTATTGTCATATTCTTTCGTCAATCACGCGGTGGAGCCACCGTCCGCCAGATATTGCTATGTGAGATGCGCTGCCATCTTATGGGGTAGTCTCGGAAACAACCCCAACCGCCTGCCATAAGGCCGAGGGGCGAGACCTTGCCGTACCCATAGCTAGCAGATAAACTCATACCAATTAACCGAGGCAGCGACCGCCTTCACAGACATTTTCATCGTTCGCTTAATATATTATTGTATATTGTCACATTAATATCAGTTGTTCTTCCATGTATCAATTGAATCAATAGTGATTTCAATATAGCTCACGGAATACTCTTGTCTAGCATTTACACCGATCAACGATTTCTTGCAATATGATCTGGTTTTAAGGTTGTCATGTGGCTCCCATATATACATAAATTTATCTGCATGCACAGTCGTTACATATCCCAGCTAACAAAATAACGTTCGTGGAACATTAGGCAAACGTTTGCCCAGACATAGAAGAACGTTACTATCTGGTAGTGTTCCTGACGTTATGCGAATGTTAGCAGATAGGTTATGGACAACGTTCTAGGAACGTTCATGTAGCGTTTTCTCGTAACCCTAAAACTGTGCGACCTTTGTTTCCGATAACGTTTTCGGAAGTTTAAACCATAACTCTGATGTAAGCCTAAAATTATTTAACGTTCCAATTTAAGAGGTTTTTTTTCTCTTTCAGAAGGTGTTGTTAGAACACTAACAGTAACGAAGGAATAACCTTCAAGTCAGTAATATTAGCGGAGCGTTAATTAGGTGTTAGCTGGGAAGAAAGGACACGCGGTACAATGCGATAAAACCCAGTCGTTCATATGGTAAATTCGAACCAAAAAAATAAACAAGAAATACTTTTTATTTCTAAGTGTTAGCAACTTTTAAAATAGTTAACACCTTTCAACCCTTTGCCTGAGACACCTGCATGGTGGTATTGGTTCGGTTGACCCGCCGGGCAGGGATGACCGATTGGTGACATCATAACGGCATCGTATTCGCTAGATGGCGCCACTGTTGACGACTCACTAACACCTGGGCCAAAAAGGTATTCCCCCGTTGACAGCCAATGAGAAGCGCGACCTGCGACCACATGACTTCAAGTGTACATCCACCAAATGAAGCAATGCGGTGACAGTGTCTCTTGCAGAATGGGGATATTTATCAAGATTTTATGTGTCTTTGCACTTCACCTCGTATATACCAGCGCACGTAAGTCTTTCACTGTTTGAACTGATGAGATTTGTCTGTTACACAACGTGTGATATTGTTTCAATGGCCAGAAATTGGTGTCATTTGTCAGGGAATTCCCAATACACAGGTGATAACAACACCCTATGGCGGCGCCCATGTTGAAATGGGTCAGGGTTCATGCTGCTAATTTCAGGTGTGACAAAATTTCTACTTTAACACTTCACGCTTACTTTCTTTTTGAATATTATTTGTATGGCTTCTCAGATGTGTTTTAAATGTTTTATTGCTGAGGATAAGTAGTTGGATCTCTACTTTCACTCAAACTTAATTGCTTTATAGTTTCAATGTCTATATAACATAGACTTGCAGTATATATATATATTTAGGAATCAAAAGTACATACAAGCCTTGATTGACAAATTAGTATATGTCTGCAGTAGACACCAGATGTGAAGTACAAATAGTATAAGATCAAGGTCTAATATCTATCTGCGGAAATTGTATAGTAATTAAGCTTATAGTAATAATAAAACTGCTTGTATAAAAATTTATCCGATATAGGTATATTATGATTTGTTTTTTATTGACTTGGGAAGTGTTTGAAATGTTTCGAATATATTATTTATGTTAAATGTCCTTTTGAAACAGATATGCCAAGACTTATATTTTAAAAGTATAAAAGAATGCAGAGAGGCTAAAATAATCAGCAGTGACTGATCCAAGAGTTTGCCAATGTGAAAGAGGGGGTACAGATCTGAAAAAAGGGGTGCATGCATCATTTTAGCTTCTAAATGCAGTCAAAAATGGATGAAATTGTTTTTCCTATGCCTTGGAGAGAGGGGGGAGGGGGGCACATGCCCCCTATGCCATGTAACCCCTCCCCCCCCCCTCCCACCAAGATCAACCCCTGCATAAATTGAAGAAAGCCTCATGCACTTCCCTCAGGAGATATGCCAGTTTGGTAAAAAAAAAAGTGGTTTTACAACCTGTCATGTCATATAATGCATACAATATATAAAATCTTCTGTACTGAGATCCTAAATATATCATTACCATTATATTCTGAGGAAAATATTGCTGTAAAATTAATTTAATCAATATATGTATATATAATCACTGATATGCAGATGCCGGAAACAGTAATTTGGCTTCTTCTTAATGTGGGGATCTGATTTTTATCTAAAGTGTATATCCAGTGTGATATAGATCTTCCATTTGTTTTTGTAACCCTAGCTTTAGTTGTTGACTACTTTTAGATCCTGCATAGTCGCAATCCCTATCCATTGGATTTGCTTTTATACCATGTTGAATCTCTCACAAGAGTTTACACATAATATAATATATGCTATATTGGCTCAATCATATATCTTTGCTGAAATGTATAGGTCTGAAAAAGACTTTCTAAGTATTTTACAGTCATGTTTTACAGTTGTGAGTTGCCTTGCAATATCTGTATCTTTAATGGTGCTGAATTGACCAAAAAACAGTTTTGTGAGTAATGACTATAGCATGAATTGGCTGAATGGGTCGTACTTCCCATGCTGGATCTGCATCTGAGGGACGATAGTGCTCCCCTGAATCCACACTTGAGGGAGGGTGGTGCCCCCCCCCTTCCCACGCTGGATCCGTGCCTGAGGGAGGCTGGTCCCCCCCCCCCCTTCCCTCTCGCACTGAATCCCCAATGGTGCCTCCCCACCCCGGATCCACGCCTGAGAGAGGGTGGTGCCCCCTCCCCTCCCCACACTGGATCCTTGTCTGAGGGAGAGTGGTGCCCTCTCCCCACATTGGATCCACGCCTGAGGCAGAGTGGTGCCCCCCCTCCACCTCCCCACACTGGATCCACGCCTGTGGGAGGGTGGTGCCTCCCCTCCACCTCCCCACACTGGATCCACGCCTGTGGGAGGGTGGTGCCCCCCCTCCCCACACTGGATCCACGCCTAAGGGAGGGTGGTGCCCCCCCCGCCCCACACTGAATCCACGCCTGAGGGAGGGTGGTGCCCCCCCCTCCCCACACTGAATCCACGCCTGAGGGGGTGGTGCCCCCCCCCCCTCCCCACACTGAATCCACGCCTGAGGGAGGGTGGTGCCCCCCCCCCCCTCCCCACACTGGATCCACGCCTGAGGCAGAGTGGTGCCCCCCCCCCACCTCCCCACACTGGATCCACGCCTGAGGCAGAGTGGTGCCCCCCCCCCTCCCCACACTGGATCCACGCCTGAGGCAGAGTGGTGCCCCCCCCCCTCCCCACACTGGATCAACGCCTGAGGCAAAGTGGTGCCCCCCCCCCTCCCCACACTGGATCCACGCCTGAGGCAGAGTGGTGCCCCCCCCCCCCTCCCCACACTGGATCCACACCTGAGGGAGAGTGGTGCCCCCTCCCCACACTGGATCCACGCCTGAGGGAGAGTGGTGCCTCCCCTCCCCACACTGAATCCACGCCTGAGGGAGGGTGGTGCCCCCCCCCCTCCCCACACTGGATCCACGCCTGAGGCAGAGTGGTGCCCCCCCCCTCCCCACACTGGATCCACGCCTGAGGCAGAGTGGTGCCCCCCCCCCCTCCCCACACTGGATCCACGCCTGAGGCAGAGTGGTGCCCCCCCCCCTCCCCACACTGGATCCACGCCTGAGGCAGAGTGGTGCCCCCCCCCCTCCCCACACTGGATCCACGCCTGAGGGAGAGTGGTGCCCCCTCCCCACACTGGATCCACGCCTGAGGGAGAGTGGTGCCTCCCCTCCCCACACTGAATCCACGCCTGAGGGAGGGTGGTGCCCCCCCCCCCTCCCCACACTGGATCCACGCCTGAGGCAGAGTGGTGCCCCCCCCCCCCTCCCCACACTGGATCCACGCCTGAGGCAGAGTGGTGCCCCCCCCCCTCCCCACACTGGATCCACGCCTGAGGCAGAGTGGTGCCCCCCCCCTCCCCACACTGGATCCACGCCTGAGGCAGAGTGGTGCCCCCCCCCCCCTCCCCACACTGGATCCACGCCTGAGGCAGAGTGGTGCCCCCCCCTCCCCACACTGGATCCACGCCTGAGGGAGAGTGGTGCCCCCCCTCCCCACACTAGATCCACGCCTAAGGGAGACTGGTGCCCCCCCCTCCCCACACTGGATCCACGCCTGAGGCAGAGTGGTGCCCCCCCCTCCCCACACTAAATCCACGCCTGAGGCAAAGTGGTGTCCCCCCCCTCCCCACACTGGATCCACGCCTGAGGGAGAGTGGTGCCCCCCCTCCCCGCACTAGATCCACGCCTAAGGGAGACTGGTGCCCCCCCCCTCCCCAAACTGGATCCACGCCTGAGGCAGAGTGGTGCCCCCCCCCCTCCCCACACTGGATCCACGCCTGAGGCAGAGTGGTGCCCCCCCCTCCCCACACTGGATCCACGCCTGAGGCAGAGTGGTGCCCCCCCCCCCTCCCCACACTGGATCCACGCCTGAGGCAGAGTGGTGCCCCCCCCCCCCCCAACCCTACACTGGATCCACGCCTGAGGGAGGGTGGTGCCCCCTCCCTCTCCTGTCTTTATTGTATCATCCCACACGAGTACTTATGTGTCAGGGGGCAGATATTGGACTCATTGATCTCAGCTTTTGCACAGAATGAGCGCGAGAGGGGTTGGGTGGGTCCCCAATTATTGGGGTGAATAGCTCCGATAGGGGCAAGATAACGGCACAATGTCAGTGGATGGCAATAGCGATCGGGCGCTTAGTATGTAAACAAAAATGCAGAACTGTAAGCCAAAGCGGGGCAATGGAGACAGGGCTGACCCCCCCTGGATTGGCTCCCAGACTCCCGATCATAATACATTGACTGAGACGCCAGTTCCCGCAAGACAGATTGATGCACCCGTCAGCCCCCGGGTAACAAGGAGATACCTCTAGCCATGAGATGTATCGTATGGTGCTGGTTGCCTCCCAGTCGCTGGAAAATTCCAATTGTAGCAGGTTCAATGACCCATAGTTCCATGGTGTTCCCGGGTGGTTCCGTACCTCTATTAAAGCGCCCTATTTTAGCATTTCCCTCAATAATGTCAACGTAGTTGGTTATCAATCCTGATTCTCCTTTTAAATTCTGACGAAACCCCAAATATGCGAATTCAAAATAATTGGCTCAGTGACCCAGTATATGTTTTCTCTATCCGGCGATGGACAATTACCGTGGTTTTTTTTTAACGATCTAGTGTTGGCCCATACTCCATGGTAGCCTATAGGATATATGACCTTAAACAGAAAGGGATACTTTCCGAGTACAAAACCCATGTCAAAGTGAGGAACAATGCAGATATGCTAAAGATAAATAACATTTGAAGAAACCATTTTTAATTTGTTAACGCGAATTGGTGGATGCAGTTTGTATTTGACATCTAAATTAAAGGGAACCGCCAGCCTGGCCTCTAACGCTGCTTTACCGATTCATAATATACCCAATTGTCTATCCTCCAAATTACAGAATTTTTTGTTCTATCTGTAGCTCACAATAAAATTTAGAAGTGACCGCCAGGCACGATTTCGCCGCCTACCCAGGCGCAGCCCTTTTTGGAGGCGTGTCTGTGATTGACCAATCAGGAGGCGATACTCTAATTTATTCAAACCGGAAATTGCGCCTATTGTGTGAGCAAAACAAGAGCGCGTGATAATCGCCAATATAAATAGCTGCGATTCTCACTCCAATCATGGCATTGTTGTGTAGTCAATCGTCGCAAGACGTATATCAATTTGTTTGGACGGTACTTTTCCATGAAAGGCTAATATCCTGTGCTACTGCGCGGCTTGGAACTGCCGCTGTTCATCTGTAAATCGCGGCCCTGATCTCTCTCTCCGCGAGTTATAACGTAGGGCGGCGCCATATGAATAGTCACAATATGCGTCACTCCTCCCGGCAAAATGGCGCTCTGCTTGACATTGCTGGGGGCGGGTTGCCTTAATTTTGTTCTCCTTACCAGTCGGTCGAATCGAAGCGTTAACACTCGCCAATTTAATTTTAAGATGTAAACTTTTGGTGCAGATCGCGCTTAAATTAGGTTGGACACCCGCTTTAATGAAGTATTTTGTAATAAAGTTATTCTAATATCCGCTTATGCTGAGAGCCTAATGGCACGTGGATCGGTGGTTCGCGCCCCGCTGTGGCCATGTCTATGTGATCGCAGCATAAAGATCCCATGTCCTTGTTCACAAAGAGTACGGGGACATGGCTCCACTCTCCCTCCCATCTTCCATTGACGCGATATAACCAAACGTGGTTAAAGCGCCCTAAATATACAACCAACCAACACGCGCTGGATTGTGTTCGTTGGGGAGTTACATTCACTGGGACAAGAGTTGATAGATTCGCGGCACCGCAACTAGCTGCGTAGTAGATGAGGGTTCAAACATGGTTCAAACGGCTGCTACTGGGGTTCCGGGTCTAAACAGAGGGGCGCATCTGGCCCCACTAGCACCGCGTCCCAACTCCTTGCATACTAATGGCCTCCTCAGGGTCTTGGGGATGAATGGATCGGGACAGCGCCTCCTAGCGGGAGTTCTCCGTCGTCCCTCTGGTGTCGACTTGACAAACCATGCCCTCGTCTTGCGTCGGAATGATCAGACAAAAAATCAAAGGAGGATAATGTAGATGGAAACATTTTTGATGATCCGTTTTTTTTAGGTGTGGATCCCCACATTGCCTGCCTGGTGTGCGATAGGCTTATGGCTTATACATGGACGTATCATCCCCTTTGGGAATGTGAAGGACTGCAGGCTGGACTTATGTGTGGCAGCTTGGCAAAGGTCGGGTCCTACTTTTAGGAGGCCGCGTTCCTATTAGTCAATGTAATCGCAGCGTCTTGTGTCCCGAGCGTGGCCTACGTTACTCTTTATGTGCACGAAAGTGGTATAAAACATCGGTCTATTCCGTTCCATTTAGTCTCTTCCCCGACGCACAGCCGTCGGACAACGTTCTTGGCGGCACACCAACCGGCTGCGGGTTGAGACTTCGTCTGGCGTCGTTTCGAGCTTTTATCGCGTTGTCCTACAGGCTTCTTCACCCGCGGGTTAAACTCATGCGTGCACAAGAGTGGCATAAAACAACGATCCACCCACGCTCATCCAGAGATGTCCCCTCATTCTTTCACATTCCCTAGGCTTGTGGCGGATTAGAGTTACTGTTAGAGTTGTCACAATTAATTCAGACGATTGATCGTTGTATATTCATGACGCTTTAACCAATTCTGGTCATATCGCGTCAATGGAAGAAGGAAGAATAGGGCGGAGCCATGTCCCGGGGGTAACCCCCTACGTTTTGCGAAGAAGGACATCGAATCTTTATCCTGCGACCACACAGACCTGGCCACAGCGGGGCGCGAACCACCGATCCACGTGCCGTTAGGCTCTCCGGCGGCCAGAGCACTCTAAGACGAGCGCTCTAACCCACTGAGCTATCGGGCGGGCCCTTTAATTCAGATGCAATAAACGGTGCGCACCGTACGGACACATGTTATACCGCTGGGACAGCAATGGTCTGAGTGCCTTCGGTTCTGCAGCTGATCCGGTAGATACCATCCATATCCTTGTTCTTGGAGCCTCCTTGCCTCAGTCGCTAAACAGCTTGAACTGCGCTGCAGATCAGCAGGGTCGTGGATACGAACCCGGGCACCTGCATCTGCGGCAGGTTTCATCCATCCCAATTGTAGGGCCCTAGAGGTCCTTAAATCAGCGGTTAACATCGACAACGCGACATTGGGGCTGCTTTAAAATCGGCATGCGACATTGGGTCTGCCTTAAAATCGACATGCGACATTGGGGCTGCCTTAAAATCGACATGCGACATTGGGGCTACCCTAAAATCGACATGCGACATTGGGGCTGCCTTAAAATCGACATGCGACATTGGGGCTCCCTTAAAATCGGCATGCGACATTGGGGCTGCCTTAAAATCGACATGCGACATTGGGGCTACCTTAAAATCGACATGCGACATTGGGGCTGCCTTAAAATCGACATGCGACATTGGGGCTGCCTTAAAATCGACATGCGACTTTGTGGCTGCTTTAAAATCGACATGCGGCATTGGGGCTGCCTTAAATTCGGCATGCGACATGGACCTATTCTTAAACTCGACATGCGACATGGACCTATTCTTAAACTCGACGTGCGACATAGACCTCTTCTTACAATCGACATGCGACGTAGCTCAGGGGCGCTCATTGTATTGTCATGGGAGGTTTTCTGGCTGAATGGCCCAATGTAGCTTTCTTGTGGACAACAGTGGTCAAAACACCAATCTTGTTCATTTCATTTCACTTCCACCAACTGACTACCGATTCATTCGATCGTTGGATGTCCTCGGTGCATGGTCTGTGGAGGCTGAAGCGAGGCCGGTGAGGTTTGGATGGTATGAGCGCGTGGAAAATGTTTAATTTTTTCGCTGCAAACGTGAATTTGAGCTCTGTCGAATTTCGGATCAATGTCTACAAGCTCCAAGTCGGTCCGTTCTGTATTTCGACTCGAGAAATTTGGGAAGGATGTCGGTTCTGGAGAAAGAAGTGCGTCAAGGAAGTGTGCCATAGATTGTGGTTAAATCATTCTTCAATTATGGCTTATTGAACGATTGAAACATACATCCGAGGACCGTTACATTTAAAGATGTTTCATCTAGTGTATCTTGAACCTAAATGCTCCATCTATGTGAATCTCGAAAACCTATTATTAGCCTGCGGCCCCAAAGAATTCCCCAAGCACAACTCGCACCGCTGCCTTCACCCCCCTCGCTCCCCTTCGCCCACCCCCCTTCACCCCTTCCCCCCTTTGCTATGTCATCCTCCACCCCCCCCCTCTATGCCATGTACGGAATTGGGCTGCAATTGTCCCCCGGGTCCGCTAAGTTGTCCCAGCCCGAGCCCCAGTCCAGACTCAATTAGAGGCTTTCTGTGGCGGTCGGCCGTCCAGCTATCCGTCCAGCCAGCCGTCCATCCAGTCGTTCAGGGGGTGTTGAAGTCTAAAGACGGCCACTCCTAGAATTTCTTCGGGGTGTTTAAAGCCTCCAATTCCCCCGCCCCACCCCCCCCCCTCTTTCCCGTTGAAACCCGGATTATTCCAGGCAAACGCAGAAATCACCCCCGACGCCCCTGTGACCCCCTCCCACACCCCACCCCCGTGCCCTCCACCCGCCCGGGGCATAACGAGTGAGTGTGTGTGTGGTGGGGGGGGGGCGTATGTCAGGGGAAAGAGGGTAGGGCGGCAGGGGGACGGGCGGTACTAAACGTCTCATCAACTTCAAAGTGCTGAGCAATGAGGGTTGATTTGCTTCAAACTCCCCCCCCCCCCCACCGCACCGCCCCGCCCCGCCCCGTGGACTATTGCGACCTCTGGGTCAACGCGTTCTTATGGGAGACTTAATGAAGAGGCCAAACTGTGTATTTAG
Source organism: Arenicola marina (assembly GCA_964019135.1). Taxonomy (NCBI): domain Eukaryota; kingdom Metazoa; phylum Annelida; class Polychaeta; family Arenicolidae; genus Arenicola; species Arenicola marina. The sequence goes on from OZ025263.1 coordinate 30,566,515, forward strand.
TGCCCTGCCAATGGCTTTCAATGGCGTCATACATAGGGTTTGTCGGTAGCGCCGCGCCCGTCGGGAATTTCCCTGTCGCATTGGCTTATGGCGGTAAACGAATGCCATTGTCCAACTCTTTGGCTTTTGGGTGTTCAGCCGCGTCGAAAAAATCTCCCGTTCTCTCCTTAATTGTGACGATGGTGGAACTGGGGCCACTACAGCCGAAAGCCTGCTTCTCTTGGTGACCATAATACAAAGTCACCTTATGTACGTCAGACAAACACTGTAAATATGCCTTCGTCTCGCTTTGTTGTGGCTGGAGCCACACAAGTGGTCTAGTTTGTTAGCGCGATGGGGTGTGTAGGGTGAGCTCTGCCATGCCATCCATGGGGGTCCTGAGGTTCGCGCCGCGATATGCCAATGTCTACGTTTGCACAGGATAAAGCTACTGGATGTGGAGACACCCGAATGGTCTGGTGGGTAGCGTCTTTGTCGAGTGAGATCGCGCCCCACAGAGCGAATGTCACAGCGGCTGGACAAACCCATGTCTTTTGCAAACGGTGAAGGGTTACCGATCAAGGGCATGGCTGCACGCTACCTTTCACGAGGGTCAAGCAGTTAGAGTTGCATATTTTTGAGTTCATTTCCCTTGACGCAAGGGATAATTTGCATATTTGGTCGTTATTATTCAATACGCTTCTATAACAAAATGTCTGACTGGGTAAACGTGTCTCAAACGTGCTCTATTACAGCCGTGGACACGATGTAGGATTTCAGGAAGGTTCTCCCGGGAAAGTTGAGCAATAGGAGCCTATAGAGGCAAGGATATGACTTTTCGGTCCTGCGAATGATATAGCCTATAATGGGTCGTTAAAAGATGCAAAATGACCAACATAAAAACTTGGTTGACAAATGCAACGCATTTCTTTTGAAGGTGCTATTTTTTCTATAATAATATACAAAATGGCGGTGAAAGGTTTCAAGAGGGGGGGGGGGGAGGGGGGAGGGGGTGGTGTTCCGAAATAACGAAGAATAAATTTCTTTATTCACAGATCACGATGAATACATTTTGTTATTCCCAGGTCCCGATGAATTAAGTGAAGTAATTCCCCGTATACAATGGAAGGGACGGATACAGGATATCAATTGGCGATTTCCTACTTCACGATCATTTAATATTAAAAATCTCAGTTCACGATAAATGAAAATCAATGTTCACTATGGTCGGCTAATATCACATTCCCAGTTCAGGAAGACATATTTTTGTCGTTCCCAGTTCACGGTGAGACGAAAACCCCATTCCCGAGGAACGGAAAGACCCCTTGCCCCCCCCCCCCTTCCATCATGAGTTGTGATGGATACGCTTTCCAACGCGACCGTCTACTTTGTAGTCTGATTAGCTCCGCTGATGGATTACCGGAACTTTAATCATAGGATTATGTTCTCAGCCCCCGTTCAATTCCACTTTTCTTTCGATTTATCGCACTATCGTCTCTGAAACATGCGATCCCCCCCCACTGTCGTCAGTTTTTTTAAAGAATAATCCGTTTCATTCTGCGACTCTACGGCATATCGGAAAATTAGTTTTAATTTGCAGCCCCGCCGGTTCGCATGTTTACCTTTTTTTTGTAGTAGCATCTTTAAATATTATGTTCAATGGCAGCTGATGTATTTCCCTAACAGTGTTTTTTTTAAGTGTTATTGTTTCTTTAAGCATCATTTCTTTTCTGAGGGCAGGGCCCTCTAAAAGGAACAAAAACATATATATACACAGACCTGATGTTACATACAAAGAAACGGAGGCAAATATAAAAAATACAAAATTAAAGATATACGTATGTGACTCCTGACTATTACAGTTATTCGCATGTAAGAGGGAAAGCACAACGTATTGGATGCTACAATATGATATAATTGTAACGGAGTAGTCTGAGTAGATACCCCTGGGTGCTGACAACGTATGTCGATGCGGAGGGAAGTCCTGTTCAGCTATAACCCCAGTTTGTAAACTGTTTACCGCCTCCAATTTAAAGCAGCGCCAATAAACTAGACGACCGTTGGGAAGGCCAACAAAAAAACCCACTCGGTCGGCCTGATCTGTACTTGGTGTGGCGAGGGTCGTCAATCGCCTGCCTTGATTAAACCTTCCCGGAAGTGACGTCTGCAATGACATAAATCTCTCTGGTGTTTGGTGAGGAGCTGGCCCGCCTTGAAACCGGACCTCCGGGGGAGGGTGGGGGGCGGAGTGAGGGGAGGGGATGGGGGTGAGGGGAGGGGATGGGAGTGACGGGAGGGTATGGGAGTGAGGGGAGGGGATGGGGGTGAGTGGAGGGGAGTGGAGTCGCGAAGTCGATTGGGAAGGGACAAGGGGCCCAGCCGGCTCCTCCCCTAAATCTTGGTCGTTCCGTGGTGGCGCGGCCAGTTTCCCTTCTGCTTTAACTAAGCCATTGCGGCCACCAGTCACCGTGGGCTGAAGCTGCGGTGCCGTGGGCTGAAGCTGCGGTGCCGTGGGCTGAAGCTGCGGTGCCGACGCGGCGACAAGGACAACAAACTAAAAGGCCCCAATTTGCTCCCTTCTGCCCTTTCATTGATTTCATGCCGACCGAGTGACTTTAGTGGGGTGAGATATTAACTCCCCTGGCGGTCGTAGCCGAAACGACTGCCCCAGCTACAGCGGCGGCGGCAATTCGCGCTGAAACACGCTCCCAACTACAGGGGGCGCTTCGGGCTTTAATCGCTGCTGGAGAGTTTCCGGGCGATGAGGCGGAAATGGTTTCGTCTTCCCTGAGCTTCCGGTCGCGTTGCCCTCTGGGATTTCACAGCGTCTGCTAGCAGTCCGCTCTTGGCCTGCGCCAATGGGCTTGGCGGTGCAGGCTGAAGCCCTGTGGTAAGGAATAGGGACTCTGCGGGCTACACGATCCTACATACCTCCTAAAAGACACCATTATGGGTCCCATTGCAACCTTTATACACTGTTTCCGTCGCAGCTCTCCTCTCAGTATGGCAATCGAATCTCTGGAGGGTTCATCAAATACACGTATATTGATTCAATATAGTCCCTTTAACCACCCCATGGGTGTCAATGGCAATTATAGAGAAGTCAAATGTGTCAACAGTAAGAAGTTGAGGATCTGGATCAAATGATACGTGCGATCTTTAAACAGTTGGTGCCACGTCAAAACTACTTTATCACTTATTATTCTCCAATGTTTACCAACTTACTCCCTGTGAGTTGTGAGGCCAAAATAGAAAGGAGGAGGGGGGCGAGAGTATTCCGAGTGAAGTTCATAGCTTTCTAGCAGAATGTTAAGAGAACAGAAAATCTCATGTCTTAGTGAAACACGAACCTTTTTTTTCATTCCCTTTTCATTGATTTGGTTGTTTTGCCCCTTTGGTGAATGCATATGTAGTGATTACATGGTTTAAAAACCTGTATAACTGTCTGGAGACGCAGAATGTTGCATTTGTTGCAGTCATGACGCTGTAGATGTATCAGTTGGCTTACTAACTATAGCGGGGTCGGCCCGATAGCTCAGTGGGTTAGAGCGCTCGCCTTGAGTGCTCTGGCCACCTGAGAGCCTAACGGCACGTGGATCGGTGGTTCGAGCCCCGCTGTCGCCATGTCTGTGTGGTCGCAGGATAAAGATCCCATGTCCTTCTTCGCAAAGAGTAGGGGGTTACCCCCGGGGATATGACTCCACTCTCCCTTCCTTCTCCCATTGACGCGATATGACCAAAAGTGGTTAAAGCGTCCTGAAATATGCAACTAACCAACTAACTATAGTCTGAGCACGTGACGCAGTTGAGAACGGGAAACAGTTGTGGGCGTGACAGGTTATCATGCTGCCCTTTCGGTGGTCGGTGGCGGGCAATGACATCAACTTCGATCACGTCACCGCTGTCAGTGAGGTGGCCGGCAACGAGTAGCAGGTTTTAAAGATGGCGTGTCTGCGAACCCGCATTTAAACCGGCTCGTAACATTGATAGATTGCATCTTTTTCCAGTGGAAAAAACTGTAGGACCTCCCGGTATAGAAGACCTAGGCTGTGACAGTGGCACCGTTTAGGCAATTACCTTTATGTTCGGACTATCGTGAGGGATAACATGGTATCAAGTAATAACATGCCATTGAGTCAATGATAATCAGTCATTCAGTGGTAACCTGAATCATAACGGAAGTGATTTATTATATCGAGGCGAGCCGGGGTTTCTTGTGGTGCTAGCGCGTACGGCGTCGGTGAGCCCTACCAGCACAACCATCGTGCTTCGGGTTCTGCGTGGGGAGGGAGGGTGGGGGGTGGCTTTATCCCCCTACATACGAATGTTATGCAGAATAATGATGCCTTATGTCCTCCTGTGAACACAGTAGGGGTAAGTAACCAGGGGCGGATCTAGGAATTTGCCAAGGGGGGGGGGGGGAGTTGCTCTCTGAAAACTTCCGACAGGGGGTGTGGAGTGTGCTCTTTGGAGAACTTCCGGCCGGGGGGCGGGGGGTGCTCGGAGAAGCCGACTTGCTCTCCGAAACTTGCGACCGGCGAAACTTGCGACCGTGGGGGAGGGGGTGCTCTCTGAAAAACCTGCGACCGGGGTGGGGGCAGATGCTCGGAGAAGCCGCAGTGTATGTTCAGGTTCCCAAGGGGGGGGGGGGGTTGCAACCCCCGTAACCCCCCCCCCTAGATCCGCCCCTGAGTAACCCCGAGGTACACGGTACCACCCTCGCCTTGATCTTTACCACTGACTCGATATGACATTAGATTCGAAGGTTAGTTCGTTTTTCTATATAACCAGATTCCCAGTTGGCTGAATTGGTAAGCAGGTAATAGGTCATGGCTTCGTACCCTCAAACCTGCACCTGGGGCATGTTTCAGCCAACCACATCTCATTGTCCGGGCCTGAAACACCCACATTGCATTTCTCTTTAGCCTGATTCACATTTACATCTATTTAAACCTCGATCCAGAATATATATAGCACACACAGTTTGGGAACTGGGTTTCAACACAATAGTTTACCTAACGATAACGGTTGACCGTTTTTGTAACATTGAAGGAACCCTCCACTACTACTCGCTGGGAGTTCCCCACGACTGAATCAGCCTTTTATAACATAACATGTGTTCCATGGTTACCCGTTCTTCCTCTCTCTTGAGCAAGTGGCTCCTGCGACCACCTTAACACCGTGTATCCAGGAGACGGGGCCTCTGAGCGATAATATGCGTGTATAAGAGGAATCGCCAGGTCGACCAGCGGGGTATGATCAGGCCCAGCGGGGTATGACATTTCGTACCTTGGGCGTTTCGTGTGCCTCATGTCAAGGTCACCTTGCACATGGTATCTGGACGGGAAGCGCAGCATATCGCACATCCAACCATCCACCAATCCATCTGTCCAGAAGATACATGTGGGACGCAGACTGGGTGTGGTAGATGTAAGAAGGTCAGATATTGGCTCGCAGATTGGGTGTAGTAGATGTAAGAATGTCATCTATTGGCTCGCAGACTGGGTGTGGTAGATGTAAGAAGGTCAGCTATTGGCTCGCAGACTGGGTGTAGTAGATGTAAGAATGTCATCTATTGGCTCGCAGACTGGGTGTGGTAGATGTAAGAATGTCATCTATTGGCTCACAGACTGGGTGTAGTAGATGTACGAATGTCATCTATTGGCTCGCAGACTGGGTGTGGTAGATGTAAGAAGGTCAGCTATTGGCTCGCAGACTGGGTGTAGTAGATGTAAGAATGTCATCTATTGGCTCGCAGACTGGGTGTGGTAGATGTAAGAAGGTCAGCTATTGGCTCGCAGACTGGGTGTGGTAGATGTAAGACTGGCATCTATTGGCTCGCAGACTGGGTGTAGTAGATGTAAGAATGTCATCTATTGGCTCGCAGACTGGGTGTGGTAGATGTAAGAAGGTCAGCTATTGGCTCGCAGACTGGGTGTAGTAGATGTAAGAATGTCATCTATTGGCTCGCAGACTGGGTGTGGTAGATGTAAGAAGGTCAGCTATTGGCTCGCAGACTGGGTGTAGTAGATGTAAGAATGTCATCTATTGGCTCGCAGACTGGGTGTGGTAGATGTAAGAAGGTCAGCTATTGGCTCACAGACTGGGTGTGGTAGATGTAAGAATGTCATCTGTTGGCTCGCAGACTGGGTGTGGTAGATGTAAGAATGTCATCTATTGGCTCGCAGACTGGGTGTGGTAGATGTAAGAAGGTCAGCTATTGGCTCGCAGACTGGGTGTGGTAGATGTAAGAATGTCATCTGTTGGCTCGCAGACTGGGTGTAGTAGATGTAAGAATGTCATCTATTGGCTTGCAGACTAAGTGTGGTTGATGTAAGAAGATCATCTATTGGGTAACTATAGCTATCGCTATTGGTATCTGGTCCGAAACATTTTGACGGATCGGTTAATGTAATGGTCTTGACTTTTATAATATTTGCCGCGTATCTTCATGCTGATCAGGTTGGGTCATGGTAGGGTATTAGTCATAGACTCGCCTGCCCGCCAGATGAGCGGGCAGTTTCAATTTTGGCGGCAGATTTTCAAGTTGGCGGGCACTCAGGTGCTGTTTACCTGCCCCGAAAGGGCCTTTTTGTCAGGTGGTTTGGAAGAAAATCACAGCGCTCACAATTTTGTATGACATCAAGAACTACTTTTGTATATAGAATTGTAAATTGCGAGCTCAAAATGTGACCGGATCGGCTGGCGCCATATTTTGTGTGCACACTGAAATTTTTTTGTTACCAGCCCAAATTTTGGCGGGCAAAAAAATAATTCCGGCTAATACCCTGGGTCATGCTGGCTTTTTGTGAAGTTACCCAGGAGATTACGTTGAAGTAGCCATGCCATGTGCTTTAGTACCCAAAACGACGTCACACCGTGCCCGCGTCAATGTCGCATTGGGCTACTACGATCGACCGATCTGATATAGACCGGTGCGGGGCTCGAATCCCGCTAGTGTAATTGTTTACGCAGGATAAATATCCCATGTCTTTTTTTCATGAATAATTAGGGGTTACATGGCTCTTATCTCCACAACGATTTATCATTGTCGTGTACCAGGGTTACAGCGTTCTACTTAAACCAATCAAACCAAATGCTACTCCCGTGGTCATCTTAGCTTCCCATGGAAACCACCTCCCAGCCACGCTGTTGTGTCGCGTCATCTCCGTTTGGCCTTGACGGTTAAACAATCCGTGTGGATACCATCTCTCTTAGTGTCAGCGCCATGATAAACGGAACATGTACTAAGTTTATTGGTTTTTTGTTTTGTTTATTGTAACATTTTGTTGTTGTTTTTTCTCCCTTTCCCAGAGAACGATGCTGTCATTGACATCACGGACCCGTGCCGGTTTCCGGTCGCCGTGGGTATAGAGAAGGAGTACATTCCGGACAAGAATATCTGGGCCACGACCCGGACCAACGACCAGCGTGGCGCCTCCTACGGCAGACTCAATGGCTGGAAGGGTAGGTACCCCCCCCCCACCTCTGACTCCCCAGTCTGTTCATGTTGTAGACTCAATGGGTGGAAGGGTAGGTACCCCCCTCCCTCCCTCTGACTCCCCAGTCTGTTCATGTTGTAGACTCAATGGCTGGAAGGGTAGGTACCCCCCCCACCTCTGACTCCCCAGTCTGTTCATGTTGTAGACACAATGGCTGGAAGGGTAGGTACCCCCCCCCCACCTCTGACTCCCCAGTCTGTTCATGTTGTAGACTCAATGGCTGGAAGGGTAGGTACCCCCCCCCCACCTCTGACTCCCAAGTCTGTTCATGTTGTAGACACAATGGCTGGAAGGGTAGGTACCCCCCCCCCTCTCCCTCTGACTCCCCAGTCTGTTCATGTTGTAGACTCAATGGCTGGAAGGGTAGGTACCCCCCCCCACCTCTGACTCCCCAGTCTGTTCATGTTGTAGACTCAATGGTTGGAAGGGTAGGTACCCCCCCACCTCTGACTCCCCAGTCTGTTCATGTTGTAGACTCAATGGCTGGAAGGGTAGGTACCCCCCCCCCCTCCCTCTGACTCCCCAGTCTGTTCATGTTGTAGACTCAATGGCTGGAAGGGTAGGTACTTTCTGTTTACCCCCCCCCCCCCCTCCCTGCCATATACTCTCTCTGCCCCCCCCCCTTCCCCCCAGTATGACCATGGTTTTAGATACGATGGCTGGAATGATAGGTTCCCCACCCCCGCCTGCTCGCCCGTCTGTTCATGGTATAGGGTCACTAGCCGCCCCGCTCGCTCCGCTCGAGAGACGTCTAGCGTTCGTACTAATAAGCGAAAGAAATAACTGTATGACTATTTTGTTTGTACAGAATACTCAAATTGCGGCTAAAGCACGCTAATAAACGAATATGAGACCATTAAAACTAAGGCCCAAGCTCATACATTGATTGAGTGAAAAAAAAAGGGGTTGATTGAGTAAAAAAAAGGGGCAGTTTCCCGCCCGTTGTTCGTCATTTAACGTACCTTCAGTGGACAAAATTTGCTACTGATAGGAAGTTGTCGACGCGAGACAGTACGGGATTTGTTTGCTTTGATGACGGTTCGGGCGATAAGGCGTTGGGAGAAATATTATTACTGTTGGCACCAAGCCAAGTAGCCTGCCGCAGACATGGTCACCATACGGGATAAGCACCCGAAAGCGATATTATGCGCGGGATAAGGTGATAAGCACCGAGCGGTTGTGTTGACACATGCGATAGCTTAGACACATCTAAGAGCGACGGTTGAATATATAGGTTCAAGGCGGCTGCTGATGCCAATGCGCTCTTGCATGCCGCGGCATAGTGGGACAGACAGCTTCATTTTATTAGTATAGATTGGTACCTCAAATCGACAGCCAATTGCTAAACATACCCCTGTGGCATCTTCCTACTGCAGGAAAGATACGTCACCTGTAATTACCCCCCCCCCCCCCATCAAGTATCCTATGCTGGTTGAAAACACCGCGAATCATCCTTCAAGATTCCTTCCCCCACCCCCCCCCCCCCCCGCCCTCAACTCTCAGTCGCTCCCCAGTGAAACAAACGGGCTAGTAAGGTACGTTCCTTCGCCTCTTCCTCTCGATTAATATTCGCTGCGCTGGTCTATCTGATAGAGCGCGCTGCGGGAGTGGCACCACCTGGTGGCAATGAACCCACGGTGGCAATCCCAATCATTGGTGAGGGCCCCAGCCTCTAATTAAAGAAGGCGCGGGGGTGGGGGGGGGGGGAGGGGGGTGAATCGGGAGTCAGCGGCGGTGCCTGAGTGGAACGGTCAGTATTAACTCTATTGTGTCTGCCACTCCGTCCTCTTCCGCTACATCAGACCACGTCTCCTTGCATGTCTCCCACCCCGTCTCCCGCCCGATCTCCCGCCACGTCTCCCTCCACGTCTGCTTCCACGTCTCCCACCCCGTTTCCCACCACGCCTCCCACCACGTTTTCTATCACGTCTTCCGCCACGCCTCCCACCACATCTCCAAACACGTCTCCCACCACGTCTCCCGCCACATCTCCCACCACGTCTCCTATCACGTCTCCTATCACGTCTCCTACCACGTCTCCCGCCACGTCTTCCACTACATCTCCCACCCCGTCTCCCGCCACGTCTCCCACCACGTCTCCCACCACGTCTCCCACCACGTCTCCCACCACGTCTCCTATCAAGTCTCCCACCACGCCTCCCACCACGCCTCCCACCACGCCTCCCACCACGCCTCCCACCACATCTCCCACCACGCCTCCCACCACGCCTCCCACCACGCCTCCCACCACGCCTCCCACCACGTCACCCACCACGTCTCCCACCACGTCTTCTATCACGTCTCCCATCACGTCTCCCGCCACGTCTCCCACCACGCCTCCCACCACATCTTCCACCACGTCTCCCACCACGTCACCCACCACGTTTCCTATCACGTCTCCCACCACGTCTCCTATCACGTCTCCCGCCACGCTACCGCCACATCTCCCAGTCCGTCTCCCGCCACATCTCCCACCACGTCTCCCACCACGTCTCCTATCACGTCTCCCATCACGTCTCCCGCCACGTCTCCCACCGCCCGATAATCAGCTTCGACTTTCCCCCAGGACATTCCCAAACAGCTCCTAATGGCGTATGAACTTTACCCGACATCTCCCAATCGACCCAATATTGCGTAAATATCCTGGTTACTGCGGGCAGCTTAGGGAAATAACGTGTTTCGCGTTCGCGGGGCAGTTTTGTCGTCGCCCAACAATACCGTTACCACTCCAGAGTTTGGGTAAAACACTCGGCGCCGTCTGATGGTATGATGCCATGGCGAGGCCATGACGCATGCGCACCCATACTCGTTCAGTGGCACATGACATACGAGCCCATCCCGCCCGATTAAACACAAGTCTCCCTGTTTAATATTATTCGTGCGCAGTCCCCTGTAACGGAGATGATGCCGGTCACGTGATCTATCGAAATAGCGGCGCTGGGGTCGCCATTTTCTTGAGAAATCCGGTCGATTTTATGTGGGCGTACAGAATACATAGTGGGTCTCCCTGGAACGAAGCGCACGCCTCCCATCACATCTCCCCCACGTCTCCCCCACGTCTCCCATCACATCTCCCCCACGTCTCCCCCACGTCTCCCACCACGTCTCCCACCACGTCTCCCATCACGTCTCCCGCCCGATCTCCCGCCCGGTCTCCCTTCACGCCTCCCACCACGTCTGTTTCCACGTCTCCCACCCCGTCTCCCACCACGCCTCCCACCACGTCTCCTATCATGTCTTCCGCCACGCCTCCCACCACATCTCCCAACACGTCTCCCACCACGTCTCCCGCCACATCTCCCACCACGTCTCCTATCACGTCTCCCATCACGTCTCCCACCACGTCTCCCACCACGTCTCCTACCACGTCTCCCGCCACGTCTTCCACCACATCTCCCAGTCCGTCTCCCGCCACATCTCCCACCACGTCTCCCACCACGTCTCCTATCACGTCTCCCGCCACGTCTCCCACCACGTCTCCCATCACGTCTCCTACCACGTCTCCCGCCACGTCTTCCACCACATCTCCCAGTCCGTCTCCCGCCACATCTCCCACCACGTCTCCTATGACGTCTCCCATCACGTCTCCCGCCACGTCTCCCACCACGTCTCCCATCACGTCTCCCACCACGTCTCCCATCACGTCTCCCATCACGTCTCCCGCCACATCTCCCACCACGTCTCCTATCACGTCTCCCGCCACGTCTCCCACCACCCGATAATCAGCTTCGACCCAAGCGGCGGGGGCGTGGTTCGAGCCCAACCCATGCAAATGTCAATGTTTATACAGGATATAGATTCCTTCCTTCGTCTATAGTAGAGGGTTCAGACTCCTATCTACCTTGACCCTTCCCAGAGGGGAGGGAATACATTTTCCAATCTCCGCGATTGACATCCAGGAATTCTTGGCGATTCGCGATCAGCTGTTGGCAATTTTGGGTGATCGGTATCCGTACAATTCTTAAGTTAAAGCGAAGACCCTTTCTCTATTTACCGCGATCCGTCATAGCAGTCTGTGAATTCCTCGATATTCGCGATATCACTTTTAAGGTGTTTTGTTTCGCCCCCGGTCTTGAACAGTCCTCATTCTGGGAGATTCGCGATTCATAGGCGGTATCCCTCCCCCCCCCTTCCCATCCTCGCGATAGTACCCTCACGGGTTACAGCGTGCCACGTAAAGGCTAAATCAAGTAATAATCGAGTTTATCTATTATACATATAGGTCGAAAGTTAAATTATTAGTATAATTACCCTATTACATGTCAACGAATGGTGTTCCCCTTCAGGCGGAGAAAGGGGGCCTGGTATAGTGGTTAGCCCACTAGACTGTAGACCAATAGGTCCTGGGTTCGAATCCGGGCCCGGGCACCTAATCTGGGACATGTTTCGTCCTTTCATTCTCTTCATCGTCCCGAGATGTTCCTTGGCCCAGTTTAGCCACAAAGGTAAATCACGTAATACTTACTTCCCCTTTCTCCCTCCAGGTGGCGGCGCGTGGACGGCCGGTACCCCGAACAACCTTCAGTACATCGGGGTGGATCTGGGTTACCGTCACGTGGTCACCGGGGTGGCCTCCCAGGGCCGCCGGGGTAGCAACGAGTACGTGACAGAGTACTTCATCCAGTTCTCCTCCGACAACAAGACCTGGAGCATCTACACCAATCAGTACGGTACTCCCTTGGTGAGTACATCTATCATGCATATATATCTGCAGAAAATGCTAGATCTATGCACTGGTTGTGGTTGAAGCAATATATAATCCATCGTGAGATTGTGGCTCCTTTGCCGCTTAATTAGCTAACGTGGTCTGACATTTTGTATTATCTCCCCTTTTGCGTTCGCCTTTATATAACGTCGTCCCTGATTATCGCTCAAGCTTGTCCTATTTATCGCCCATTTACGTCTTCCTTTATTATCGCCCATTTAAAAAACTTTCCTTTGTTATCGCCCATTTATGTCGTCATTTATGTTCGCCGCTTATTATTATCCGCTATTATCGCCCCTTTACGTCCTTCGTCAGATGTTCCAAGCCAATTCCGACGACAACTCGATACACAGGAACAACTTCAACTTCCCTATTGTCGCCCGATACATCCGTGTGAACCCCCAGCGGTGGAACCAGTTCATCTCCATGAGGATCGAACTCTACGGCTGCAGATTCGGTCAGTAACAGCTCTGCATGTGCCCGAGATGTTCGAGGAGTTTTAGTTTCGCACGAATTTCATTTCTTGGCCCCGCCAGATTTCTTAATCCGGCTTCGCCATATCCGGTATGTCAACGAGACGGCCATGAAAGCCAGTTTAAATCTCCTTTCCTGTGTGGGGTTGGTCGTCTCCCAAGTTGGTAATCAGGTGGAGCAGCAGATCAATAGGTCATCGGTTTGCGCCCTGGCACCTGCATTCATTCAACCAACCCTAGGCCGTTGTCCCCGGGGCATGTTATGCCCAGTCTGGATTTTATGTGCACGTTGGTGAGCTGAAACACCCACCATACCATGTTTTGTAGTGCTGAGATATGAGTCGAAGTTACTACATGTACTTAGAAATAATGCCAAGTGTAGATTGCGATCTTAGAAATGGAGACAAGAACCAATGTTAGATGTATATGTATCCCTGGTATATTGTTTAGCACACTAGACCGTAGATCAATGGTCCTGTGACCTATTTCGCGTACAGAGTTTATCCGGCTATGGGGCTTAGTCAACTAAAATCGCCCATCATATACATAGTAAATCTAGTCGACGAAGCCCCATACTCGGCTAAACAGCGTTCATGAAATCAACCACTGGTATAGCGTTTAGCGCACTAGACCGTAGATCAATAGGTCCTGCGTTAGATTCCGGGCCCGGACACCTAATCTGGGGCATGTTTCATCCTTTCAGTCTTTTCATCGTCCCTGGTTGGTTCAATTTAGCCTTCATGTGCACAACAGCGGCCTTACTAAGACACGAACCTTTCCTTTCAGACGGCGAGGGCGCCACGTTCGATGGCTTTAGCCGCATAACGTACGACATCAGCGGCCAGAGCCAGTATGTCCAGTCCCGGACCGATGACGTCAAACTGCGCTTCCGGACAAACCAGGCGGACGGCTTGCTGCTCTATGCCGACGGTAACCAAGGCGACTACGTTGCCATGGAGTTGGTACGAGGACGGCTGTACTACCATATCGATCTCGGTGAGATTGGGCTTGTTGTAAACATGACTTAGTGGCCTTGACGTAGTGTCGACCACCCCTCCCCCCGCACACTTTTAACATTTAGAGAGGTCCTTGCATGCAGTGCATAGACTACGGACCGGTATAGACACCCCAAAAACATATTGCGAAATATATAAATTATCTGTGTTATTTAAGTGTACCTTCGAGATTTGGGACGAGTCTTGTATCGCAACAGAAAACACGGTATCTTATTCCGATGAACAAATCTCGTAAGGTACACTTAAATAACATATAATTCATAGATTACGCCCTATTGTAGGAGGTGTCATATAACGGTCCATATTCCGTATTTTAGGGACCACGCAATCCATAACGGTAATAAATGCTACACTTAAAAGTAAAAACTTTAAGTTCCTTATAAAATGATACGTGATAGCGACAGACAGCCCGGGTTGTCGTTAACATGGTAGAAGGAACGGTTTAGCTGTAAAGACAAAAGATGACGTGCAAGGAAGTCTCACTCCCTACGTGATGTGTGTTTTAGGATCCACGGCGACCTCTAGAGGCGAGACGACCATGAAAGCTGGCAGCCTATTGGACGATAATCAGTGGCACGACGTGGAGATCAAGCGGAGCGGTCGTGAGATCAACGTGACCGTGGATCGACTGACCATCACCAATATCACCAATGGTGACTTCTACCAGCTCGACCTCGACAGATATGTAAGTCCCATGACCATCACTAATGGTGATTTTTACAAGCTTGACTTAGATCTTTTAATTATTGAAATTATAGCCATGAGGAGAATGAAAATTAACATTTTTATGAAAAGAAGAAATTATGTGTATAGGCATAAGTGGGTCACTATGCAATGCTGACGGTATCTACACCTCACCATTACATATTAACTCCATACGATATTTGTATTGTGACAAGATACCGTCAATGCCATTTCCCAAATTGTCTTAGTCTATGCGGAGAAATTAACACCAGGGATGACAACATCAAAATGCTTCACAGAACTGTGCGCCAGCCATGCTTAATGTTTCAAAGATGGCGGCTATATGGCGGGTTATCTGTTCTCTATGTTTCCTGACCTTTCTTTCGTCCGTCCCTCGCCTGCCGGTCCCAGATCCACTTGGGGGGAATAGACAACTTCCTGACGCCTGGCAAGCGGATTATGTCCCGAACCAACTTCACGGGGTGCATGGAGAACGTCTGGTTTAACTACATGAACATCATCAAGGATACCCGGATGAACCAGCCTCGGTTTCAGATGCAAGGCGCCGTGATGCTGGGGCTGTGTCAGGTAAGAAGGCGCCACCTGCCGGCATAACGGGGCCGCCCCGATAGTTCAGTGGGTTAGAGCGCTCGTATGGAGCGCTCGTATGGAGCGCTCTGGCCACCTGGGAGAGCCTAACGGCACGTGGATCGGTGGTTCGAGCCCCGCTGTGGCCATGTCTGTGTGATCGCAGGAAAAAGATCCCATGTCCTTCGTCGCTCCACTTTCCCTTCATTCTCCCATTAACGGGATGTGACCAAGAGCAATTAAAGCGTCCTGAATATACAACCGACCAACCTGCTGGCACAACAGACAAGTAGTAATGATACTTCTAAAATACAGATTTACAATGCACCACTTGTTCTCTTACTTTTATGACCGGAGCGTTGAGTTACTACTATATCATGTGTACCATATTTTTTTTTTTTACTTTATTTATTCTGCGAGGTTTTCTAATTAGTTTGTCGCCTGTGTCTGGTGCAGGTTTCGCTCAGCCCCATTTTCTTGTCCCTGGAGGTTTCGGAACCCAAAATAGGCTTACTCAACATTTCATTTAAATATAATAACCATTATTTGCCGTTTAAGATAATATAAGCTATGCACTGCACTATGCATTAAATTAAATGAGGAATAATAATCTTTAATAATACAATAATAAAAAAATAAAAAGGTGAATCCATTCTACGATACTTTCAAATTGAATACTAGCATTACTCTTGGGATCTCCTGTGATGGCTCTCACTAAAGGCTATTGATGGCTATCGCTGAGGGATATTGATGGCTATCGCTGAAGGCTATTGATGGCTCTCACGGAAGGCTATTGATGGCTATCGCTGAGGGATATTGATGGCTATCACTGAAGGCTATTGATGGCTCTCACGGAAGGCTATTGATGGCTATCGCTGAGGGATATTGATGGCTATCACTGATGGCTATGACTGAAGGCTATTGATGGCTATCACTGATGGCTATGACTGAAGGCTATTGATGGCTATCACTGATGGCTATCACTGAAGGCTATTGATGGCTATCACTGTAGGCTATTGATGGCTATCGCTGAAGGCTATTGATGGCTATCACTGAAGGCTATTGATGCCTATCCCTGAAGGCTATTGATGGCTATCACTGAAGGCTATTGATGGCTATCAATGAAGGCTATTGATGGCTATCAATGAAGGCTATTGATGGCTATCACTGAAGGCTATTGATGGCTATAACTGAAGGTTATTGATGGCTATCACTGAAGGCTATTGATGGCTGTCACTGAAGGCTATTGATGGCTATCACTGATGGCTATCACTGATGGCTATCACTGAAGGCTATTAATGGCTATCACTGAAGGCTATTGATGGGTATCGCTGAAGTCTATTGATAGCTATCGCTGAAGTCTATTGATGGGTATCGCTGAAGTCTATTGATGGCTGTCACTGAAGGCTATTGATGGGTATCGCTGAAGTCTATTGATAGCTATCGCTGAAGTCTATTGATGGGTATCACTGTATGCTATTTGCGCTATATAGTCTCTCCATGAGTCCTGTTTCTCTCCGGATCCAGGTCGACCCCATCATCCCCTACACGTTCCCGACGGTAGACTCTCACATCGTCCTCCAGAGTCCCTCCGCCGAGAACTTCCGGATGGGATTCGACTTCCGGAGCTACAACAAGGATGGCCTGCTGTTTGTGCACCAGCTGATCGGGACGGGCCAGATCATGGTGGGTGGGGGAGGGGGAGCGGGGGGGGGGGGCAGATCATGTTGGGTAGTGGTGGGGGAGATGGGGGGGGGGCAGATCATGGTGGGTAGGGATGGAGGGGGGGGGGGGCCTGCTGTTTGTGCACCAGCTGATCGGGACGGGCCAGATCATGGTGGGTGGGGGAGGGGGAGCGGGGGGGGGGGGGCAGATCATGTTGGGTAGTGGTGGGGGAGATGGGGGGGGGCAGATCATGGTGGGTAGGGATGGAGGGAGGGGGCCTGCTGTTTGTGCACCAGCTGATCGGGACGGGCCAGATCATGGTGGGAGGGGGAGGGGGAGGGGGCCAGATATCATGGTGGGTTGGGGTGGGGGTGGGGGAGGGGCGGGGGAAGATGGGCCAAATCATGTTGGGTGGGGGTGGAGGGGGGACCAGATCATGGTTCGTAGGGGTGGGGTAGGGGGGGAAGGAGAGGGGACGGGCCAGATAATGGTGCGTGGGGGTGGGGGGAGGGTGTAGAAAAGGGGACGGGCCACGGTGCGTGGTGTGGGGTTAGCGAGATAATTCAGTGGGAGGAGCTATGGCGCGGATTCGAACCCCAACTCTGCAAACATGCCACTAAACATCTCGATACGTCCGTTACCCTTGATACATGGCATCTTGGGTTATGACTGACCATACTGTGTCTCCATTCATGCAATCTTCAAGCGTAAAGCTAAATCAAACCCCACAACGGACAGTGTGGAAGACTCCTTGGTGCAATTTGAGTCTTTGCGTGTGTGTGTAGTGTGATATATATGTAGCAGATGGATAACTAAAACTGAGGCGGTGTAAGCATGTAATAAGATTACTATAAGCCATTGTACCAACTTGAGGCGTTGTAAACATGTAATAAAATTACTATAAGCCATTGTACCAACTCGAGGAGTTGTAAGCATGTAATAATACCTATAATGTACTGACACGGTCACGTGGTTTGGTTCATGTCCACAGATGAAGATTGACCAGGAGGGCCACCTGCTGTACAGCGTGCAAACTACAGACCAACCGGAAGTCACGAACGTCATCAGGAACCGTAAGTCTCGTGGTATTTGCAGCGTGGGACCTCAACACGGGGTTAAGCATGTCGAGATCGAGAGTGCTCATATCATGTAACATTAATGTTGAACAGAGAAATGTTGATACATAAAAGTTTAGGCCTTTAATGTGCACTAACGTGACATAAAAAATACAACAGTTTTTGTTTCATTGTTTAAGTATATCCAAGGTGCTCGTATTATATATTTTTAATGTGAAAAATAAACAACTGTTGATGCATATCACTTAGGCCTGTATCTGCACTAAAGTGACATAGGACATCCAGCAGTCGTTGTTTCATTTTTTCGGCATATCGGGAGTGCTTATGTCATATATTATTAATGTTGAAAACCCAAAATGTTGATACATAAAATTTTAGGCTTTCAATGTGCATTAAAGTGTCGAACAGTTTTTGTTTCATTTTTAAGCATACCGAGAGTGCTCATATCCAATTTTTAATTTAGAAGAAAAAATATCTGAACAAATACATGTTGATGCATAATAATTTAGGCCTTTAATGTGCCCAAAATTACCACCAAAACACCAACAGTTTTTGTTTCATTTCTCTGCCCCCCCCCCCCCATCCCCTTCCCCGCTGCTCATGGTGTTCGTTGGCTGTGTGCAGGAGACCCCATGGCGGAGACAGACCAGTTTACGGACGGTCTCTGGCACACAGTCATCGTAGATATAGAGTCCGGCGGATCCGGACGGGTCGGCAAGGTCAACTTCACGGTGGACGGCCGGCCGGACACTTCCAACCGCCAGCTCAGCTTCACCACTACCACCAACTACTACATCGGCGGTACGTACGTGACTGCACTCACGTATAAAGCCGCTTTATTGATGGAACTATGAATTTAGTATCTGTCTGAGTACTGATATATTGAATGATACGCATGGATCTAGACGCAATGAGTTCGTGGGCATCCATGCCATGATTTCTATGTTGCTATCATATCTGTGTATAGTTAGTCGGCCTGATGGCCTCGAAACAATAAAGCTATCTATCTACAAATAGTTAGTTATGTATATATTACAATGTAGGTTTTCGTGACCAAGTAAATATATGTATAGATATAGCGTGGGGCTGAGAATGCTGTAATGTCACATAAGTTTTGATATCCATTCTGTGATATGTTAGATACAAGAAATGTAGATGACTCTTTATTTCTTTCATGTCCTTTCTCGATCTTTCTGCTCATAAAAGAGGGAATGTTATAATGTGAAGCTTAAATGTGATTGGTTGAGATTCCTTATTAACTTTACCCAATTACCGGGATCCCGGGACATTCATGGATTCTGTTGCTTTGTGGTTTCTGAAGGAATATCTCTGGGCTGTTCTTATCGTAGTGACATGTAAATATTGTCAATATAAAGCCTTGGCCCAAAGGCACACGTGTAGATGTATATGTTGCATATATATGGCTCTGCACAAAATAAGGTATAAAACGGCATCCTAACTTTGGGAGAACACACATGATGCATTTTTTAACCTGCTTAATATTAAATCTGCCAGACTTGGTAGACTTTTATCTTCAAGAATTGTTTCGGACTTACAAATACCTTTCTGTATCCGAGGACGTTGCTTGTCCTGGTTTAAGACATATATAATATGTATGAATAGATAGATACCTGGATTCGATTTTAATGCGATGCTGGGTCATATCGGTTGAACCGTGAACTGCTCGCCGACAGGTGGCGACGATGCGGGAGGGGAGACTGGTTTCCTGGGCTGTATGAGGAACATCGATATTGCGGCGGAACGCGTGGACGAGATCCCTCCAGAGTCAAACTTCGGCGTTATCAACGGCAGCTGTTCCGTGCAGGACAAGTGAGTTCATTGTGACGTCATGAGTTGCTCATTGCGAGACAAGTGAGTTCAGTGTGACGTCATTATAGCTAATCAGTACTGGAAAGGAAACTCATTATATCATCAATTATAATATTGTGACGTCATTGATTTTTCTAATTTGGGGTCAATTGCTTTATTGTAATATGACATTGACGAGCCGATGTAAAACTCGTACTGTGTTGCGTCCGAACACATGAAAATTATACTCGACCGACTTATATATATATATACATACAAGTAGTAAAGGTGTCAGATCATGTTTGGCTCCTCTCTCCTATCATGTGTTGCTTACTCCGCGCGTGGTAGGTGCCTAGCCGTGGTCGTCCTTCCATGTAAGGGCGAATCATGGTTTCAGCATAACTCACGTGTTAATCACGGCTACTCACGGTTTACTACAATAACACATTTTGTGGGCTCTGGAAGATGGACCCTCGCCGTTCACGTGTATTGTGGGTCGTTCTTCCATGTTGGGGCAAAGCATTGTTTCAGCATAGGTCACGTATGACTCTCGCCTACCATTTACTATACCAGTCCATTTCGTGGGCTCCAATTAACATGAAATACGAACCGTATTGTGGCGTTGCCAGGTGTGACCCCAACCCCTGTGAGCATGGCGGTATCTGCTCCCAGGACTACAGCCAGTTTGACTGTGACTGCGACAGGACTGGATACGAGGGCGCCGTCTGCCACAAGTGTAAGTCGCATGCCACTGCATGGCAACATCGCTAATTATCGCCCGGTTTGTCTTTTTGATTCTGTGGAACGATGCAATACGACGCGCACTTAATATGTTACTTGTACAGTCTGAAATTGTTGGTAAAACCCAGTCAAATGGATATCTGTTTATACCATGGAAAGCAATAATGCAAATGGCATGACGTCCCGACATAAATTAGCCATCTTATCGCGATACAGTTGTGAGCGCTAAGTGAGCTACGTGAACACAATTTCGTCTTATAAGAGAACCGCCGCCATGATCTGTGATGTTTTTTTTCGTGAAACATTTGTTTCCCATGATACCTTGCAGCGCGCTATATGCTGTCGTGCGAAGAAGCCCGGATGTTGAACCCGACGCTGTCTGACAAGGAGGTCATCGTGGACATTGACGACTCTGGCCCCCTCGAGGCGTTCCCAGTCCGCTGCGAATTCCAACGTGAGTCCCGTCACACTGCTACACAGTGCGAAACAATCTACATCATTATGTGTTCAGGGGCCGGCCCGGTAGCTCAGTGGGTTAGAGCGCTCGCCTTGAGGGCTCTGGCCACCTGAGAGCCTAACGGCACGTGGATCGGTGGTTCAAACCCCGCTGTGGCCATGTCTGTGTGGTCGCAGGATAAAGATCCCGTGGCTTTCTTAGCAAAGATTAGGGGGTTACTCCAGGCATATGGTTCCACTCTCCCTTCCTTCTCCCATTGATTAGATATTACCAGAATGATTTAAAGCGTCCTGAATGTACAAGCAACCTTCTCCCTTTCCTCCCATACACCATAGGCAGGAGGTCGTACACAGCTCGGGGCTGACTGCGGTATCAGTCGGAACCCGTCACTGTGTTTCCACTGGGTGGCATATTGGCAACTATATGTCTACTAGTTATTATAGTCAGAGCCAGAAGTTGCTCAGCCTTAATTTTTTTTCTCCAAGTTTTTAGCTGTGGCTGATTTCCTCAGGGCGAGTTATAAATGCGTAGTATAGTAAAGGGCGTAATATACATGTTTGGTGATTTCAGTTGGTGATTGTTGCTCGCGCAACATTACATATTTTACATTCATGACGTAGATGCATCCGTGCATTTTCTATGTTTCTTTAAGCGCTGGGATTGGATTGGCTGGAATTTTGTGTTTTGGGAGCATAATCGGTCTATATGGGTATTCAAATTATCGTCGCCGCAGTTATAAGGAGGGTTACCTATCATTGTGTCTATATGACGGTATAGTTACAGTGTCTTGGGGAAACATTAATTGAGGTGTTGATCACGGAGATGAGCTAGAAAGACTTAATGCCCGTGTGGGGTATGGTTTGAATTAGACCTCAGTGTGTTGTGTCATATATGCGTTTTTTTCCCCTAGCAACCATCCCATAAGTATGTTATGTTTATTGCTGTGTAAACAGTATTGTTGTGCATGATCTGAAACTCTTGCCTTCATTTATTGTAGAGGGCTTCACGACAGGAAATGGTAAATAGAAAACGTTCATGAATTCACTTCTGTTTTTTTTATTCCAGTTCTGTCGGTTTCTTTCGTTTTGTTTATCTCTTTTAGTTGTTTTGATAACCCGGGTGTTTGTGGCATGTGTAATGACTATATTTGTTAACAATACGGTGACTGGAAATTACTTGTCATGCATCCATACTTTGCCGGGGTCGCCCCGATAACTCAGTGGGTTAGAGCGCTCGCCTTGAGTGCCCTGGTCACCTGAGAGCCTAGCGGCACATAGATCGGTGGTTCGAGCCCCGTTGTGGTCATGTCTGTGTGGTCGCAGGATAAAGATCCCATATCCCCCTCGCAAAGAGTAGGGGGTTACCCCCGGGGACATGGCTCCATCCTTCCTTCCTTCTCTCATTGACGCGATATGACCACTAAATGTGGTTAAAGCGTCCTGAATATACAACCAACCAACCACGGGACAAGTATGGGCGGAAGGCAATGTATTCTTTCCTAAATGGGTACTAACTTTTAATTTCATTTCCATTTCATTTTAATTGGGAACTAGCTATCAACTTGCAACTGATAGCTACTTCGTCGAGTGCGTTTTGTCTGTATATCATTTGGAGTGTGTTGGGTATGTACTTGTGGCCAACTTGGCTTTAACTGTGTTCGTGCCGTAGACCTCTGGTGGAATCCCAATCTGTCATTAGCTTAATTTTTTTACTTTTTTACATATTGCAATAAACGTCTTGTTTTGATGCGTATTTGTTTCGGCTAACCTGGGTTTATAAAGAGGTCTACTGTACTGCTACTAGTTTCTTCATTAACCCTTGGTCATAATATTGATCAAACCATTATATACTTGTTTTTAACAAAGCCTTCCCGTACCTTTTCCAGTTGTGTGCTGTGTTCTCCAAAACCCGTTTGAATGTGTTACAGTGGTTCAATTTTTTTACGCTGCATGTTAATGCTTGTTTTAATGCATGAGCAGTGAAACAACAATAACGTGTTCCATGCCGCAAAACATTGCCACGTTCTGACTGAAATACCGTATTTTCCCGAATGTAAGCCGTATATACGATAACTGGATTTGAGTCTTCGAGTAATATCTCGTAAAAAATACCCCGAAAAGACCAGCTCTCTCTTTAAAAATGAGTAGAATCCTAAGGGAAACCGCGCTCTGACACCAAAGGTCACAGACGTGAGTCGTTTTTGCAGACGATGTCGAGTTGGCCATCACGGAAGTGCGACACAACAGCATGGACCCCGTCAAGGTGGATGGCTACCAAGAGGCCGGGTCCTACGTGCGACCCATCATCTACGCCACGGACAAGGAGCAGTTTGAGGAGCTCATTGACCGAGCGTCCACCTGTGAGCAGTACATAAAGTACGAGTGCTACCAGTCCAAGCTGCTCTCAGATCCCGGTAGGTGGTATTACAGATGAAATCGACACCTGTCCAACATTGGGCGTGTTCCATAGTTACATATTCCACGAGTAATGTTAGCCTATTGAAATTTCAAAATGGCGACCATTTTTTCATGATGGCTGCCATTTTTTCAAGATAGCGGCCATTTTTTAAGATGGCGGCCATTTTTTCAAGATGGCCGCCAACAAGAATCTGTATTGACGATGACGCACGCACACAGTGCGTCACTACGACGGTGATTTCGTTGAATAAGATAGTCTTCGACCACGTTGGTTTAAAATAGCGGCGCCTTTTTAATTGGCTCTTCCGTCTTGCAGGCAGCTCCGACCAGAACATCCCCAGCTGGGGCTGGTGGGTGGGCCGCACCAACCTCAACATGCGCTACTGGGGGGGCTCGTCGCCCGGCTCGGGCAAGTGTCAGTGCGCCCTGAAGAACGAGTGTAAAACCAGCACGGCCACCACCAGCACCAACCCCTGCAACTGCGACGCCGGCCTGGCTCAGGACGACGTCTATGACGACGGCATCCTCAACCACAAGGAGCATCTGCCCGTGATGGAGCTGCGCTTCGGGGACACCGGCACGATCGGCGACTCCCGCTGGGGGCAGCACACCCTGGGACCCCTGCGTTGCTATGGCGACAGTAAGTGGGGATTTTTATTTAACTCTGCTAAATGTCTTGTTGTTTAACATGGCTGGTGATAGTAGTTTTCTGATAGATGGCTCGAGGTCATCTGAAAATCGGCGGAATGGTCTTATGGTTACGTATGAGGCGCATGGAGAGACGCGGTTGGATACCGTCGGTCCTGGAGCATGGCAGCTGAAGGTGGATGCATGAGGTAGGAAGAGGCAGCCAGCAGTCCCATGGTCTGCCTCATCTGGGAAGTTATCTTGATTCGCTTTCACCATATATGTGTCACGTAGGTGGCCACAATATCAAAATGAAATCGAAATGATTCGTTTCATCGTCCCTGTGTTAAGGTTCCCTGGCCGTGGTTCAAAGCGGTTTTTGTTACCCATGTATGCACAAAGGTTGTCTAGAACTCCAATCCATCATCCGGGTGCCCGTGACCTTGCAGGTATCTACGAGAACATGGTGACCTTCCGGAAGACGGACGCCACTGTGGATTTCCCGACCTTCGACGCGGCCACTTCCGGTGACATCCGGTTCCAGTTCAGGACGACGGCTCCGGACGGCATCTTCCTGCACAACACGGGGCCCTTCGACTTCATCGAGGTCAAACTGGCATGTGAGTACGCCCTCAATAGGGGTCAAAGAGTACAGCCACGGATCTAGGCTAGGAGCTTATCGTCAGGGGGCGAAGTCAGGGGTGAGGGGAGGGAGTGATAATTCTAAGTATATAATTGACAGGACAATAATCTGCCAATCTAAAGAATATGTAACTATTTCTGTTGTTATTTGCCGGAGACTGTATATAGTAATTTGTATGTATGGGTTGCTATTTCTTGCTGCAAAGAATAAATGGGCCCGATGTATAATAACAATAAATTATATAAGCTCCGTCGGTAAGCAGGCTGAGCTGCAGATGAACAGGTCGTGGGTTAGCGCGCAGGAACTTGCATATGAGGCAAAGTTTCATCCCACCCCATTTTTATTGTCCTGTTAACGTGTTTTTTACCCTATTTAGCCAAAAGTTTCATGAAACATCAACGGGGCTGGCCCGATAGCTCAGTGGGTTAGAGCTCTCGCCTTGAGTATTCTGGCCACCCGGGAGCCTAACGGCACGTGGATCGGTGGTTCGAGCCTCGCTGTGGCCATCGCAGGATAAAGATCCCATGTCCTTCTTCGCAAAGAGTAGGGGGTTATCCCCGGGGATATGGCTCCACTCTCCCTTCCTTCTCCCATTGACGCCATATGACCAGAAGTGGGTAAAGCGTACAACTAAATATACAACCAAACAAGATGGCGCCCGTTCCTCCTACATACCATAGGCAGTAGGTCGTACACAGCGCTGGTCATTAAAGACATTAACCTTTCATTTTGTCATTTACCGGATGTGGTTTCCATGGTATCCAGTTGGCAACAGCATCCACTTCCGGTTTGACGTTGGCAACGGGATTCAGACTCTGGAGAAGGCGACGGCGTACCCGCTGAACGACGACCAGTGGCACACCGTCCACGTCAGCCGGGACCGGAAACAGGGCATGCTCAAGGTCGACCAGCAGGCGCCCGTGACCTTGGATGAACCCATCGACCAGGGCTTCCGGGCCCTGAACCTCAACAGCCCTCTGGTGGTCGGTGAGTCCTGGATTAGTCCGGATCTAGATGGGGATTCTTATTGTAGAACTTTTGATCGTTTTAACTCTGGGACAGTTATTTCAGACATATATTCGTACTATATCTATTTCCCTTTATTGTTTGGTTTACTTTTATTGCATAACAAACACGTTCGCATATGATGTTTATACACAGTTGACCTTCCTATCGCTTTTGTGCCATGTTTTTACCAGCCTCATGTTATTGTCGTTAGAACTATGTTAACCTTCATATGCACATAGACACCAACACCTCATTTCATGTCTTTCGCACCCTCCGGTTTGAAATGTAAGCCCGATGTTTGTTTCAAGGTGCCATTTGGTCCTGTGTGCCATGTTCATGAGCCGCAAAACGGTCACCGGTTCAATCCCCCACGTGTCTGGAACCGTTTCATCATTTCATCTCATTGTCCCAGGAGCTCCTAGACTCGACGTAACCTATGTGTACCCAAAGGTGGCTTACAACACCGCTCTGTCCGTCTCTTCCAGGGGCCGCCGTGGATTACAAGGACGGCTATGTGGGCTGCATGAGGGCCCTGATGGTCAATGGAAAAGTCATGGATCTCCGCGGCAAGGTGGAGCGAGGGGAGGTCACATACGGCGTGTCTGCGGGTGAGTGAGGGGTGGGGGAGGGTGGGGAAAGGGTGGGGAGATGGTGGGGGGGATTACGTATGGCGTGTCCGCGGGTGAGTGAGGGGTGGGGGAGGGTGGGGAGATGGTGGGGGGGGGGTTACGTATGGCGTGTCCGCGGGTGAGTGAGGGGTGGGGCAGGGTGGGGAAAGGGTGGGGAGATGGTGGGGGGGGGGTTACGTATGGCGTGTCCGCGGGTGAGTGAGGGGTGGGGCAGGGTGGGGAAAGGGTGGGGAGATGGTGCGGGGGGCGGTTACGTATGGCGTGTCCGCGGGTGAGTGAGGGGTGGGGGAGGGTGGGGAGATGGTGGGGGTGGGGGTACGTATGGCGTGTTTGCGGGTGAATGAGGGGTGGGGGAGGGTGGGGGGGGGGGGAGCGTGAATGAGGGTTGGGGGAGGGTGATGGGAGGTCACGTACGACTTATCTTCGTGTGCATGAGTGGGGGACATGGGTTATGTGTACTTGGAAATGTACTTGCGTAAATCCTTAATTGTCTGCTAGCATTTTTTTCACCTTGTATGCATCTTATATGGCCCTTTTATCGCCACGTGTGCCATGGGAATCAATACATATATTGACCGTAATAAGCCAAATACACGTACGCATTGTACTGCCCGCTCGGCTGGTTGCCCATTGCACCATGTTTTCAGTGCTTTGTTTACATGAAATGTCTTTTGTTTAGGCTGTCACCCCAAGTGCGCCAGCAATCCCTGCTACAATGACGGCATCTGCCTGGAGTGGTACTCCCACTACTCGTGCGACTGCGCGTACACCCCCTACAGGGGCTGGGACTGTGGCAGAGGTATGTGGGGCCTTCGCTGTGGCTCAATATAGCCACTAGAGATCTGTGTGGGGAGGGCATGCCCGCGCGGGTTGCGGGTATCCGCGCATGGAAAATCCCAAACTGTATCATACATCTCTAAAGCTGTTCGTATTGCACTTTTTCACTTCATTATGATGTTTTGGGAAAAACTTTCTGGACACATTGACTGTAAATGTTAGCTCGATGAGAAATTGATGTGTCACATATTAAAAGGTAAGTAACTGCCGTAATGTGGACATTTTGATGACATAGTACACAAGAAAGCCACACTTTTCCATGTGAGATGCATTAATTTGACCTAAAAAATAGGGGGCTTAACAACATGCCCGGCTTTGTATTGCGTACAATATATGTGTACTTATATTGTAAGAATAAAACTTCGTCATTTCGAATGAAACAAATGTACGGTTTCACATGAAAAATATTGCTGTATGAGTACCTTTAAGTTAAGTAGATTATGACACGATGGATGGTGTTTGTCTGCTCCTCCAGAGGTGGGCGTCAACATGCAGCCCGACTACATGATCCGGTACGAGTTTGACGAGGCTTCCGGAGACATTGCCACGGACGAGGAGACGATCATCATCGGGTTCTCGACCCAGGAGAAGAAGGGGATCCTGATGCACATCCGGAACGACGACAAGGACAAGCCCGAGTACATCACCGTCATGATGAACAACAACGGTCGGTTCAGTGAAAAGAAATAACTAAACAGTAATAATAATATTAAATTATAATATTAAATCATAATTTAAGTGGACTATTTTTTTTAAAATTCTAATAATTAAAAACAGTTCTTCATATTTCTTTAGTTTTATTTCTCAAATGTTTTAGGTACTTTCCCCAATGTGGGAGCTTTTTAGATATGGTTTCTTCAGTCATTTATGTGAGGGAGCGCCTAATTTTATCCGCAATGGCCAGGAATAGGACCTATCTCTGCATAAGACAATTCTTAAAGTCAAGGTCGGCAGGAATTAAAGCGTTGCTTGGTTACTCCTATACCGTGTGTGGTTTACATCTACAGGCGGAGTCAAGGTGGCTCTGGATGTTGGAGACTTCGACAGAGACGAGGTTAACACCGACATTCAAAACGTCGACTTGGCCAACGGCCAGCAGCACGTTGCCTTGGTAACGCGTGTCAACAAGGGACGCGAACTCCGAATCGCTGTGAGTACTGACAATTTTCAAAAGGATACATTATTCTGGCCCTCCCATTTACTTTACCCTCCCATTTGTACTTTATTAAGAGCCACGAAACGATATTCGTCTTCAGTCAACTACTGAAAACTGTCAGCAGTATGCATGTATATGTTTGTGGCCACAAAGACTTCTGCCTGAAAGAAAGGCACCAGTGCAAACATTAAAGATTAGTTGATAATGGCGGGGGAATTTTAGTGTTCCAATTTTATTTCACTAATACCTTGTGTATATATTGGGTTTAGATGTAGAACGATACTATAAGAAGCACTGAAATTGTAGATTATTGCGTAAGAATTTTCACCAAGAAAAACTGGCCGATCGAAGCGCTTTAATAGGGAATGATGGTGTGTTGTGACATGAATAATTTTCTCTCTAATGTGTACGTATCTTTTTGTAAACAAAGACCTATTACTGTATATGTCTAATATAAGGGCTTTGTATGAAACAATAAACCTCGATGACACATATACATTGGTGACCTATGCCAGGTGGATGATTACCCCGTGGCCTCCAAGAACTGGAATTACCTGCCGGCCAGTGCCGACACTCGCCTGGACAACCCCCGGTTCATCTACTTCGGGCGAAACGGTAAATAATACTGTTATACACGTATGTAATACTCTGCAACATACAACATATGTACTTTGACAACACCTCTATATTTACTAGGCGTTATCGGTACCATATATGTATTCATCAGCTTTGGCAGACGGTCAGGCGCGCATAGCATGCAGCTACAACTGCCGAGAGTCTATGGCTATGCATTTTGTAGCCAATAACTAGAGTGGCGGCGGCTCCTGCGTGGCAATTAGCACTCTCCCTTCCTACCTGGCGCGTGGGATAGTGACGTCAGGTTATTACCGAAACCGATGTGATCTTTTTCGTCCTTTTCCTGTTAATGTTTTATTGATGTGAAACTCGCTAGTGAATATCTCTGAAACATTTTCCTATGGCTCCCAAGACTTTCCTCCTCCTTCCCACTTAAGTAAGTGATATCTTGTTCCGTTTCTTTGCCTGGTGGGTAGAATCCTTTCCACTGGGTACCATAGCTGGTCTTGGCCTGTGCGGTGTCCCTCCTGCCTAATTGTTTCTTCACTGTTCGCTTGCGCTTGAGTTACCTGTGAGGCGTTTTGCTCATCATTATCTGCTGGTAACTTGTTCTTTTGACCTCGTGTGTTATTGTCCCCCCTCTGCCGCTCGTCCTGGCATTCATTGTCTGCCCTTTCTCGTTCACGGAACACTGGCGGTGGGTTTGTTGGGCGGGCTTCCGGGTTAACGAAGGGTCGCAGCCTGTTGGCATGCACCACTGATTTCATAACTTTGTTGTCCGTGCATCGTCTCAGCTTGTATGTGTAACTGGGGTACGCCTGGCAAATGTGGCCCAGTCCACTTCCGAACTAACTTAGGAGAGAGACCTACAGGTGACTTTGGGGTGTATAACCAAACCCGCTGTCCGACAGTGTAGGACGGTTCCTTAGCGTTTTTGTCATGCTGAGCCTTGTACTTATTTTGGGCATTTTTGATGTTCTCTCTGGCGATTTCTCGGGCTATTTCATGGCTCTCTAAGATGCGCTCCAGATGAGCTTCCATTGTTTTACCAATTGGATTTTGTGGCAACAGGGCTACATCGACAGGCAACTTGGGTTCCCTTCCAAACAAGGGGAAATACGGGGAATACTGGGTTGACTGTGTTGCGGGCGATGTGCGGAATGCCAGCATTATGCTTGGAAGCATCTCGGCGCAATTTCCTTGACACTTGTTACAATAAGCTCGAAGCGTTTGATCCCTCCTTCGTAGACAGCTGTTGCTGCCTCCCACATGAACTTGTAAGCGGCTCACCAGAATCCCTCACAGGCCATGTCCTCTTGGCTTCGCCCCTCTCTGACTACTCCCCTACTGTTGGATAATTGGGACAGTCTTGGCCTGTTTGGTTTCTAGTATACAGCTTAGGGTTATCTTACGGTTATCTTACGGTCTTATTTTATCTTTACCATGTGGTTTAATGGCGCACCCGTGTGTTGTTACTCCATGCACTGCACATTTTGACAGCGGAATGGTTAAGTCGATCACTTACTCTCGCCATTTTTGTTACCGCGGAGGCACGCGAAACCCTGTGACGTCGCTCGCTTTGGTGAACTCGCGAAAGCCCGGGTGCAGGGCTAAATTTAGAACGTTATTTTTAGCTTTTGAGTGTTTTGAAGACGGATTCTTCCTTTTATGTTCCCAAAGTTCTGCGCTTCATCGCCTCCAAATACTTTAACGTATATCTCCCATAGCCATGTTTAGTGGAATGGTACTCATAGTCTTTAGAATAAACCTGGAAAGAAATTGACTTATAGCTGCCTATATTTCAACATGGAGCACGTGTGTTTGTTTGTCCCCAAAACTGAAGTCTCGCAGCCCGATCGCGAGAACTGTATAGCCCTATTATGCCCAACTTTTACTTACAATGTATTACATATTGTATGAAGTAACTCATAATTTAAGGTAAGCCACCCATAATGAGCCTCTGCGATTTTGAGCAGACCTCGGTAAACATCGGCAAACATCGGCGGGCTGTAGCCCTGATATTTTAAGCAGTCTTAATGAAACAAAGCACGAATAAAACACAGCAAAAGAAGTGGTGACATAGGTAAAATAAATAGAACATCGTATAATAAGCTTCGGCGATTTAGAGAAGACCTCGCTAAACATCGACAAACATCGGCGGGTGTCAGTGAATAGGGGAATCCCTAACTCGTTACGTCATTCACAGGGAATCCACTATTCGTGACGTCATTCACAGGGTATATCCCGAGAATGGCTCTTCGCGATAAATTCCGAATATTATTCAAGAAAAAAACATGGAGAAAACGTGTAAATAGTTCAGAAAACATTCGTGTAGATCATAATTATATCGGAGACCATTATTTATAACCAGATTTATTAAAATCTGGGCACAAGGCGTAAATTACTGATAATTGGGGTGAAATAAGCTGCTCCCAAAAATATTTCTGAAATGACATTTTCAAGTTTCAGGACGTGTTTCTCGGGAAATTTGCACGGCTATCTATATTTTTCTTTAATTTTATTACAAGAACTATGTTTTCAGAAGTTTTTAAACGTGGTTTGGTGTCAAGATTTTCATTTTTGATGAAATTATAGCCAATTTTGTGAAGGTGGTGATTTCGAATTTTGGCAAAAACGGTCCTGTTTTTGCATAACTGCACTTTATTATTGCCATTCTGTTATTTTGTGTGGCTACTATTTACATTTTTGAATATCATTCCTGTATTGCACTAGGTTTAAGCCTTCCAAAGAGCTATTACTGATGATAATGACTTAATATTGAGCTGAATTGTAGTAAAATTACATATTCGTGGTAGGTGTCAAGTTTTGGTCATTTTGTGAAATGGGGGTATACTTGGGAAATGGAGAATATTTTTCTAACGGGACGGTAAAGTATCCTAAAAATTCACCAGAAGGTGTGTAATTGGGTATACTTTCATAAAAAAATTACAAATACAGAGTTCTTTTACCTTGCTATTATGGGTGGCTTACCTTAACGTTTAACGGATTGGGACAAAGAAAAGGTAACTCATCCTCAGATTGCCTCATATATTTTTAAATGTTCAATGTCCATACCGGGGAACCCGCCATGTGTGCACATAGGTTACCTAAAACGCCAAACCATTTCTCTATGTCATTGTTGTTATATCTTGACTATCATGTGTACATATATCATTGTCAGTTGATTGTTGACCTTTACATGTATAGCGACGTTAAATAAAGCTTTATTATCTATCTTATCTCATGCCATATTTTCGGTTGGTGTTTAACAGAAACGACAGCTCCTGGTGACGGCTTCAAGGGCTGTCTGTTCCGGGCTCAGTTCGACAACATTTACCCGCTGAAGCGAGTCTTCCAGGATCCCAGACCGGACTACATCTATCTGGAGCCGGAAGGTGTGTGAGCGCTGTGGCAAACTGTCATGGCGGCCCACGAGGCTCAGAGCGCATGCGCAGCAAAACAGTCAGGGATAATCTAGTTAAAGTAAACTCAGCGTTAAAGAGTTTGAATCTATGTAAAAGAGTTTAGTTAAATTTATATGTAATTTTTTTTCCATAATTCGTTATTAAATGTTCGGAGTAATTGTGAATTATTCAGTGTTTCAAATATTTTATTTACATCAAGTTGAACTGACTGTAAGTCATATATTATTGCACTTCCCTTTTGACTTTGTCCTCCTATTTATTTCCTGCAGATAAACTCTTTAATTGCCATGTGTATAAGACTATGAATGTAGATATATTTTAACGTGATGATTATATGTTATGAGAATAATGAATTAAAGTACAGATAGATGAGTTCTCTTTATGACAGATTTATTTTATCATTATGGCTTTGTTATAAAATAATCAAATAGGGTACAGATATATTCTCATTATTAAATATTGAAAATGAAGGAATATTATTTGCCACATTGGGCAAGTAATGTTGATTTCAGAATGTTACCTCGTTGAAGTGCGGGACTTGGACAAGAGCCTCAGAAAGACGGGCGAATGATATTTGTAATTTGTATAATTACCCCCCGCATCGTCTTCATCTTGATGGAATGATGTTTTCAGGGGTTATCCGCGAGGACATGTGCGGTTTTGAGGAGGTGACCCACTCCCCAGAGATGGCAGAGTTCCGCCCCACCCCTCCCCTCTACCCCAACATGACCACCCCCTCCTGGGACAGTCCCTGGGAGACCAAAATGGAGCCTTCCCAGCAGGCTCTGCTCGGAGGTAAAGTCAAGCTGCAAGATGCCCGGATGCGTGGAGCGGAACTTCCGGTCTTGCCTTTCCTGTGGTGACGGGCGCCATATGCTGTTTTTGTCTCCCTCCCTCTCTCTCTATATCTCTCTCAGTTAGCCCGGGATTCTCTCCTCATGTTCCCGTAATGATGGTGCACTGTGACACATCCCTTTATGCCATGAATCCTCTCCCTCCCTCTCCCTCCCTCTAAATGCTACCTTTACGGATATATTGTCAGGAGATAATAAAAATGATGATTAATTAACTAAATGCTACAATAATCTACAGCTCACTTCATTAGGTTTTTAAAAAAAAAGTGCCCTGTGTACTTTTTCTTGAACTTCTGACATTAATCTTTGATTTTAAATTGAAAGGGAATTTCTATTGAACGTTATGACAGAGTTTTGTCGGAATCTTTTGATCAGCACTGGTTCTCACATGGTTCAGTACCGAGAGGCGTTGATACTGTAAAGTTGGGCTATTGACAATTATCACGTTATCATCATCTCCTGAGAATAATCTCTGGATTTCTGCACTCTTGCTTTGTACCATATTCTCCCAATAATCACACAGCAATCGACAAATCTGCTATTACTATGATATATGACTTTCTCCTTGTAATGGATGTTTTGTTGGTTCTACTTCCGCTTGACGTTTCAAGGGAGTATGATCTCTTTTGCGAACAAGCGGACTATTGTTATCAACCTCTGAAATACGAGCATTGAGGTGCATATTAGACGATTTCATTTATATGAAATTACAAATGCTTGTAATGCTTTTGTCGAGAATTGAAGTAAGACAGAGCAAGAACCAACAAATCATTCAGCCATACACCTTTTCTATATGGCAGTTGTCGCTCTTAGCATTAATGATACCAATGCTTTCTCTCCTTCCTCCGGTGCCGTGTGACTAGATCTTGATGTATCGCTTGCATTGTGTACCTCCTGAAACACTGCTGATCGCCCAAGCACCATTCCCCGCCTAATATATAACTACCCGGACCCCTCTCTATCTCTCTCTCTCTATCACCTTACCTTGGCACTGACCTTGTACTGACCTTGTACTGACCAGCACGCATAGCTGAGGATATGTGTGGCACGGACGAAATAGTCCGCCCTTCGGAACCGCTGGAACTGCGGGAGTCCGGCACCAGTGCGCCCTCTAGCGAGCGCGATGCAAAGACATTTCGTGTAACCCACATCGCGCTAATCGCCGGTGAGTGAGATGCATGGGGAATAACTGACGAAAACCTCGAGAAGAATGATTCATGTAAAGACCTTCAATAAAGTGGTTTGAACTATAAACTCGGTTGTTGAAGCGTCCTGGACTAAAGCTGATGTAGCAGCCCTTACTCCATTTTTGTTAGAGTGGTACCTTTAATTAATTGACTTTATGTCCCTTGCAGCCATCCTGGCGGTGGTGATTCTGCTGCTGATTGGCCTCGCCGTCCTCCTGGGCCGCCACTTCTCCTCCCCCAAGGGCGAGTACAAGACCTACGAGGCCAAGGACGCGCAATACTACGACAACCCAGACTTCGCCATCGCCTCCGGAAGCTCAGGACAACCGGAAGTGCAAAAGAAGAAGGAATGGTTCATCTAGATTATTGCGGGGGAATTGTGGAACAAGACTCAAACGTGTATTTGCGCCATTTCATATCATTCTAGGTCTGAATTGCGGATATGTTTCGGTGAACGGGGTGTTTGATCGCTTGTCGCATCAGCATTACAACGGCTATAGCTGGGTGTGTGTTTTGGTTCTACCGGAAGCGGAAGCGGAAGCGTCTTAATGGGTAAGGTCCATGGGGTGGTTGACCGCACGAAGTTATTTTTGGTTCGAGCATTCTCCATTGTGTATGAGGTGGTACCCCCATGTCCCCCGAAACGCCAAAGGGATTTTGTTTAAAACGACAAAAATGGACTATATAGTGACTACTGCAGAGATGTTATATTTATGCCCGATTCCCAAAAACGAATTTCGGGTCTTTTGGCACAAAGTCGTGGTTTTATTTTCCGCACTATCATCACACATCTGAACACCCAACAGCTGTCGCCGGGTAACTATCTTCTGACACGAAACAAAGTTGTCATGTGATTATTATGTCTTTATTATCATCCATTGTACGTATGTGTGGTCTGTGAGTGTGGATGCTGAGTGTTTTTATACAAAGAACCAACAGAACGTCCCCGAGTGAAGGTTGGCCTGTCAATGTGTGGTCGTGAATGTGAAGGTTTTTTTATACCGGATTATATGTACAGTAGACACAAATTTAATATCCACTTGCTAAACGTGTATACTATGCCAGTCGTTCATAATGCTATGCATATTAAATATGCTCACGCACTTAGTGTGAGCGCATTATGATTAAATGGACATGATCACTGACGGGTACGTATAATGAACATATGGGGCCTGTTGGTGCTGCTCTGTTGGTGTTAAAACTGATTATTCCGCGTATTTCCTCATACTTTGTACGTTTAAGTAGAACATTATGAACTTTTTGTAACACATTCCGAAATGTTGTGTGAATAATCCGGCGTTGACGAAACAAAAACACTAGAATTATGCGTGGTTGCCAGTATATAGCAGAAAACAGCTGATCGGCAGCGCCGCCTGCAACGCCACCTGGCGAATGCTTTTGTAAATGGAAGACCGTTCAAGTATAACTCGCGAGTCTGTTTTGTTTAACGTTGGCCCCATGCTGTCTCGCTGTGACATTCCGCCAGTTATCGAGTTAAACCTCGAAATGTTTGATATTGACCTTATATTTTGCGTAAAGTCAAGAAAATGGATCAGAATTATTAACTGTGCAGGCAACGTGGCCGCTCCGGGGACACCAGTTTTATTCCAGTCCCGACATGGTCGTCGTTGCGTACACAGGCATGCATTGCTATGGGTACGTGTTTTCTGGTAATCCTTTGGTAGGATTCACAAGTAGCAGGCCCCACCCCACGCCCTACCATCCTGCCCACATGTATATAATGAGCAAGATGAAAATTAAGTTCGTGTGAAGCAAGTGGACGTAATGTACAGAGTGACAGATTGTGCAAGTCTTCCGTCTCATCAACCCTTGTCGATGAAAAACTCATTTTTAACGCTATTGGTACCATTAGCGAATAATTAATTATAAGTCTTTAAGGTATACTAGCTATGAATAACAACATAATTTAATACAGCATATTGTGGTCCTGATATGTATTTAGCACTATCGAGACGGTTTTATGATTTACCAACAAAATAGATACATACTTTGTCACAATTCATCTGTTTTTTTGTTGTTATCCTATTCTGGCCCATCATGTAAAGTTCCCACGATAAACATGTTTGATGGCTATTTCTTCTTTTCTGTTCTTGATTGCGTCTGTATGTTTACATGATTTCTCTGTGGTCTATGCTGTAACTGTAACGGCATGACGAAATAAATGACATTGACTATAATAATATGTTCCTGTTCGTAGTTTATTACCAACTTAATAATTTGATTGAAATGTGTGATTACTGATATCCCGGCTGCAGGGGGTTTAATTAGGCCTAATATGACGGTAAATTATTGCCAGGATATATAGGCTGGACTGATTATAGGCATACACGTCATTGGCGGATCCAAGGGGGGAACCTTCTTTGGCTCGAAAATCGGCGAAAAAAGGTATTGCGCCCTTCCCTGCAGAGCGGGGCAGTCCCTAATCTTTCTGCTCGCCACCAACAACCCCCGCCCCCCCACCCCCCCTCACCCCCGGTCGCAAGTTTCTCAATAGATATAGTACTCAAACAAATAGTGCCCCCTTGCGTAAATTCCTGGATCTGCCACTGCACGTGTCTTGGGCCCCGTTTAACCTTGATATGCTTAAATAATGGTCAAAATACCAACATTTCATTCTCACAGAGTGCCCATGTTTTACCATCACGGATCGAATCACCATATGGTGGTAACTTGATCTGCCAACAACTGAGGGAGTGGGAGAGTTAAAGGCAATTAAGACAGTGATGTATCAATATATTATTCGAACACAAATCAGCCTACATTTTGAGTAAGTAAGTAGGGCCCCTGAGGTGGGGGGGGGGGAGGGGCTAGCCATGTCGCATGTCGATTTTAAGAAGAGGTCCATGTCGCATGTCGGTTATAAGACAACCCCAATGTCTCGTTGTCGATTTTCAAAATCGCCGTGTCGCCGTGTCGAAAAAGGCTCTCTGGGGCCCTAACGCTGTCCCAGAGCGAAACGACAGACAGACAACTTGCCGAAAGAGTGCAGAAAGTCGAGCAACGTTGGTAGGTACGTGTCATTCATATTGTAAACTGAGCCGCGACTAACACGAGGATCCGGGTCACTTCACCCTGTAGATTATCTGGACACCGTACATAACAGGATATCTCGATGTACAGATAAACCAGCTCCGGACTCAGCTCACATTCACCAAGATCCGGGATCTTATCGGGATGCAACGTCAATATGGCGTGATAATATCAGGACCTTGGGCAGCCTGATACAAGACTACCCTGTCCCAGCTTTCAGCTGCTCTACCGAGGAAAGACCGTGGTGAATGGGAGGGGGGGTTCACTTTGTGTAGGTTGAGGGGTGGGGGGGATAAACTTTGTTGGCATAGGGGAAGGGGGGGGGGCAGCAGCGTTAAAGCCACTAAATTAACCCTCCCTAGCTATTATATGGGCCCATGTTATGCAATGTTATGATGAACAATTTACCACCAAGTAATATCATTTATTAAAGTTTACGTAGGATTATCTTGCTCCATACAGCGAACTGAACCCTCCGCCCCCCCCCCCCCCCCTCTTCGCCATCACCACCCCCATCCTCACCGCCACCACTTCCGTGCCCGTCCTCCCTAATAATATGATTCTGGCCAAGTGTGAATTTAATAAGATCGACATTCCCTTTATCTAAAGAAAATCTATGCTGACTCCAACTGTAGTACGTTGGCTGCCGCGGCGGCGTCTGCAGTTCAAATCTCATCCTTCCAATATTCGGCTCTGAGACGAAGTTATCTGATTGCCCTCTTCGCCAGCGAGCAAATGAAGTACCCCTTGGGTGCAATCTCCGCCAGCGCCCGCGATCAATACAACTACAATGGCGGTGGGAAGAAAGCAGAGGGAACGGCACTTCCCCTGCGGGCTGCTCCCCGAGTCAGCAAGTCGTGACGTCACAGCTGCTTCAGCCAATGGCGTCGGGCGTTATATATTGATCGGTGCTAAGTCTGCGAGAGTGTGGCCATCATCTGTTCATCATCAACACAAGGTAAGGGGCGCATGCGGCAGGAAGGAAGGCGGATTGCAGCCAACGGCTGTCCAAGCTGTGGATAATGTACTGGGAAGTTATCATCGGATGTGAGTACACTACAGTATAAACTATACATCTAGACGACAGTGGGTTCAATGAATTAACCGTAAAGGGATGAATGACTGAAGGCCATAATATACCATGTTACTATATCGCTGCAGTTCCAGCATGCATATGTTCTGAAATCAGTGCAGTTTCTGCATCTTGCCGTGTTACATTGTGCATTGCCATAGATGAGGCCTGCTGAAGACAGAGTCAAGACAACCACAGGCTCCGCATTATATTTATCACCGCCTGCACCCAGAAGGCGTCACGCATTGAGCTCACAGATATCCCGGTGTGGCCGGGGTAATATGTAGGCCAGTGTGACTGGACCGTACGCTGTGTAGTGTGGTGGTCGCTTCCACAGAGTGTTATTTTAACCCGCCCCGGTGTTCTGGGACCATGCAGAGGGTAAACATGATGCTCGCTGCGGGTGGGGTGGGGTGGGGGGCTCAGGCCGACATCCAGACCAGCGGGGATGGGGGCATCCCGGGCCGAGCGGGACTCGGGGAGAGGGGAGAGGGAAGGGAGAAAGGGGGTGGGCAGAAGGAGGGGGGGGGGGGGGGTGGGGGCACCGCATGCGTCTGTTCTCTCCCGGATGCTTGATAGTAATCGATGTGACTATTTCGGATCCATCTGCCATTTGTACCTCTCCAGGCTGGGTAACAAAACTAACAAATATGTTATATACTATATTCCATAATTT
Organism: Arenicola marina; assembly: GCA_964019135.1. Taxonomy (NCBI): domain Eukaryota; kingdom Metazoa; phylum Annelida; class Polychaeta; family Arenicolidae; genus Arenicola; species Arenicola marina. The sequence goes on from OZ025263.1 coordinate 30,605,368, forward strand.
ATAGGTAACTCAGTCGCAGAAAAATGATTTATGACTTACGTACGTTTCATTTTATTAATGTTATCTTTAAAAGACAAGAAAAGGCAAATATTGTTGCATGTGGATAATGTACAAGAAAGCCCTTATTTTGCCCCATACGTCGATCTGTGCCAGTCCGGCCAAACAATCGTAGGGGGGTGGGGCGGCAGTAGCTGCGTAATATATAGTGAGATGTCACATGCGGGAACAGACCACGAAGCGTGTGAGTGTGTGTGGAGGGGGTGAGGTGGGGGGGGGGGGGCTCTAGAAAAGGTGGAGCTATGGGGTGGGGAGACGAAGTTGAATGAGACATTGCGGGAGGTTGGGGATAACTATGCCGTGTACCCGTTTTATTTACTGCGCTCATCATTAATTATACACCACACTCATAATCTACATCTTTATATAGGTGGAATCGTATTCTCCTTTTGAACAATAAATACCCATCCAAACTGCAACCATCAGCTAAGCCATGGTTTCCACGAGAATATGGTAAATCGCAATTAATACACTTTGGCCTGTCGTACAATAGGACTACATGTATACTGATATAGGGTGTCCGAGTCAGGAATGTTGGCGCAGAGTCTGCATACATAGTGAGACATTATGCATGCTGCTCACAAACCGGACGCGTTCACGAGGACATGATTTGCAAGACCTATTATTACGATGGGAACACGCGTCTTCATGGGAGAGACACCCCGGTCCTGATACCCCACGCCACTCATCACTCCCCCTAATTCAATCACTAATTTAATCACTAGAAGACTGGGACGCGCGCTGTCTGTGAGTGTTACCCCTTCACGACTAAGTGACTCACACTTCAGGACGTCCCTGCCTCATCCACCTCCCTGCTGCTCCTGCCATACCCATCAGGGGAGGCTGGGTCGGTGGGTGCATGGGCACAGCATGCATGCATGCCTCGATCGCCATGAATGTTCCCTTTTCCCATGGTAATGCCATCAGACCTCCTTCCCGTCCCCATCCCCCAATATGTAAAGTGCCGTCCCCATCCCCCAAGCATCCATCCCCACCCCCCCCCCCTCCTCCAAGCACCCATCACTCCCCCCTCCCCAATCCCCCTCCCCCACCCTCCTCGCACACACACTTTGGCAATTCTCTAATGCACACATTCCCGGAGACAACGACGTGTCATTCGATGACAGGCAATATGACACCGTCCCGCCTTATTGTGTCAATATTCCAGCGTCCTTCCTCGTGATATTATGGTCACGGATTAGTATTGTCTGATACTCGGTACAATGGCAATGCTGGCTCTCGGCTCTCTGTCAATAAATACCAAGGCTGAGTGTCTCTATAGTATCTTCTAGTGCTTCCACAGTGTTTTATATTGTTTCGTATCACATCGCATGCGCGGCCACCAACATTAATTACAACACCCAATCCCATTCAAAGCAGGTTTCAACACGATTCAAAGCGATACTATGAATACTATATATGTGTAGATTGGTAACAATATGAGGAAACCCAAGGGAATAATAAAGCCAAAACATCATAAATTATATAGTATTCAAGTACTCAATATTAATTTTATGATGGTATTAAATTCCACTGTCCTCCTCGTCTAGTCATTACGTTGTGGTTAGACTAGTGACCTCTATAACGTATATTATTCGTCAATAAATACCAAGGCTGAGTGTCTCCATAGTATCTTCTAGGTCTTCTATAGTTTCTATTGTTTTTATGCTATGTTTTATATTGTGTCGTGTCACATCGCATTTCGCAGACAACAACCTTAATTTATTTCAACGCGCGATCTCGTTCAAACCAATTTCCTCTATCTAAATCTCTAGTTTGCATGTGATTGCATAGTTATTCTCCTTTTTTAGTCACTTCACCCCACTACAAGCGATAGCTATAGAAGGCTCAAAACGGTATTACGATAAACTGTGTAAATTGGTGACAATCTTAGGAAACACAAGGGGAAAAGACCAACAACATATATATATAGTATTAAAAGTATTGTGAATAGGCGATATTTATTATTGTATCAAATCTGAAATATTCGATATATATTATCGTATAAAATATGAAAATATACGTTCTCTTCCGATAATCCATTGTTATAACTGAGCTAGTGACCTCTATAACGTTTCTTTTCCTGTTGTAGGTGTCAGTGCCATCGGACTGCTCATTGTCATCACCGCCACGTGTCTCATGAGGAGCCACCTCTCCAAGCAGAAGGCCGAGGGAGTGAAGGGTGTGTCCGGGGGCGGTTCCGGGGGGTCCCATGGATCACTTCACCCCGACGACGAGGGAGAGACATGGGATACTGGCCAGCAGGATATTCCCGTGAAGAAGGAGTATTTCATATGACAACTACGCACACCTCGACATAAGGAGACAATAACTGTGACGTAATGGCATGTGTTGTCATAGCGACGTGGTCGTCAGTACAATGGGTGTGACGTAATGCGGTGTCTATCCATGGATAATTCGGCGTCATCGTCATAAGCTTTGCCATGTGTAACCACGGACAACAATAGCTGAGGCATAAAGGATTTTGATAGTTACCAAGGATAACTGGATAATGTTTACCTGTTGTGGCGGAAAGGAAATTTGCCATGATAATCCGTCTCTGGTGCACACAATGGATATTGTGACGTCATATCTAGTCTAGCACTATTTGTCTTTGCCCCTGGACCAAACGTAAAAGAGATCTCGTTTTGAACAAGCCCCTTTGTGACGTCATTTTGTGTGCCTAAGACAAACAAATGATGATTTAATGCTGTGATTTCAACTTCCTATGAGTGACATCGTCGCGTATAAATTATGGGCAAATATATGGGGTTGTTATATCATGTAAACTTGGAAACAGTAGAGTCATTCCATCGCGAACGAGTTCAAAGGTCAAAGCAGGGGCCGGGGCATGGCGGGCTGGGAGAAGGAAGGGGGGGGGGGGGGGTAATGCAATGACTGCCCCCCAGTTTATGTTCATGTGGCCTATCGAAAACACCTTGGCGACGTTCTGTTACATGGCCATTTGGGCGGCAAAAGATGTTGTTACACAGTGTTCAGACAAATACTCAGGGGCAGATCTAGGGGGGTAGGGGGGGGGGTTGCAACTTGACCGTACACTGTAAAAGTCGAGTTCTCCGAGCACCCCCCCCCCCCCCCCCCCGCGGTTGCAAGTTTTCAGAGAGCAATCCCCCCGCCCCCTTTGCAAATTCCTAGATCCGCCCCTGATGCTGTTGCGTATATACACCAATTGTGAATCACGAGTGCTAAATTTAAATTACGAATTGATCAATGCGTAATTTCAGTGTTCACTGCTGATTTAAAGACTGTCAAGCTTAAAGTTATAAGGTTGTGGTGCTTTGTTGTGAAGAGTACCATCCACGGGGATAAGGAACGTTACAAGTTTAAGCGTCACTCTTCATGATAATATTTGTGTATTTTTTTGGTATTCAATTTATATCATGGATAGTTTATATCATTTAATTTTTTGAAATTAAATTATCCTTTTGTGCACAAAGAGTTTGTTCGCCGTCACTCAATGTGTGCCAACCCAAGTGCATTTATTCAGCAGTTATTAAAGGCTTAGTAACGTGGATAACTTTATTTTATATCATGGATAGTTTATATCATTTTATTTTTTGAAATCAAAATATCCTGAGTACACCTAGAATTTGTCTGGTAAACGTGCCGTCACTCAATGTGTGCGAACCGAATTGCATTTTTTCAGCAGTTATTAAAGACTTAGTAACGTGGACAACTTTTTTCGAATTACAAAAATACCAAATAGTCATTATAAATTGTAAATCATTATTTTTTAAACACGTATATATGATTGTTACAAGGAAATGTTAAACATTTAACATGTGAATTGAAATGCTATGGATTGCCCTGAAATGAGCACAAAATTAAATGGACTGCTATAATACTGAAGTAGATCTGTTAACCTTATAAAACCACTCGTTACACAAATGCCGAATGCTGGGCTTGTTATACAAACATTTCTATACGAATATAATACTGTAGTCTTGTTAAAAAAAGAATGGAAAATAACACGGTTATATCACACGTTATATGTGGTTCTGTACCATCCATATATGCGTTTTCTACACGGGTAAGGAACTGAGATTGACATCATTGCCACCAAATAGCGCTAATTATAATCTGACGAGCACCCTTAGCCGTGGCAACTTAATGATCTGCCATTCCGCACAGCTTCATAATTCGACCCGCTGCGTACCATAATTTTGTTGATATAAATAATATCTCATTATGATATTCGCTTTTTTGCTTATAAATTGTATTGCGATATAAAATGATATGAACGTAACATTGTGAGTTATGAGTCTATGAGTTGCTTGTCTGTACTGAAGCATTAGTCTTTTAGCTGCAGCTACCAATTCATGAGGTATATATGCTGGCGCAAATACGAGAGATTCGCCATAAAGCTTTTATGTCTGTGTTATCTTTGTAACTGTATTCGTTTCTATTTTTGCCAATTTGTAGCAGTGTTTTGGGTTTTGTCTGTATTATTATCTTGACGGCGTGTTACATTGGTCCAGCTTGGAGATCGGAGATGGTGAAAATAAAGAAAGCCTGTTTTGCAGCAATCTGATTTTTTGTCAGCGTTATATTATGCAAAATAATCACCCTTGGGGCCAATGTCCATTCATTTGAGCTGCTATTTTTGTGTCTCTTGGCCTGCGGTGCTTTTTTCTTCCTTTTTCTCGCGTCGTTAATTTTAAGGTGGGTGAATGCTCGGTCATGCTTTAGTATTACCCACTCCATCTCAGCCTCCTTATTGCGTGCTGACGTCACGCTTCACGGAGGAATGCGTGAAACAGACAGTGACCAAATAAGGACTTGCACCGCTCACCACATCAACCTGGTACCCCGCTACGTATCTGAGTGCGCACTGTGGGCGAGAACCAGGCTGTCTGGTGTCTCCTCGTCTCCGACAAGAATGACTGGCCAGACTGCCATATTGAACACGCACTATTCCGCTCACTCAAGTAGTTTATGCGTGCAACCTTACCAAAGGCACAGTTAAGCAAGGCTATCGTAAGCTAGACTAATTCCGTTCATATACGCAAATATAACGTCTACATACGCGCGTATTCCTGTAGCTAGTATTCCTGCCATGTACACGCGCCTTCCGTCACCTACGCGTGTATTTCACACACTTACGGACATATTACGGCCACTTATGCGCGTAACTAGTCCTGGCCGAAGATGCTTTAACGGAAAAGGCATTAAAATGTTTTTTTACCTTTCTGATTCATTGTGCGAAACACTTTTACATTTGGTTTACGGACGATAACTCCTAAACGGTCCTGCATAGTTCATATACCGTCTCTTCTCAATGACAGTAGGAGTACGTTAATTATAACGGTTATAAATAAAATGGTGCAGAGCAGTCTACGATATATGACGGACTAGTGTATGCACGCCATAACAAGTCCTGTTTGCCTGGCCCGGCATGTATGGTCATGGACATGTTTGTTCCTGAAAGTTCCTGCGATAATACATACATGTATAGTCTAAAGTGTCAGATGATTTGTTGGCCCATCAAATATGTTCGTTATAGAGGTCATACCCTCGTCATAAAACCCGAGGTAATATAAAGTCACATTGTGCCAAATATCGTATATATATCCTTTCATTACAACCACTCCATGCGACACTCCTGGACAGTCCAGCTTCCCAAAGGGTGGGGGGGGGGGGGGCAAGCCCCCATAGCCCCCCACAGATCCGCCCCGAGGTGCACAATTCTCTTGTCAAATTTAACCGAAAAACTAACAAATATATCATAAATATAAGAGAAAAGTATTATTGTGAGGATATTAAATTAATTTCATTAGCATTCCACTAAGCACATTTTTTCGATCGTATGCGAAATATGTTCTGGACATTTTGTTTTAAAGCAGGAGCGGATCCAGGAATTTGGAAAAGGATTTTGAAATTTGAAAAAAGTCCATTGAAATTTGCGACCAATTTTTTGACGACCGGGAGGGTCCACTGAAAACTTGCGGCCGGGGGGGGGGGGGGGGGGTGTCCACGTCGCCCCAGATTTATTTTTCTTCCTCAAAAAGGTCCACGCCTCAAATAGCCTAAATTTCGCATTGAAAAACGGCATTTGTGCTCAAAAAGGCAGGGTCTGTAACCCCCCCCCCACTGGAACTGCCCTTGTAGAGATAAGACATGTGGCATACAGAATCAAATACTCTTGTATAAATCGACCCCCCTTCAGTCTCAGATGGGTGCCCCATCTGAGGTTGAGCTCGGGTTTCTTGACTACCGATACGCCTAATCGGCTCCAATAATATGGAGAAAAGACTGAGATATACATGTCTATATTATTTATAGAAACATCAATACAACAATACACATTCAAAGCCAAAATAGGTAGCTGGCGTGTGTAACTAGATGGGGGGATACCTTTTCCGATCTCCGCGATTGACATCCAGGAATTCTTGAAGATTCACGATTAGCTGTTGGCAATTTTTGGGGATCGTTATCCGTAAATTTCTGGTTGAACGCGAAGACCCTTTGCCTATTTGCTGCGAGCCGTTAATAGCCGTCTGTGAATTCCTTGATATTCGCGATATCACCGTTCTCGCCCAGCTTTAAAAGATCTTCATCTTGGAGATTCGATATTGCTCTCCCTAATTCTTGGGATTTACGATGCAGAGAGGGTATCCCCCCCCCTTAATTATTACACAGGATTAATGTCTCAAGTTGATTTGGTGGCGCATATATTTGTTATTATAGTCAGAGGCACTGAAGATACGTAGGAAGTAGCATATACATGTATTTTCTGATGACCTGTTGTATGTGTATGTTGATATAGTGTCCCGGGCAAGTGGTGTATCAGTGCCACGGTGATGTAGTGAAGCTAAAGATTTGCATACGGGCACAAGGGCGTTCCCAGCAATTTGCAAGGAGGGAGGGGGCGGGGGGGGGGGGGGGGTAGTCAAATTTTGACAATGTTAAGTTTAACAGTGCATGATTCCTATGTATCTCAACTTTAACAGTGTATCTTTCCTATGTATCTCGACTTTAACTGTATCTTTTGGATGGATCTCGACTTTAACAGTATCTTTCGAACGGATCTCGACTTTAGCAGTGTATCTTTTCAACGGATCTCGACTTTAACAGTGTATCTTTCCCACGGATCACGACTTTAACAGTGTATCTTTCGCGCGGATCTCGACTTTACCAGTGTATCGTTCCCACGGATCGCGACGTTAACAGTATCTTTCCCACGGATCTCGACTCTAACAATGTATCTTTCGGACGGAGCCTGACTTTAACAGTGTATCTTTCGAACGGAACTCGATTTTTACAGTGTATCTTTTGAACGGATCGCGACTTAACAGTTTATCTTTCCAACGGATCTCGATTTTAACAGTGCATCTTTTGGGGGGATCTCGACTTTAACAGTGTACCTTTCGGATGGATCTCGACTTTAACAGTGTATCGTCCGGACGGATCTCGACCCCACGAAACCCTCTGGAGCGCCCGTCGGGCAATATAAGTCACAAAAATTAGGTTGAGAAAAGAGCCCAAAGGACAAATTAGGCTAATATCTCCCTTAAATGACATTATGTCCGTTGAACATAAACTGATTAAAAAAAAGAAGGCAATGGACGACCATGATCGAGCGTCATCACATACGACTGAGTTTAATTTTGCACGACGTAACATGGTATAATGCGGTGCTCGGGCAAGTGACTAATAGTGCCACTATGCCTGCTGAGGCCCGATGGCTGGCAGGGACCTTAGTGCCACTATGTCTGCTGAGGCCCGTTGGCTGGGAGTGATCTTAGTGCCACTATGGCTGCTGAGGCCCGATGGCTGGCAGTGATCTTAGTGCCACTATGTCTGCTGAGGCCCGTTGGCTGGGAGTGATCTTAGTGCCACTATGGCTGCTGAGGCCCGATGGCTGGCAGTGATCTTAGTGCCACTATGGCTGCTGAGGCCCGATGGCTGGCAGTGATCTTAGTGCCACTATATCTGCTGAGGCCCGTTGGCTGGCAGTGATCTTAGTGCCACTATGTCTGCTGATCGAGGCCCGATGGCTTGCAGTGATCTTAGTGCCACTATGTCTGCTGAGGCCCGATGGCTTGCAGTGATCTTAGTGCCACTATGTCTGCTGAGGCCCGATGGCTTGCAGTGATCTGCATGCAGTCAACCAAGCACCCACGACACAAAAACTTCACGCAGGAATAACACTATATACGGCTGAAAACAGATCAAACTGGACGACATGCCAGCAATCTTTGTATCAGCCAGGCGGCAGGGACAGACTGGCCGAATTAAAGAAAGACCCGTATGACATTTAGCCGTCTGATCTGGGCATCTGGAAGCGTCGGGAAGCAGTGTGTGGAAGAGGGTGGGAGGCGGGGAGTGGGCTACGGGTAGGAGGGCTACCCGTTGGATTGCGAACCACCAGGAGTCAATATCGTCGCCTTCAGCCAGCGAGGCAGTCACGTTTCTCTGGGATGCATGCATCAATCGGACACGCCCCCCCCCCCCCCCCCGGCATCCCACCCGTCCCTGTCTCGATCGCTGGGGGCTTACATCAGTCGGCGTCTCTGATCCCGACCAGCCCTCGGCCTCCCCCCTCCCCACGCCGCCTCAACCATCCCCGCCCCCCACCTTCCAACTAACACACACGTTCCTCCGCTACCCGCCCCCTCCCCCTCCCACCACCCCAAGGTCTGTTCCGTATTGACAGGGACCAAGCCAGGCCAGGGAGGCGCCATCGTTAATCCGATCATCCCAGTGGTATGGTGAGTCACACGATGGCAAAGCCTATCACCCCGTTGACTGCCAGCGGCAAGGGTGAAGTAACAGGGGTAGGCTGGACGCGCGAGCGAGGGTGGTTGGGGGGGGGGGGAGGGCTGATTATAGGGAAATGGGGGTATGTGGACTACAAAGAATAGAAACGGTGGATACAAAGTGAGACGAGTGGTCAGGGTATAGAGGAGAATGGGTGTAAAATAGGGATACAGTGGGACGAGTGGTCAGGGCATAGAGCGAAATGGCTGTAAAATAAGGATACAGTGGTACGAGTGGTCAGGGTATAGAGGAGCTGTAAAATAGGGATACAGTGGGACGAGTGGTCAAGGTATAGAGAGGAATGGGTGTAAAATAGGGATACAGTGGGACGAGTGGTCAAGGTATAGAGAGGAATGGGTGTAAAATAGGGATACAGTGGGACGAGTGGTCAGGGTATAGAGGGAAATGGGTGTAAAATAGGGATACAGTGGGACCAGTGGTCAGGGTATAGAGGGAAATGGCTGTAAAATAGGGATACAGTGGGACGAGTGGTCAGGGTATAGAGGGGAATGGGTGTAAAATAGGGATACAGTGGGACGAGTGGTCAAGCTAGGTATAGAGAGGAATGGGTGTAAAATAGGTATACAGTGGGACCAGTGGTCGGGGCATAGAGGGGAATTGGTGTAAAATAGGGATACAGTGGGACGAGTGGTCAGGGTATAGAGGGAAATGGGTGTAAAATAGGGATACAGTGGGACGAGTGGTCAGGGTATAGGGGGAAATGGCTGTAAAATAGGGATACAGTGGGACGAGTGGTCAGGGTATAGAGGGAAATGGCTGTAAAATAGGGATACAGTGGGACGAGTGGTCAGGGTATAGAGGGAAATGGCTGTAAAATAGGGATACAGTGGGACGACTGGTCAGGGTATAGAGGGAAATGGCTGTAAATAGGGATACAGTGGGACGACTGGTCAGGGTATAGAGAGGAATGGGTGTAAAATAGGGATACAGTGGGACGAGTGGTCAGGGTATAGAGGGAAATGGCTGTAAAATAGGGATACAGTGGGACGAGTGGTCAAGGTATAGAGAGGAATGGGTGTAAAATAGGGATACAGTGGGACCAGTGGTCGGGGTATAGAGGGGAATGGGTGCAAAGTAGGGATACAGTGGGACGATTGGTCGGGTTATAGAGGGGAATAAGTGTAGAATAGAGAAACAGAGGGACTATAGTGGTCGGGGTATAGAGGGGAATGGGTGTAAAATGGGGATACAGTGGGACTAGTGGTCGGGGTAGAGAGGGGAATGGGTGTAAAATAGGGATAAAGTGGCACGAGTTGTTGGGGTATAGAGGGGAATGGGTGGGAAAATTATGAAAACAATTACAAAATCCTTGCGACATTATAAAGTAGTGACCACGTGGGTGAATCACCGAAACACACTTGTAAATGGTAAAAATTCAACAATTATTGGTGGCTGTCTGATATGTAGGAATACGAGGGAGGGGGATCCAGGGGGCGATTTGGCGTTGGTATGTAGTCATTTCTTTGTTCTTCCAAAGGTAATAAAACCATTTCTCGAGTTACATATTAAACATTAACCTGCTTCCCACAAGCATGTTGACAAACAAAACGTACGTGAGTAACTCTTTGCCATGCATGCGCTTGGCAGCGCAGAACGACCTGGACATTCTATCCTACATTAAAAGAGACCCTGCTCTACACCGTGGCATTGAGCAAAATGTGTCTTACATTATAATGAGTGAAAAAGATTTATGGCAACAATACGATTCATGGCAATAATTCACGCCAATAATCGTTGTAAGCTGGAACTATTTTAGGCAAATCTGATTTGTGGCGGTAGTGTGATGAGGGCGAACTGCTGGATTGTCACGCAATGAATGCTCCCTTCTCGTCATATCCGTTGGTGAGTCAGGCGGAAGTCAGTTACTTCGGTGAAACAGTGAACTGAAAATGGTAGGAATTTAAGTTATTTCTTGGTATTTCTCTTAAAGTTTAAACTGTTGTAACCAACAAGTGACATATGTTTAATGTTTATTCTTCTCTCTTACAGTCGCGGCTAACAGAAGACCAGATTTCTGGTAAGTTTGTACCAAAACTTGTGTTTTTGATTAGGACCCGGTTGCCAGTTTTGTCAGGAGGCTTTGCCCTGGTTAACCCTCGGGGCTGGCTCTGACGGTTGAATGACACTTAGCCTATCAGATAGAGACATTATGACACATATCTACACTTGCTAGCATCCTGTTAGCGTTAGCATTGCCCTCGGTCTCAGTTCACGCATAGCCTAGCCAGCACTGGTCCACGTGAGCCTAGGCCCTAGTTTGATAACAACTTTTGCCAGCCAATTGCCTTCAGATCTAACTTACTTCATACTTCTTAACTTGGAAACTTAGACCAGAATTTTTGTGAAAAAGTTGGTTGACAACTCAGAGATTTGTGTAGGAGTATTTGAGTCAATTTGTAGCATAAAAAGGAGTCAGAAATGTTTTATGAAGAAGACAATATTCCCGGTAAGTTTTTACAAATAACCATTCTGATAAATTTGGAAAATTAACCTTCAGTCTTATATAATCTGTTCAAAACTTGTTTTATATTTTATACAGTCAGCCCTAAGACTTAAAAATTGTCAAAATTGTCATTTTGATAAGTTTACTGAATAGATCTAAATATTTTAGTCTGTAAATATATAAAGCTTGACTTTATCATGACTTTGTTTATATCCTAGCCACAGACTCTCAATAATCTGCGACTATTTATATCCATACAAAAGAAAAAGGTTTATTCCATTTATAAATTATACCATTTAGGAATATTGAAAAAATTATATTTACTTTTAGCTTTTTAGCTTTGACCATATTGATATATTTATTTTATTAATATTTAACAAACTTGATAACACTTAAAGTTACTATTACAACAAAAAGTAAACATTCATTGTGATCCAAATCTGGCGGAGAAAAAAAATTTGTTGAAATAGTAACTTTAATTAAGAGAATTTTATGATATTTATGGATAACTTATTGACAAGTATTATAAGATCTATATATGAAATTGATATTTTATCTTATTATTTGTTTTTTATTTGATAGAGTACCAGGAGACCTTCTCCCTATTTGACAACCGAGGTGATGGCAAAATCTTTGCCCTTCAATTAGGAGAGGTGCTGCGTGCCATGGGTCAAAACCCAACTGAGGCTGAAGTAAAGAAGTGTGGATATAATCAGGATCCAGGTTGATATTTATGGCCTTATTATTCCTTCCAACAGTGACAAATAAAATCTCGACCTTTGTATATGTGTTATAGTTTAGCCTGTCATTCTAAGAGTTTGGATAAATCTGAATATATATGTTAATGAAGAAGTCAAACTATATGTATTATATATCCAGCAGACAGCAATTTTGTAGGTATGCAGTCTTAAAATTTCATTATGTGTACTTGAAAATGAAGTAAAATAAATATTAGATTGGTCAGACTTCAATACTACCACTGGACACATATGCTATAATATACATGTTTGTACCATTTTGATACTAATGATTTAATTGCCTCCTTTACTGTTGTTGTAACTGCATTCTTTGATATATAGTGCAATAGATTATATTGTGTAACAGTCCTTTTTTAACTTTTAACAATGATCTTTTTTGGTTTGGACACAGATTACAGAGTCAGCTTTGAGCAATTCCTACCAATTCTACAGACTGTCAGCAAAAACAGAGACACCTCAACATTTGAAGACTTTGTTGAAGGCTTTAAAGTATTTGACAAGGAACAGAATGGGACCATGAGCTCTGCAGAACTGCGACACTTAATGACATCTTTGGGTGAGTACCTGTAATCATATTGTAATAAGTGCCAGTTAATATTTATATACTCTATTATTATTATTATAATGTATTATTATTATTATAATGTATTATTATTATTATAATGGAGTTTATAATACTTGATATTTACTGAATAATCTCATATTATAATATATTATCAAAACTAATAGCTTGTTTTGATACATTCACTTGATATTGATTATGTAGAATGTAATAAATAAAAGCTGCATAGTAGATTAAATTTTATACAAGCTGATTTTATTTACCATTTTTTATAATGTCATCAAATTCTTTATTATAGCCTATTTTATATAATTAAGTCTGCACCATTACTAATATATAATTGTGCTTAGCTACACATGAGAAATGAAGATGATATTTTGAAATTGAAATGTAATGTCTTCATTGTAGGTGAGCGATTATCAGATGAGGAGGTGTCAGAGCTGATTGCTGGACAAGAGGACTCCAGAGGAAACATCAACTATGAAGGTAGAATATAGTTTAATATCTCTGATAAATAGAATGTTAAATCATCTCGTATTTTTTAGTTTTGGGTACTGTAAGACGCAGGCTTTCCATCAGATTTAACAATAATTTTACAAAGATGCAGTCCAGGAACAGTTGTTTGCACACTGGATGGACCCAGGTTTTATTCCCCAATGTAGCCTTTACTGTTGAGATTGTTTCAGACATGTCTTCATGCTATATGCACGAATGTAGCCCAGAAGACCAATTCGTTTTCATTGATTCACAATGCACAATTTTATGACGCCATATTTAATTTTATTCTAATCTCAAAAGGACAAATATCAATCTTTTGTTAACAGGATTAATTTTTAAATGACACATATTTCTTCTTTTTTTCAGAATTCGTCAAGCTGGTTATGAATGGTTGAACGTGATACGACGTTGTGAAGAACTGTCACATTCGTCTCCGGTCACCTGCTGCTTAATACCCAAAGTCTATGCGTGGCTTTGGCCCAATTAAAACAGCTTGTTGCAGATCGGAGTCCTTTGTCATCCCATATGAAACCTCTGTTGAAAAATCATGAATGCCTGCATGCTGTAATTACATGAGACGGTGCATGTCTTAATAGCGATTTAATTTACCTGTTCAAACTGTATTAGACTGTATTTAACTCGTTAAATGAGAAAAACAAAGAAAAAATTAATAATAACTGCATTGTTTATATAAGAATTATGTTTATTTGGTAGATCTATGTGCACTTCGCGATACTTTTAATAATCAAACTAAGGTGTTCGTTACGCGTCGGTGCTTGTAACATTCTTTCAAGGCGGATGTTTGGCATGGTGATATTGTGTCCTAACTCAGTTCGTACTTGGAATGGTTAAGATATATTTGTTTTGAAATGGGATGATCCCAACCAAAAATAGCCTTCGATCACCAGATGCACGGCTGAAATTAGTTGCTTAAAACACGTCTCTGGCTCATGCCGGCTGACAGCGATTGAAAAAAGTAACCTGTTGCATTAAACTTCCTATTATAGGACTTAAGAAACTCAAAAACCAGTTCAGTAAGTGCGTACTGGTGCAGTAGTGGAACTAGTTCAACGATTGACGTTGGAACGTAGTTTGTTATATCTCTAATACGACAGACCGAGCGCTGATTCCATATTCGTGGAGAATAAATAGCAAGGTATCTTTTACTCATTTATTTGTATGCTTCACTCTGGTGTTATGGCTAATATACGTTTATACTAAATTGTTTTTGTGTTTTTATTTGTTACAGTTTGCGTTTTAGATGAATAGATCTATACCAGAATGCCTCCTATATATTAACATTGTGACAAAGGATAATTTATGGAGACCTCAGATGTAGGGCGGGAAGACTGAGAGGGGTAACCGTGGAAAACTGTGGGTGGGGCGGTCAGACGAAGTTGATTGAGTCCTTCCCTTGATCGCAGTGATTCTGATATATATAGGTATGCCAGTGGGTGAGTCCCAGTGTCCCAGAGCTCCATAAAATTATGGGACATCCCGAAAGTGATGGGACGGTAATTTAAATGAAATATTGCATAGTCTGCCCACTACCTATATACTTACAGTGCGTCACCATGTCTCATCACAGCTCAACGAAATTCGTCATTTTAATTTTTTGTGCGACAAATGACCCAGGACGCGTAGGCTACCTTTCAAAATCGCTGTGATCGTAACTTATTTCAATAGCGACATCCCCGGCGTCCCCGACCCCCCCTGTCAACATTCTTGGCTCCGTCCTTCCAGTCTTTCTCCCATTGTATTGACGCGACATGACCAGTTAAAGCGTCCTGAATATATAAAACCAACCAAATGGACCCATATCGCTGGTTTTTCGAAGAGCACTTGAAGCCCACCCAAATGCTATTGGACATTGGGAGTTGCGCTCCCATCATGCAGTCAGTCTCACACCGAATATTGTATCAGACACACCGAATATTGTATCCGCCCTCACAGGGCGCAGCCCGAGAGTACACCTGTGCAACCAGGTAACACGGCTTGGCAACAGTGCCATTCAGCTAAGGTCTACAAATAAATAAAAAAACATCAGGACATGCAACTTCGTCCAGCGTAGGCCATATAGATCTATGTTACAATATATTATAAACGGGTCGGTAGAGAAGTGTGGTCGGCCAGCAGAGGCCAGGCGATTGGCGGTGCATGTGGCTATCCCGACCGCAGAACTCCATCAGTTCATTACTGATGTCCATTACTTCTCCATCCCCATCTTTACCGAGCACCCGGCTGCTGGCAGAGCCCTCTTCTTCCTGCATTCCCTCCCTCCTCTCCTCCCCCCTGGAAACGCCCGCACCCACCTGTATACTAAGCTTAAGCTTACCAGGCCTACCCTCTACCTGGGCTGTGGCCTCGGCTCCAGCACCAGCTGAAGCCAGTCAAGGCGGCGTTCCCACCACCTCATTTCCCACCAACCAGTGTACACTCTTCCCACAGCTGTTACACAGACAGGGACCGTCATTCATCCCAATCGGTGACTGGTGAAAAATGGCAGGTGAAAAAAAAAATCCGACCCTGGTGGGACTCGAACCCACAATCTTTGGCTCCGGAGGCCAACGCCTTATCCATTAGGCCACAAGGTCTCTGAACGCTTCGCCGCGTTAAACATACGCTATGTATTGGAAGCAATATTACGTATATGGGCATCAAATATCCAGATGACCGTTACAGAACGGCTCCTTTCCAGAGGATAAATATCGTCAGAACGTCACATTTATCCAACTGCATGTGTTACACAGGCGTAAGACCTAAAAATAGCTCAGAGCTGTTAAGCTGCGTTCACACTATCACCCGCAATCCAAATCGGTTCAGACCTTCGTTTTCGATAGCACGGCATCATTGCTTGACATGATCAGGGGTGTACCAGGAATTTAGGACGGCGCGGGGGGGGGGGGGGGGGGGCTATGAAAAAAATTGCCACCGGGGGGTCCACCAATGCTTTGAGTTTTCTTCCTCTCAAAAAGGGGGTCCACGACTCAGATGGCCTAAATTACATTGAAAGACGGTACGTATTCTTCATCAAAAACGGGCGGGGAGGGGACCCCCAAAGGGGACCCCCTGTACCCCCCCCTAACCTAGATCCGCCCCGGCCTGATTAAGGGACAGCCACTTGCCAGATTGACTTAAGTCCCCTTGTGGTCAGTGTTGGAGATCCAAATAAATAGTTTTGCCAAAGTATGATTATTCTTTATATTTACCATGTGACCTACCCCAAGAAAGAACATCACTTGCTGCAGGGGCGGATCTAGGAATTTGCCATAGGGGGGGGGGGGGGGGGGCTTGTTGGCGTAATTAGAATTGACAAATATACTTAGCATATAACAGTTGGAGATAAACTTTGATCCAACTAAGGTAACTTAATGAAAATTGGAGCAACCTAGAATTAAATGTAGAATGAACTACTTAAAAGTAGAGTAAACTACTTAAAAGTAGAATAAACTACTTAAACGTAGAGTAAACTACTTAAAAGTAAAGTAAACTACTTAAAAATAGAGTAAATTACTTAAACGTAGAGTAAACTACTTAAAAATAGAGTAAACTACTTAAAAGTAGAGCAATTAACCTAATTGAATGTAGAG
This sequence comes from Arenicola marina, assembly GCA_964019135.1. Classification (NCBI taxonomy): domain Eukaryota; kingdom Metazoa; phylum Annelida; class Polychaeta; family Arenicolidae; genus Arenicola; species Arenicola marina. The sequence continues at coordinate 30,622,078 of OZ025263.1, forward strand.
TAAACTAGTTAAAAGTCGAGTAAACTAGTTAAAAGTCGAGTAAACTAGTTAAAAGTAGAGTATACTAGCTAAAAGTAGAGTAAACTACTTAAAAATAGAGTAAACTATACTTAAAAGTAGAGTAAACTACTTAAATGTAGAGTAAACTACTTAAAAGTGGGAGTAAACTACTTAAAAGTGGGAGTAAACTGTTTTTAAAAGTAGAGTAAACGACTTAGAAGAAGGTGTAAACTAATTAAAACCAAAGTAAACTCTATGTAATACATTTCTTTGCCGGATCAAACGCGTTTTCACCCGCTTGGCCCAGATCAATGACCTCTCTTCCGCTAGAGAAGTAAAGAAGGTCTAGTTAATAACACATTTAAAATCTAAAATCCAATATGCTTGAGTAACTAATTTTGTTTCCGTGGAGTGTGTGTGTGTGGAAGGGGGGGGGGGGGTCTACATATATATATGTATTTTATCAATGTATTTTATCCCCTGATGTACTCAAATTATCTTAAACACATCGGGGTGGGGGGGGGGGGGGTGCAATCGTACCACTGTCCACCTAGGGCGTATATATTCGTCCACCGTGCGGACTCGCTGTGTCAGGAGGGTAAAGGCGCCCCATAATAGAAATGATGGTGATCAGATTACCGATGATTCGGGAACGTTAGTCGGTTAGAGGGTAAAGGCGCCCCATAATACAATTGATGGTGTAAATTACCGATTAATCAGGAACGTTAGTCGGTTAGACTAGCGTGAGCCGCTAAAAGCTTAAATCATGACGCGGTCGTAGATGTATGGATTAAAATGACAGGGACGAATTTGGAAAGGTGTCTCGCGATTTGACAGATTCATTATTTGAACGTCGAGCATACAGCATTTGTCTCTCATAAAAAAAAAATTCAAATTGCTTGTTAGACAGGACTTTGACGCATAGTTCGACTTATTTCAGTGATTATGAAGAAACATATCTACATTCTCATGTTATTATGCAATAATTAAAGACGTAATCAATCTTATCCACCTGCATTATGCACAATGTTTTTCGTGGTAAACGCTATAATTCATATTAATACATGTATGTAACGCGTGTTAGCAAAGCATACCGCTACATTCATCTGTTGGGGATATTCTAATTTTCATTTACTCATCAACCGTAAAATTGACAATCATCGAGGTGATATATTATTGTAACCTCCATTAATATTGCAAACGCAATATTACAACTTAAAATCATAGAAAGTGCTTTCAGCATATATATGTATACACAGAAGTACAGAACAAGGGATGGGTACCACCCAATTCACTTTGAATTCATTAGCCGCGAATGAAGCAAATATTATTTTGCACAACGAACAACTATAAAGATCTTTCAGAAACTGTTCAATAGGGGGAAGAGTAGTTTCCAAACCCTTAAAATGAACGATCAACGGATAACTATAAGACTAGATATTTATGGGAGCTTATTTGCGATATTCCCCACAATGATCATATACAGTTCGAATCCTTAATTGCTGCATACACACCTAGCTGGTACATACAATTTAATCTTTACATGACAATCACAACTCCGTCCAAATAAAACGACGCAAATTGTAGACACTAGTCTAAACAAACAACCATGCGTCAGCGCTATCCTATGTTGGCATAAGTCTGATGAATCAAGAAATGTTTGTGCAATTCATACAGATTCAGATCTGCCGGCACGCCAAAAAGGCCGGCGGTCCTAGCTATAGGTTCCATTATCGGTGGCGATATCACTGATTATTTTCACTTCATGATGATCTTCTTTCATTTAATTAGCCTCGAAATTCACTATTTCAAAGCCCAAGTGGTTCAGTGTCATGTGCCAGATTGTTTCTCAATAATAAAAAAAAGCATTGTCAATAGTTGGTTCGGTTCCCTAAAAATAAGATGAGCGAATCTATAGGCGAGATACCGAGCCAAAAGCAGCCCTTGGCACGGGCTTCAAAACAAGGTATGCGCGAAGAATTTTACTGAGGAAATGAGACCCGTGACTACAGTAGCTGGTTGCTAGCTTACTCTCAACCTCTGGAAGTTATCATTTCGTGTTAGTTTCTAATCGCCAGCAAGAAAGAGAATCCTCCAATTCTCTGTAATTTATAAATTAAATACGTTGATAATTGATAATTAAATAAATTATATTTGTGGCGGATTTTGCGGGAAACAAAAATAAAAGCGTGTAGGCGAGACTAGTGGAACCGCGCGCTTGTTGATCATCTGCCATCTGGCTTCGTGCTGTGGGTGGTGCATGAAAGTTCACTTTTAAAACTGATCATAAGTGCATCTGAAGTCATGAGTGCATCAGCAAGGAAGCGAATATCGGTCACATTTGTGGGAGATGATGATGTCATGCAACACATAATACCGTTAAATCAACGCAAATCCAGTGAGTATCACTGCATCCATCTGGCTCAAAACAGCAAGGAAAGCGGCAAAAGCAAAGGCAAAGCGGACAGTTGCGGCGGGGGGGGGTGGGGCTGGGTGGAGGTGGTCGGGCGGGGGCAATCTGACAGTTATTATTAATTAATTAACATGGTTAACCTAGTTGTCAACCCTTTATTGTGACCTCGATCTATCAGGATCATTTATTTATAGGACTTCAGCAAAGTTAAAGTTGCATGTGGAGTTGTTTCGCTGTTTTTGAAGGTGTATGCCTCCTTGGGCCGCTGGATGCCTGGGCCGCTGGACATTTAGGGAGGGGTGGGGTGGGGGAGGGGGAGGGGGTTGCGTTGGTGCGGGGGGTTTGGTGGTCATGTTTGAAGGGGTGGAGGCATGCCCAGGTTGCATGGGGATTACGATAGACGACGGCTGGGTGTTGAGTACTGAGCCGCGGGGCTAGTTGTTATTCGATAATCGGCTTAAAAAAACATCGCTGACACCTGTATACGCTATAAACACTATATTTTATTCAACACATTCAATGGATTGAATACATATGTACATCCACGGGGTCACCCGGAGTCCCTCCATCTGTGTGGCGTCACCGACCAGGGGTCCCTCCATGACCAGGGACGGCCACGTGAGCGTCACCGGCATCAGGGATGGCTGCGTGAGCGTCACAGGCGTCAGGGATGGCAGCGTGAGCATCACCGGTGTCAGGGATGGCTGCGTCAGCGTCACCGGCGTCAGGGATGGCCGCGTCAGTGGCGGGGACATGGCGTCGGGCCTGCCGGGGCCCAATGAGGTGGCTGCCGGCCCTGAGTAGTGATGTGGGGTCGCGTTCCCCGGCAACATACGCCGCCCACAGTACAGCGTTTATTTGACTAAATTTGTGCGTGCTCCCGTATTTTTGCACCCTGTATAGATTTGGCGAGACGAGAAATACGAACGAACAAATGGAGTAAGGTACAGCGTTTATTTGCATCAATTTGTATGTGCTCCGAGGCCCCGCTCTCCCCTATCGCTAATTGGCCTGAAGCAAAACAATAACCGTTTGATCGGTGCGCCCTTCAGCCTCTGCTTAATCTCTAATCCCCTCTGCCTAATACCACCCCCCCCCCCCCCCCCCACCAATCTGCCAATGAGCAAAACATTTCAAATTCATGAATTGTCCGCCACAAAAATGAAAACTTGTGCTGATTTGAAACGTCATAAACGTGTGTATACAAGTCGTTTACCGGTGCCACCGACAGGGGGCCCAAGCGCTAAATTATATGAGACAATAGAAGCGTCTAGAGCGCCACTTTTTCTTTGGCGGTGGCCATGGTACTGCTTGTGATCAAAGGTAACATTTCCTGTTTATGTTTATTTTGGTACAGCCGTTGCAACAGTCAGCTCCACATGTAACTTTAAATGGTGTAAGCTTAGGCTCACTTTGACCACCAGATGATTTGACCATAGCCCCTAGCCTGAAAATCAGACGTTAATGTTGTAACAGTCTGAAGGATTGACACTAACGTCTGAAACCATAGGCTTTGGGCGCTGTTCACAAAACCTATTTGACCACCTTGACTAAAGCCCTCACTTGGCAGCCGCCAGAAAATTGATTTTTTTCTCTTCAATGTTAATGGAAGCTTGGGGAGTTGAGATTCAAAGTTGTTCATGCAAGATTACTTTGTCAAACCTCTTTTTCTTGGCACTGTGACTAGTGGTGACACCTATCAAGTCGTTGCTAACTAAAAACTGCATGTAATTTTTAGTGCCCAACAACTTGATATAGGTGTCACCCCTGGTCACTGTGCCAAGTAAAAATGGCGGCTGACACTGCAGAAAGAAATGCATGGTGTTTAAAAATCAAGATTACATAGTAATCTTGCGTGTAAGACCTTGAATCTTGTCTCCCCAAGCTTCCATTAAGATTAAAGAAGGCAAAAAATCAATTTTCTGGTGGCTGCCAAGTGAGGGCTTTAGTCAAGGTGGTCAAGTAGGTTTTGTGAACAACACCCAAGGCCTATGGTTTCAGACATTAGTGTCGATCTTTCAGACTGTCACAACATTAACGTCTGATTTTCAGGCTACATAGCCCCATGTGACGTTGTTGGAAAATAACGCCACATGTCCGGACCATCAAATCCTGTATGGCATTTTACACTTTTTGGTGTATGGCAATAGTTTTTAAAAGTATGTATCTTACAACTTATCTTGTTATTTTGGTTGAAGTCTCTGTGATTACGACAATATTCTCTGTTGTAGCAGAAAAATCAGTTCTGTCCGCCACCTTGCCCACCCAGTGGAGAAACTGCGCATGCGTGCATGTCATTAAAACCACACCATTCACTTAATGGCGCTTCATACACCCAGTCATTAACACACAATTAGCGAAAAACGCCACCTGGAGAAAGCCGCTGGTGAAGAATGACCAAATACTAAATGGTGAGATAAACAACAAGAAAGTTTCATTTCAACCGACTTGATGGTAATGCGATACTTTGTTAGCCATTAGATAGATAGATTAGAGTTAAGTCAAAAATGGACACCCTGTCAAGGATGATAATGGAATCTTTACTCCACTCCCTCTTTACAAATGTAACCCAGGATTGCAACATGGCTTCACTGACCATGTAACATATCAACCACCTATATTAACAATGCTTAATTGACTTGCTCACTTTTTTTGTCGACTGTTAGCCGCAGGGTGTTAAGCCTTGTTTTTGAAACTGTGCTCCAAGTACCTATCAAAGAAATACAGAATGGCAGTTCTTACAGTCTTCAGCAACAAGCATTAGCACAGGAAACCACTGGATATGGTTATATGTGCAGCATTATGCACACAGTGCTTTAACGCATTAGAGAATCTTACCCCGAAGGTGTGACTTATATATGGCTAAAGTCTAAATATTTCTCAGTATAATACAGTATATAAGATTTGGTATATTATGTAATATGATATATATATATATAAAACTTTAAAGCATGCTACTTAAGCCAACCAATATATTAGCATCTAATGACAGATAGTTAGACAGGTGAAAAGTCATGCATCTTATCCAACTGGATAAAGTAGACTTTAGTCTGCTTTTACCATGAATGGACACGTTAGTTTGCTGTTGTAGAACTACTTCTTTTTGGCCCTTTTACTCTCTATTTCTGCTGATGCTATCTAGACCTTTCCAACCCTCATTGTGGCCCCAGCTGGACACCAACTAAAGCTCATTGTTATGCTATTATATTCCTTAGTCCTGATGATCTCCTTCCTACATGGACCGAGGTTATCATAGCTTATAGTACCAGTATTGTAAAATATAGCGTAATAAGAATGAGATACATTTCAACTCAATGCTGTTGGGCAGATGTTTTTATGATGTTGGAAATAACATTGGGTCCAAATCTGGATTAGGGGAGTCTCTGATCTCTCAATGGACTAGGGGCCGGTGCGACAGCTCAGTGGGCTGGAGTGCTCGCATTGAGTGCTCTGGGAGCCTAACGGCCCGTGGGTCGATGGTTCGAGTCCCGCTGTGGCCATGTCTGTGTGGTCGCAGGATAAAGATCCCATGTCCTTTTTCGCAAAGAGTAGGGGGTTACCGCTGGAGACATGGCTCCGCTCTACCCTTCCCTCCCCCTATTGACGCGATGTGACCCACAACGGTTAAAGCGTCCTGGATATACCAACCAACCAGGTCGTGTAAACATCGGACACTCCAGCGACAACAGGTTAGTTGTATTATCTTAGTATTTAATGTCAAATCAGTACGGCAGGATGCAGAGGGGGGGAGGGGGAGTTGATATTTATTTTGAGGCATCTCTGGCTTTCCTTACTCCTTTCACTTGTTTTGTGGGGCCGGCCTAGTAGCTCAGTGGGTTAGAGCACTTGCCTTGAGCGCTCTGGCCACCTGAGAGCCCAACGGCACGTGGATCAGTGGTTTGAGCCCTGCTGTGCCCATGTCTGTGTGGTCGCAGGATAAAGATCCCATGTTTTTATTCGTAAAGAGTAGGGGGTTACCCCCGGAGACATGGCTCCACTCTCCCTTCCTTCTCCCATTGACGCGATATGACCAAATGTGGTTAAAGTGTCCTGAATCACCAACCAATTCTCAATGGACTATGGACACCAGTTTTAACATGGCATATAATTTCAATTCAGCTACCTGTAGTTCCCAGTGGTGTTATTTTGTAGCTGCCATTGTCACCAGAAGTAGGAAGAGTGTGACATATGCTGAGGATATCGAAGGCTCTGACAGTGAGGATGAAACAGAGAAAGCGGTTGAAGAAGATGTCTTCAAACCCTCACAAGGTGTGTGTACTTTTCTTGATTTTTTTTGCTGCTTGCATTTTCAATCCATTGATGATGAATTGTTTACAGCTTATGCTTCTCATTTATACAGCTGTCATCAGGTTTTTTCTCGATCCTGCGCGATTTATGGCCTTGTGAATTCGTTTTGTGTCAATTTCTAGTTATATATGCCTTAATCCATACCAATCTTATGTGACTGGTGAAGAATTACATTTGGTCGTATAGATCACACCATCTTATATCTATTTGAATTGAATGGTTTGTTTCCTCTGTTTCTATTGTAGCTCTTGCAGTTGATTCTGGTGTGTCAGGCAACGACGTCTTTGGGTTTAGAACGCCGAAAAAAGCTGGACAGATGACTAGAAAAGGTAAGTAATGTATTTTTAAAACAAAACCTGAGGGTAAATGCTGACAATATTATGCCTTGTTTGCAAAATAATACAGTGGTTGGAGAAGTATATCATGTGTTTATGATGTCACTCTCAATGACTTCCTAGAAAGTATATGCCATTCTGGCACTATATATTTTGATGAATATTTACTGTACATGCCAATTTTCATTAAGTGTTTTACCGGTAAGTTCTGTCAAGTTGGTGCAGCTCGAGAAATGGGCGTTAAAATCTCGTTATTACTGTGTGGTTATATATGTTTGTTATATATTTTTATATAGCATCTGAGGTGGTGACGGCAGCAACTCCTAAGTCAGACAGAGCCTCCAACAGTCAACCGCAGACTCCGCGCTCCATACTGAAGCGAAGGAGAAACCAGGGTTAGTAAATCGTATATAGGGGTACATGTACCACCTCTATCCAACCTTCCTCTCGACTGGTGTGATATATACATGTAATGTCAAAGAATGATTGGATGTTTAAGATCGTTGTGATTAAAATAACGACAAGCTTCCAGTGTTTTAAACTAAATCCAGTTATTCCTTCATTGATATTTGGAGCTGTAATCTTCTATTTGCAGAAAACCCATCACAAGTAGTAACACTAGCCTTCATTTAATAATTCGATTGGATACACATTATTGTAAAATGGCCAGTGGTAACGTTGAGATAAAGTGGCGTTTACAATGTTATCAAGAGCCTTGTACCTGAGGGTTAAGTGCTGGGGGTGTATCTAAAGAGCTTTTCGTGTCTTTTTTTTGTTTTATCGTTTGGAAGTTATTTTACTAAGGAAAGTTACATGTTACCATTAAACACAATTACACAGTGAAGCTTCATTTGTGTCGATATTTAACAAGTCTAATTTATCCTTATGGGTACAATCTTTAATAAATACATTTTGCATTCGCCCGGCCACTTGCGTCCAACGTCGGAGAACCTCTTGTGAGTGACATTTATCGCGATTTCGCTTTGTGTAGAGATGTTTCCACTTTCCCTCTTTGTGATGTGATTTTCACTGTGTCGTCACCAGCATATGTCTACGTGAAAATTGTCTCACTATTTCTTTGTGTAGATATGTTTCCGATTGTGATGTGACTTTGACTGTGTGGTGCCTGTCGGTGATCAGTGCTTTCAGAGAGTGGACACACGCCGGTCGGCAAGCGGGGTGAGAGACGGTGTCGCCGTCTGGCGGCCACTACACCACACAGGATACGAGCCAGGAATCTCCGAGGTATGAATGTGCCTACCCCCCCCCCCCTCCCCCCACAAACACACACACACGCACCTCCGCCCCCTAAACTCACAGGGGCCGGCCCGGTAGCCCAATGGGTTAGAGCGCTCGCACTATGTGCTCTGGCCACCTGAGAGCCTAACTGCACGTGGCTCGGTGGTTCGAGCCCCGCTGTGGCCATGTCTGTGTGGTCGTAGGATAAAGATCCCATGTCCTTCTTCGCAAAGAGTAGGGGTTACCCCTTGGGGATATGGCTCCGCTCTTCCCTTCTTTCTCCCATTGACGCCATATGATCAGAATTGGTTAAAGCGTCCTGAATATACAACTAACCTGAACTCACACATACACCACGAGCCGCCACAACAACACAAGAGGCTTCGTAACCTTGACTCTACATCGACCCTGGTAGCGCATGTTATAGAACGCCTATCTGGACCCTGATAAAGAGTCTCTGTGGCTCAGTCTGTGAGCAGGCTGAGCTGCGGATTAAAAGGTCGTGGGTTCGAACCCCGGCAACTGCATCTGGGGCAAGATTCATCAAAACCTGTTTCGTTATCCCAGGAGGTGTCTTGGCCCGGTTGAGCCCTCATGTGTATAAAGGCGGCCGAAAACACCAGTATTTCGTTTTTGGTGCTGGATGACGCACAACCGTATTTTACTGCGGCCAGCATACCCACATCAGTTCAGTAATGGCTGTGTATATTTCCATCTGACAGACTCTTCAACAGTGATGATAGAGACAATTGATGTTGTATATTTCTATCTGACAGACTCTTCAACAGTGATGATAGAGACAATATATGTTGTATATTTCTGTCTGACAGAGGACTCTTGAAAAGTGATGATAGAGACGATTGATGTTGTATATTTCTATCTGACAGACTCTTCAACAGTGATGATAGAGACAATATATGTTGTATATTTCTGTCTGACAGAGGACTCTTGAAAAGTGATGATAGAGACAATATATGTTGTATATTTCTGTCTGACAGAGGACTCTTGAAAAGTGATGATAGAGACAATTGATGTTGTATATTTCTATCTGACAAACTCTTCAACAGTGATGATAGAGACAATATATGTTGTATATTTCTGTCTGACAGAGGACTCTTGAAAAGGGATGATAGAGACGATTGATGTTGCATATTTCTATCTGACAAACTCTTCAACAGTGATGATAGAGACAATATATGTTGTATATTTCTGTCTGACAGAGGACTCTTGAAAAGTGATGATAGAGACAATTGATGTTGTATATTTCTATCTGACAGAAGACTATGAACATAGATGATACAATAGAGACAATGGATGTTGTATATTTCTGTCTGGCAGAGGACTCCTCAGAGGACAGTCTCAGCAGTGATGAGGACGACGACGACGACGAAACTGGTAGTGAATGTAGCGATGACGTCAAACCGGTTGCTAAGAAACCTACGAAGACACCAGAGAAGTCCGTAAAGACGCCCTCTGGCGGCCGCGGTAAAGGGCGACCCAGAAAGGATACGACTGACGTCATAGAGGTGAGTACTTAATGGAGGTATTATTATTACCTAAGATTCTCTGAGCATGCATGTTAGCGTACTAGACGGCAGATCAATGGGTCCGGGGTCGAATCCGCGCTTGGGCACCATTGTATTAGCCAGAGACCCACCAGAGTTACAATTTTGGCGGGCGGATTTTCAGTTTTGGCGGGCAGTCAGGTGCTGTTATCCGCCCCAAAAAGGCCCGTTGGTCCGCAGATTTAGAAGAAAATCCTAGCGCTCACAGTTTTAAATGAACAAACAATTCTGGTTAATACCCTGCTGGGCACCTAATCCAATCAAGTCACCACGTGCTAAATGTGTGGCTGGGATTTGTCTCTTTCTCCAGAAAGCTGTCGTGGACGCGTACTTCGATGCCCAGAGCGGCGGTAGTTCTCTGACGTCAGACCGGACGCTCTCCCGACTGGAGTGTCCCCAGATGGATCCGGAGACGCTCAGTCGGGAGTTGACCCACTTCTGCCATAGTTACGACGGCGAGCGAGCCGCTCTGTACGGCGAACACAAGGCCTGCTTCAGACGCTGGATGTTTCAACTCTGGTATATATAGGAGTGATTTCATCATGACGTCACATATCTATTTCCCCTCGCCCCCCCACCCCCCCCCCCCCAAAAAAAAGTCTCTGCGAAAGTTATTTTCGTATATATATCTGATTGTACATTTCGTCACCGTCACTTCCCTGGTTCTGTCGGTAAGCGGACTTAGGTAAAGACCTACAGCTCGTGGGTTCGACACATCGTATTTCAACCGGTTACATCTAGTTTTTGTCCAGTTATATAGGAAATAGAGTATGTCACATAGTTAGTTTGAAGTTAAAAATCAAGATTGACGTTGAAACTCAAGATTCGCGTTCAAACTCAAGATTTACGGAGAATCATCAGTTCGATGATCGATGCATGACCCGATTGGGCCTTGGGCCAAAAGTAGCCTAAAATGCCACTATTTCCTTGTTTTCCCCGTCCAGCAATGGCTTTAACCTGGTGTTTCACGGCGTGGGATCGAAGAGGCGACTCCTTGAGGACTTCAGAGAAACCATGCTGGGAGATCTCAACCACGTGGTAGTCAATGGCTACTTCCCTAGTCTGACCATCAAGTCTGTGAGTGTGAGGGCCGGGGATGGGGGGATGAGGGAGGGGTAATTTTCCATTGTTTTTCATTAGTATCTGTAATGTTGCCCGGATGTGTCTTTCTAATGAATAATATGAGGCGCTTGCCTGGCTCAGTTTGTAACAGTAGGCTTATATCATTCATCTCTCTGTCTCTGTTTTTGGTTTAGTTACTGGTTGATGATATGATATTGTTATATTCGTCTTTATCAAGGCCCAATTACGGCTAATTAATGCTACCGCCTGGCACCCAACCATCTTCATAATGCAGAGACTAGGCTGGTATTTGCGACCAAGCTGGTGCTGGTGTAGCCTTGTAGTTCCCCGGAAGGTTAAGGCAGTCGTTAAATTATAGGGTAAAAGGGAGGTTTGGGAGCCGTTAACTCATTGTGAAACGTCCCCCAGATCCTGAACTCTATAACGGAAGAGGTTCTGGATCACTCTGGCAGCTTTCGGACACCCGTCGAGCAGTGCGACTTCATCCGGCAGCACTACGAGTGTGGAGGTAAGTGATGACGTCATCAGGCAGCACTACGAGTGTGGAGGTAAGTGATGACGTCATCAGGCAGCACTACGAGTGTGGAGGTAAGTGATGACGTCATCAGGCAGCACTACGAGTGTGGAGGTAAGTGATGACGTCATCAGGCAGCACTACGAGTGTGGAGGTAAGTGATAGACGTCATCAGGCAGCACTACGAGTGTGGAGGTAAGTGATGACGTCATCAGGCAGCACTACGAGTATGGAGGTAAGTGATGACGTCATCAGGCAGCACTACGAGTGTGGAGGTAAGTGATGACGTCATCAGGCAGCACTACGAGTGTGGAGGTAAGTGATGACGTCATCAGACAGCACTACGAATGTGGAGGTAAGTGATGACGTCATCAGGCAGCATTACGAATGTGGAGGTAAGTGATGACGTCATCAGGCAGCTCTACGACCGGAGGTAAGAGATGAGGTCACAGGCAACAACTATGAGTGTGGAGGTAAGAGATAATAAGTTATATAATGAAATTTCATTAGTTAAATAGATTTAAATTTAGAAGGTACGTAATTTAAACTGCATCTCTAATAACAATTCATTCAAATACTCGCTATGACCGTGGCTGTGAAGCAACTTCTCCAGTCATTGACCGACCTTGACCTTTGCGTCTCCAGATTACGAGGATTTCTTCCTGCTGATCCATAACATCGATGGCTCCATGCTGCGCGGGGAGCGCACTCAGATGATCATGAGTCTCCTGGCCCAGATTCGGGGCTTCCACCTGCTGGCCTCTCTGGATCACATCAACGCCCCGCTCAGTGAGTGTGACGTCATCACAGTGTGACGTCATCACCGTGTGACGTCATCACCGGGTGTGTGAGATCACCATCGTGTGACGTCATCACCGTGTGTGTGAGATCACCATCGTGTGACGTCATCACTGGGTGTGTGAGATCACCATCGTGTGACGTCATCACCGTGTGTGTGAGATCACCATCGTGTGACGTCATCACCGTGTGTGTGAGATCACAATCGTGTGACGTCATCACCTTGTGAGATCACAGGATCTCGCCACTGGTTGTTATGATGTAATCAAGATGACGTCATTCTGGGAGCGCGTTATGATGAGCACATTTCTTCATTGGCCATGACGTCGTAAATAACGACAATAAATTAACTATAAATTCGTTCGGACCGTAAGGAGTGGCGAGATCCAGTGTATGAGACCTCAGGTGGCCAGAGAGCTCAATACCAGCGCTCTAACCCACTGAGCTATTGGGTGGCCCTGTATTAGGTAGTGAGGACTGGTGAATGTTTTCTCTGATAGCGTAAACGTTTTCTATGTCCTGACATTAAGGTCTTCATGTGTTATTTCAGCAAGGCCATCATATTATCATTTTGACAGCTTTCACTCCATTTGCCGTTGAAAGTACTGTCTTGAGCTGAAACTTATAATCAATATATATATATAATCAGTATATATATATATAATAATACATATAATCAGTATATATACATAATAATACATATAATATATATATATATAATATATATAATACATATAATCAATAACATGATCATCTTCTTATTATATAGTGTGGGATCAAAACAAAGCCAGTCGCTTTAATTGGCTCTGGTATGACGTCACCACCTACGAAAGTTACGTGGACGAGACTTCGTACGAGAACTCACTGTTGGTACAGCAGTCCGGTGTTCTGGCCTTGAGCTCTCTAACTCACGTCATGCGCAGTTTGACCTCTAACGCCAAGGGTATCTTCCTGCTGCTAGCCCGACACCAACTGGAGTGTGCCAAGGACAATGCCAATTACCAAGGTCAGGAGATATTAATGCTGTATATCTAGTTAATCAAAGCTGTATGCCTGGTCAATCAATGCTGTATGTCTGGTCAATCAATGCTGTTTGCCTGGTCAATCAATGCTCTATCTCTGGTCAATCAATGCTGTATGTCTGGTCAATATACAGCTTCGGTCAATGCTACATGTTTTATATGAGTTCAATCAAAATTCTGTCAGCTGAGAATTACAGGCCTGTGGTTTTCTGAGCTATATGTAGATTTCATTGCATTGTGACGTCATTGCAGACCTGTCTTTCTCTGAGCGGCATGTAGATTTCGTTGCATTGCGACGTCATTGTTTTTAAGTTGAATGTAGATTTCATTGCATTGTGACGTCATAGTTTTTAAGCTGTATGTAAATTTCATTGCATTGTGACGTCATTGCAGGCCTGTCCTTCTCTGACCTCTACCAGCGGTGTCGAGAGGCGTTCCTCGTCAACAGTGACTTGACGCTGCGCACCCAACTTACAGAGTTCAAGGATCACAAACTCATCAAACTCAAGAAGGTAAAACTCACTTTGTGCTGTCCCCGGTTTCTACTGTACATACCATCAAGTGATTGAGATATATAAACCTTCTATTCATTTGTTGTCTTGTATATTTCATTTCAGGTACAGTTTTATTTTATTTCGTCTGGGTAGACTTATTTTAATTAGGTGGCTGGTTGGTTTTCATCTTCCGTGAAAATCTGTCTTTTACCCATCAGTCATAGGAAGGAACAATCGGATTTTATTGTGCTGCAGTCACAACAAAGTTGCTACCGCAGTGATAGGTTCAAGTATGATATTGATAACATTGTTTGCGCATTTAAACGTTTTAATTACCGGTGTATTACCTTATCAAGAGTTACTTTTATCGAGTTCTCATATCTTCTATGGAGTGTGTTTACTTTCTTTCCAGGGATATGACGGTCAGGATTACCTTATGATTCCGCTGGACTGCGCGACCCTGAAGGAATTCCTGGAACAGCAAGAAACAGAGGACAGCTAGTATATCATACAGTCGATGTGGGACAGACAACCAGAACGCTGCTTCCTGACAGGGAACAATCATTCTGCTTCCATCAATGCTATGAAAGGAACAATAAATGTGTTTTTTTTAGGGGGTCTGGTTGAAAGCAGGCCAGGAATTTGGATTTCGAGGAAGTCTGAATTTGTTAGCACCTATTTTTTCACTATGTGTATGAAATGAGCAATCAGTGGGTATTAATAGATATTTCTGGATAAGGGGATTAGTAAATATAAAGATGACCAAATGGCGCCGATTTGTCCTTAAGTTCAATAGATTATATGCCCATTGTGATCAGTTTCACAGCTTAGCTTATAGTCACTACTATAGGAGTGCTCACCTTTATCCTACACAATCGCGCCAGTTCTATTTACACAGATCTTCGGGCCGTGTTCACGTCGCTCCTGAGTTGCCTTGTAGGCCTCATGTGTTGACGTAGGCGTCATGTCTCTGTGTTAGCCTGCGACTACTAATGCATTTTGATTCTGCAGCATTGTGACTGACACACTATGGTCCTATCGTTTAATGGTCTCGCGAATTGTTAGACGAGTGAGAAGTCACAAAGATTGGTAAGGAATGGATATCCTTTTTTTGCCACGATGTGTTGTTGTCTTGTACGCATAATAAAGTATTTATTTTCTATTTATCGACTTCGTATTCATTTTGGTCGTGAGCGTCAAATTTCACCTGAAACAAAATCTCGAAGAGCATACTCAAATACCCCCGAGAATCGGGGAAGCTGTACTATGTTTCAGCTGAGGTGTGGAAAGGCAGTGACAGTTGGTCACGGGGAAGGCATTTCAAAGGGAGAGTGAAACTCACTCGAGGTTGCTCGTATAGCATTGGCTCCAACCCACTCCTAGAGCAATGCTACTGTTGTATGGAAGGGGGGGGGGTGAAGGGGGGTTATCCGTGGGCTCGTCCAAGGTAGTGGTATGGTGGGTCAGCTGTGCGGGCGGATCCAGGAATTTTAAAAGGTGGGGGGGGGCGGGGGGCTCCAAACTTGCGACCTGGGGTGGGGGGGGGGGGGGCGAGGGTCTACGCCGTCTCAGAAAGCGTTCTTCCTCAAAAAGGGGGGGGGGGATCCACGCCTCAGTCGTGGCTAATTTGGCATTAGGAAATCGGGGAAGGGGTCCTAGTTTATTGCATTGTACTCGGCTGAGTCATTTCAAACATACCTGTTTTATGACAATGAAAGCTACAATAGAGTGACGTCACTACTATGGTTCACGAAAGCTACGTAAAAGCAGCAGCGTCTGTCAGCGAATCAGACATCGGTAGCTTTGAAAATGTTGTGGTGAGTTCAGGTATGCGAGCGCAATAGTCCGCTTCCGCGGAGTGCATAACCAAACGCGGAGATGGTGGTCCGATAGCGCGGTCACGTGGTACATTTTACTCCCAGACCTTACTCCCCACCCAGAGGAGGATCACGAGGATTTCCAACATAGCCTCCAAGCCTCACAATACGGTAAATATATATCAAGTATTATTTTGACCTACGAAAATACGGTATATAATGTTATACCAAAGAGAATACAATAATGTACACAACGCGATTTATTGTTATACCATACTGTTCAACGAACTTCATGATTTGTGCAGTTCACCAAGTGCAACATTCACGCGGACCGCGGATTTGGCGTTCGGTTTATCTTGATCCGCACTAGAGCAGAAAGTGTGAGTGCGCATTTTCCTAATATGTGCACCCATTACTCCGGTCGCATTTATGTCTTAACTCATCCTTGGAATCCTGTAAGAGATATGTCATAACGCGCTCGTCCGTACTGAATAGTGGCGACATCTGGTTAATGTAATCATAACGCATCCTATCGCGCTGCATGGTAGCGACACCTTGCGAATAATAGTTAACACACCCGCTTGTGCCGCACACCTGTAGTGGCGACATCTGGTGACAGTAATGATAACGCCTCCGCCTCCTGTCTGTATTGTGGCGCCACCTAGCGACGATAATCGTTGTAAAACAGCAAGCGACGTATGCAGTAGTAAAGATACTTCCTGTCAACACGAAGGCTTCGCGGCCATTGTTGACTTGAAATAAATCATTCGTGCGATGGCAAATATATTACGAATACATTTGGTGTGACGTCAGTCAGTGCGGTGTGACGTCAGCCAGTGAGGTGTGACGTCAACCAGTGTGGTGCGACGTCAGTCATGGTCGTGTGACGTCATTCATGATGGAGTCACGTCAGTGTGGTGTGACGTCAGTCAGTGTGGTGTGACGTCAGTCAGTATGGTGTGACGTCAGTCAGTGTGGTGTGACGTCAGTCAGTGTGGTGTGACGTCAGTCAGTATGGTGTGACGTCAGTCAGTGTGGTGTGACGTCAGTCATGGTCGTATGACGTCAGTCATAGCGGTGTGACCTCAGTCATAGAGGTGTGAGGTCAGTCATGGCGGTGCGACGTCAGTCATGGCGGTATGACGTCAGTCATGGCGGTCTGACGTCAGTCATGGCAGTGTGACGTCAGTCATGGCGGCGTGACATCAGTCATGTCGGCGTGACATCAGTCATGGCTGTTTGACGTCAGTCATGGCGGTATGACGTCACTCAGTGGTGTGAGGTCAGTCATAGCGGTGTGAGGTCAGTCATGGCGGTGTGACGACAGTCATAGCGGTGTGATGTCAGTCATAGCGGTATGACATCAATCATAGCGATATGACGTCAGTCATATCGGTGTGACGTCAGTCATATCGGTCTGACGTCAGTCATAGCGGTGTGACGTCAGTCAAGGCAGTGTGACGTCAGTCATGGCGGTATGACGTCAGTCCTGGCTGTGTGAGGGTAGTCATGGCTGTGTCAGGACAGTCATAGCGGTGTGACGTCCGTCATGGCTGTTTGACGTCAGTTATGGCGGTATGACGTCACTCAGCGGTGTGAGGTCAGTCATGGCTGGGTGACGTCATTCATAGCGGTATGACGTCAGTCATGGCGGTGTGACGTCAGTCATGGCGGTGTGACGTCAGTCATGGCGGTGTGACGTCAGTCATGGCTGTGTGATATCAGCCATGGCGGTATGGCGTCAGTTATAGCGGTAAGACGTCATTCATGGCGGTGTGACGTCAGTCATGGCGGTATGACGTCAGTCATGGCGGTTTGACGTCAGTCATGGCTGTGTAAGGTCAGTCATGGTGGTGTGACGTCATTCATGGCGGTGTGACGTCAGTCATAGCGGTATGACGTCATTCATGGCGGTGTGACGTCAGTCATAGCGGTATGACGTCAGTTATGGCGGTGTGACGACAGTCATAGCGGTGTGACGTCAGTCATGGCGGTGTGACGTCAGTCATGGCGGTGTGACGTCAGTCATGGCGGTGTGACGTCAGTCATGTCGGTGTGACGTCAGTCATGGCGGTGTGACGTCAGTCATGGCGGTGTGACGTCAGTCATGTCGGTGTGACGTCAGTCATGGCGGTATGACGTTAGTCATAGCGGTATGACGTCAGTCATGGCTGTGTGACGTCAGTCATGGCGGTGTGACGTCAGTTTTAGCGGTATGACGTCAGTATTGGCGGTGTGACGTCAGTCATGGCGGTGTGACGTCAGTCATGGCTGTGTGATATCAGCCATGGCGGTATGACGTCAGTCATAGCGGTATAACGTCAGTCATGGCGGTGTGACGTCAGTCATGGTGGTGTGACGTCAGTCATGGCGGTTAGACGTCAGTCATGGCTGAATGACGTCAGTCATGGCTGTGTGAGGTAAGTCATGGCGGTTTGACCTCAGTCATGGCTGTGTGAGGTCAGCCATGGCGGTGTGACGTCAGTCATAGCGGTATAACGTCAGTCATGGCGGTGTGACGTCAGTCATGGTGGTGTGACGTCAGTCATGGCGGTTAGACGTCAGTCATGGCTGAATGACGTCAGTCATGGCTGTGTGAGGTAAGTCATGGCGGTGTGACGTCAGTCATGGCGGTGTGACGTCAGTCATAGCAGTATGACGTCAATCATAGCGATATGACGTCAGTCATAGCGGTGTGACGTCAGTCATGGCTGTGTGAAGTCAGTCATAGCGGTATGACGTCAATCATAGCGATATGACGTCAGTCATAGCGGTGTGACGTCAGTCATGGCTGTGTGAGGTAAGTCATGGCGGTGTGACGTCAGTCATGGCGGTGTGACGTCAGTCATAGCGGTATGACGTCAATCATAGCGATATGACGTCAGTCATAGCGGTGTGACGTCAGTCATGGCTGTGTGACGTCAGTCATGGCGGTTTGACCTCAGTCATGGCGGTGTGACGTCAGTCATGGCAAAACTCAAGAACTTGAACAAAATTATTTGACCGTAACGTGCTTTACTCGCAGTCATCGACATAAAAACAGCTCAAACCTTACAATCAAGACACCTGCCACCCTGTGATGACAAGAAGTGTTCACCAAATGTTTGCCTTCCTCTCACGCCCGGCCTTTTTGCACATGTCAGCTTAGTTCACAATTACTATTTATTTATTTAGGACAGGTAATACATCTCCACCCCCCCCCCCCCCCCCCAACTACCCACCTTCTATCCAGTGGCCCTTCGCCTAAATCAAATAATGGCAGTACCAGAACATGCTCAGATGCCGGCCATGTATTATTATCGGGCAAAAAGGTGCTCGGCACAATGGTTTATTCTATTATGACATTTATGACAAAATGAGTCTGCTCGTTTGATAAAAGTCGAAAAGTAAGTAAAAAAATGATCAAGCTCTTTTAAGATGAAAAACAGATGATCATTTAAGCATTGGAGGGCAACCTAAAACTGGCCCAGAGCTCAGACACGTCAATTTGATCAATGAGATTAGCGCACGGTGTGCAAAGCGGGCCGTTGTGTTAATACAATCACCTTATAGAACCACCAGGTTTTTTAAAAAGAAAAACGCATATACAAATTATTCCAGAAACTGGTGCAATAGTGAATGATTAAGATAAATGTACACCATATGGGTCGGTGAATAGTTCAAATGTTGGAGGGTTCGCTGAACTGTGTTTGTTCTTCGCGTACGTTTCCTTTGTTCTCAATTTTCAATTTTCGTCATGTCGGTCGGTGTAGTTTGTATGTTTGTTATAACGATTTTCTTTTAATTTTCGTCATATGTCGGTCAGTCGAGTTTATCATGATAACAATTTAAAACGATTCGTCATTTGTCGGACGGCCCACTTTGCTGAGACCCACATCTGTCTGTTCGTTGTTTGTTTGTAATTCCCAGATTTGAGTCATAGGACTTCTAATTGTTTCTTTATTAAACCCATGTTCATCCATCGTCTTTCGCAGACGGATGCCAACCAACATCCAATAAACCCATGTTAAAAGCTATAGCTATATCGACTAATCGTGTAAAAACGGCCAGGTCTACAGGCACCCACATGGCCACGTTTCTTTCAATTGGTCGCCTGATGTATAGCGAGTAGCCGGAAAGGTGATCGCACTTCCCAATTTCTTTTGGGCCAATTATAAACATACGGATTACTGGTCATTTTTCAAAAATCGTCAAAAATAAAAACCAAATACTAAAATTACAATTTTACCGCCCAGTTTGTTAATCCCATGAGTTGAAACAGTAACCGTTCTCGCTCTGTCACAAATCTTACGTAGGCTATTACTCAACTATTATACGGTATGTCGACTCTCGCTTCATTTGCAGTTGCACATCGTCCGGGACAAATTGTGCACCGGTGTGCCGTGCGTAACTCTTCTGGCGAGGGGATAAGTGTGCGTCAAAATGACGTCATAGATACCGCGCTCTTAGGAAATGCTAGGCTTGCTTCATGTTCAGCTATTTTGGTAATAACTACCATCACCCGAGTTCATAAGCAGGTATATCTAAAAAAAATATAGAAGCTAACTTGAGGCTTTTATGTGGCGTCAAATGACATCATGTGATGTCCCGATGTCCCTTATTTAGGCAACCACTCCCACCCACCAGCATGAGTTCATAAGTAGGTATAAAACAGAATCAGTAATACATTCATCCGTGCCCCTGATCTAATTCCTGGGCCACGCCTTGACACTAAACTTTTTAATCTAAAGCTCAAGCCGTGGGACGCGGCATATATAATTATTGTCAAGCTACTGGAATCCATAAATAACCTTAATTTCCATTAATAATTAACTTAGAACGTGGCGGTTTGGATCAACAGGTTCAGAAAGACACGCCCTACGTGGAATGTTTTTTCGTCATTATCAGTGTGTCACTGAGTTCTTTCTTTGTTTGTTCTGTGCTTTTTGTGTGTCTCTGTTTTGACTTTATTGCACAGGTGGTTGTATGTGTGCGCTGGGGGCGGTGGGGGGGGGGGGGTATGGGTGAGAAGCCGAGTTTATTACTCATATTCACAATGACCTCTTTCTCACAAGGGGTTCCCCACTGCAGGTGATGGGTTCACGAAAGTGTGGGACGTTTTGCTCGTAAATAATATAAAGGCTTTAATGCCAGGACGGAGAAGAAAGAACGTTATTTTATGTATAAATATACCTTGCCAACATTAATATCCATAAAATTACCCAGAAACAAATTGGCTTAAGCCGGTTTTCGCTGTGTAACGCGTGTTGTCGTTGTTCGTCCGGACAAGGGACAGTCGTAAAATTACGAATTATGGGCCCGTAACTGTCAACGGGACGCTTCCCGGCCTGATTTAGCCTATGTGTCCACAAAAGTGGCATAGAACACCAAATCAGTCATTCGGTGGAGTTTAAGGTCTCAAAGTGCCACACGATACAACGCATAGTTAATGTGCAACAAGTGCGACACACGACTTCGCAGTTATACGGCGCAATATATAAATAGATGTCTAGATAAATAAATGTTTCCAGGTTGTTGGCAAGGCATGTATAAAATTAATGGGCATATCTAACTTACATCCGGATTACATAACGTTTTCCCTTACATAGATGGGAATATCGTAGGTTTAATTGTCTAAAAAATACGTTGTCATACGGTGACGCCATCTTGCCATCTCGCGAAGACCAAAATAATATTCAGAATGCATCGCACATGCAGTGGCGCCTCACAGTGGAATAATCTGAAATGATTTGCGCAGTCGTCTCTAACGGCGGGCACTCCGTTCGATTGCATCAGGGATGACTGTAAAATAAAGACTCAGCCTTCGATAAGCAAACCAACATATCGGGGGTTCGAACCCTGGCACCTACGGAAAGTTTCATCCAACCCCATTTCATTGTCCCAAACCGTTTTTTTTGTCCAGTCTAAACAGTCACACTCAAGGGAGTTCAAAACAGCAAGGGAGCAAACGTTGCTCGCCTTTCTGAAAATTTCTCTTGCATTGTTGTGGTTTTTTATGCGAACGTAACCAGCCAGAGACGGATGTGAAAGGTCAAAATGGTGCAAATTAAAATGCACAAACAGCTCGAAACACGTAGAATTCAATAAATACGTCATTGGGAAATCGCAATCCCCCAATTAGATGGTCAGGTGTCAAAAATACTTTCTGCTGCGAACAGTAGACGTTTTTATTTTAGATCCCACTGTTAATTTTGGTAAATAAGATGGATCTTCGGGTCATGTAGAACGATAACGCTTCATAGCAGTTAGAAGTACGCACGATACAGTCGATTGGGGGGGGGGGGATCCCCGTCTGAAGGATAGGTAATACCATCAACAAGAGGTGGAAGGGGATGAGGGGAGGTGCGGAGGGGGGGGGGGTACTCATTGCTTTAACGTGCACCCCGTGTATGCTCATTTGGCTATATATCCCTCCACCATCTCCCTGGGATTGGTATTTTAATATTTTCATATGAGAGCTCTATATGAGAACTCTATATTAAGTATTAAATGAGATAAAAAGAAACATACCTTTTGACCTTTTCTGCTTTATGGAAGAGTTCGATCAAAGAGCGGCAGACAACACGCTTCATGGCTCTATATCTATGTATAAACCCGTCCCCGAAACCTAAAGCCCATATAGCTGGAAAGAAAAACCAAGGCTCGGAGTGTCACAAAGAAGCCAATGACTTCAAGAACTGAAGCCTTTTTTTTCGTGGAGCCTCTTGACATTTCTGGTTATTCTTCCAGCCACCTGTAACGCAAAACCCGCCAAAGGTTAGCGGGCAGACATCTCTATTGACAAAACACTTCGTTCTGTCAACGAGGGAGAGACGCTGGCCTAGCTAAGGCCACGTCACGTGACCATTTCTTTCACCGCCCTCTCGTGCTAAAAAACCTAAAAAAAATGGGAGAAGTCTTCAACAAGCGACGACGCACTTTTAGTTACCGCATGTGTCATTGTTGCTGATTAAGTCATCTCTGCGAGTGGGTGAGGCTCGTACCGTTCCGTATCATTGTTCATTAATTACAGGTCTCAGGATATAATTCGTCATTAACTGGGACTCAGTGCCACGATACTACGCCGCGTGCATGATTGCTCGCTGTTTTAATCAAAAACTCCTTCGGCAGACGACACTGATTTTCCCGCCAAATTACGCGCGGCGTTTTAATAGTTGTTACGCGGTTTAGCAGGGCGGGTGCGTGGAGGGTTGGAGGGTGGGGGTGGTGTGTGTTTGTGGGGGGGAGGGGGGGTCCTCTGTATACGGCCCGGCGTGCGTCTGTAACTAAGTGTTTGATGTAGTATATCCATAAAAGCGAGTGTTTTGAGTAGTATATCATTAAAACCGAGTGTGTCGTAGAGTATGTCGCTATTACCGAGTGTTTTGTACAGTATATCCCTATAACCGAGTGCTCCGTGAAGTATATCCCTAAAAGCGAGTGTTTTGTGTAGCATATCGGTAGAACCGAGTGTTTGGGTCAAGGAAATGATCAAATCATGTCTGTTTGTGTTGTATATCGCTAAAGCCGAGTGTGTTGTACCGTATGTCGTTATAACCGAGTGTTTTGTATAGTAAATCCCTAAAACCGAGTGTTTGGAGCAGTATATCGGTAGAACCGAGTGTTTTGGTCAAGAAAATTATCGAATCATGTTTGTTTGTGTTGTATATCACTAAAGCCGCTTTTTTTGTACCGTATATCGCTATACTCGAGAGTTTGGTGTAGTATATCTCTAAAATAAGATACACAACACACACACACATGGTTCGATCATTTTATTAACCAAAACACTCGGTTCTAACGATATACTACTCAAAACACTCTGTTTTAAAGATTTACTACACATAACCCTCGGTTATAGCGACATACTAGGGAAACACACCAGATTCCAGTGTCCTAGTTCCCAAAACAAGCGGTACGAGCGACATTACTGCTCAAAACCATCAGTACGAGCGATATACTGCTTAACACATTCGCTTTTATAAGGATATACTACACGAAACACTCGGTTATAGGGATAAACTGTAGAAACACTCGGCTTTAGCGACATACTAGGGAAACACACCAGATTCCAGTATTCTACTTCCCAAAACACTCGGTACGAGCGATATACTACTCAAAACACTCTCTTTTAGGGATATACTCCATCAAACACTTAGTTATAGCGGCATACTCTACAAATCACTCGGCTTTAGAGATACACAACACAAACACACACGGTTCGATCATTTTATTAACCAAAACACTCGGTTCTAACGATATACTATTCAAAACACTCTGTTTTAAGGATATGCTACACATAACACTCGATTATAGCGATATACTGTAAAACACACTCGGTTTTAGCGACATACTAGGGAAACACACCAGATTCCAGTGTCCTATTTCCCAAAACAAGCGGTACGAGCGACATTACTGCTCAAAACAATCGGTACGAGCGATATACTGCTTAAAACATTCGCTTTTATAAGGATATACTACACGAAGCACTCGGTTATAGGGATATACTGTACAAACACTCGGCTTTAGCGACATACTAGGGAAACACACCAGATTCCAGTATTCTACTTCCCAAAACACTCGGTACGAGCGATATACTGCTCAAAACACTCGGTACGAGCGATATACTACTCAAAACACTCTCCTTTAGGGATTTACTCCATCAAACACTTAGTTATAGCGGCATACTCTACACATCACTCGGCTTTAGATATACACAACACAAACACACATGGTTCGATCATTTTATTAACCAAAACACTCGGTTCTAACGATATACTACTCAAAACACTATGTTTTAAGGATATACTACACATAACACTCGGTTATAGCGAAATACTGTAAAACACACTCGGTTTTAGCGACATACTAGGGAAACACACCAGATTCCAGTGTCCTACTTCCCAAAACAAGCGGTACGAACGATATACTGCTCAAAACAATCGGTACGAGCGATATACTGCTTCAAACATTCGCTTTTATAAGGATATATTACACGAAGCACTCGGTTAGAGGGATATACTGTACAAACACTCGGCTTTAGCGACATACTAGGGAAACACACCAGATTCCAGTATTCTACTTCCCACAACACTCGGTACGAGCGATATACTACTCAAAACACTGTCTTTCAGAGATATACTCCATCAAACACTTAGTTTTAGCGGCATACTCTACAAATCACTCGGCCTTAGAGATACACAGCACAAACACACATCGTTCGATCATTTTATTAACGAAAACACTCGGTTATAGGGATATACTGTGCAAAACACTTGGTAATGGCGACATACTCTACAACCCACCCGGTTTTGATGATATACTACTCAAAACACTCGCTTTTAGGGACATACTCCATCAAACACTTAGTTATAGCGGCATACTCTACAAATCACTCGGCTTTAGCGATATACAACACAAACACACATGGTTCGATCATTTTATTAACCAAAACACTCGGTTTTTGCGATATACTACTCAAAACACAATGTTTTCACGATATACTACACATAACACTCGGTTATAGCGATATACTGTAAAACACACTCGGTTTCAGCGACATACTAGGGAAACACACCAGATTCCTGTGTCCTACTTCCCAAAACAAGCGGTACGAACGACATACTGCTCAAAACAGTCGGTACGAGCGATATAATGCTTAAAACATTCGCTTTTATAAGGATATACGGCACGAAGCACTCGGTTATAGGGATATACTGTACAAACACTCGGCTTTCGCGCCATACTAGGGAAACACACCAGATTCCAGTATTCTACTTCCCAAAACACTCGGTACGAGCGATATACTGCTCAAAACACCGGGTACGAGCGATATACTACTCAAAACACTCTCTTTTAGGGATATACTCCATCAAACACTTAGTTATAGCGGCATACTCTACAAATCACTCGGCTCTAGAGATACACAACACAAACACACATGGTTCGATCATTTTATTAACGAAAACACTCGGTTATAGGGGTATACTGTACAACATACTCGGTAATGGCGACATACTCTACATCACACCCGGTTTTAATGATATACTACTCAAAACACTCGCTTTTAGGGATATACTCCATCAAACACTTGGTTATAGCGGCATACTCTACAAATCACTCGGCTTTAGAGATACACAACACAAACACACATGGTTCGATCATTTTATTAGCCAAAACACTCGGTTCTAACGATATACTACTCAAAACACTGTTTTAAGGATGCACTACACATAACACTCGGTTATAGCGATATACTGTAAAACGCAATCGGTTTTAGCGACATACTCGGGCAACACACCAGATTCCAGTGTCCTACTGCCCAAAACATACGGTACGAAAGACATTACTGCTCAAAACAATCGGTACGAGCGATATACTGCTTCAAACATTCGCTTTTATAAAGATATACTACACGAAGCACTCGGTTGTAGGGATATACTGTACAAACACTCGGCTTTAGCGACATACTAGGGAAACACACCAGATTCCAGTATTCTACTTCCCAAAACACTCGGTACGAGCGATATACTGCTCAAAACACTCGGTACGAGCGATATACTGCTCAAAACACTCGGTACGAGCGATATACTACTCAACACACTCTCTTTTAGAGATATACTCCATCCAACACTTAGTTATAGCGGCATACTCTACAAATCACTCGGCTTTAGCGACATACTAGGGAAACACACCAGATTGCAGTGTCCTACTTCCCAAAACAAGCGGTACGAGCGACATACTGCTCAAAACAATCGGTACGAGCGATATACTGCTTCACACATTCGCTTGTATAAGGATATACTACACGAAGCACTCGGTTATAGGGATATACTGTACAAACACTCGGCTTTAGCGACATACTAGGGAAACACACCAGACTCCAGTATTCTACTTCCCAAAACACTCGGTAAGAGCGATATACGGCTCCAAACACTCGGTTATAGCGACATACTGCACAAAACACACACGGTTTTAGCGATATATTATTCAAAACACTCGCTTTTAGAGATATACTACAGCAAACACTCGGGTATAGCGACATACGGTACAAAAAACTCGGCTTTAGTGATATACAACAGAAACAAACATGATTCCATCATTTTCTTGATGAAAACACTCGGTTCTACCGATATACTGCTCAAAACACTCGGTTTTAGGGATTTACTATACAAAACACTCGGTTATAACGACATACGGTACAAAACACTCGGTTTTAGCGATATACAACACAAACAGACATGATTCGATCATTTCCTTGACCAAAACACTCGGTTCTACCGATATGCTACACAAAACACTCGCTTTTAGGGATATACTACACGAAGCACTCGGTTATAGGGATATACTGTACAAAACACTCGGTAATAGCGACATACTCTACGACACACTCGATTTTAATGATATACTACTCAAAACACTCGCTTTAAGGAATATACTACATCAAACACTTAGTTATAGCGGCATACTCTACAAATCACTCGTCTTTAGATATACACAACACAAACACACATGGTTCGATCATTTTATTAACCAAAACACTCGGTTCTAACGATATACTACTCTAAACACTCTGTTTTCAGGATATACTACACATAACCCTCGGTTATAGCAATATACTGTAAAACACACTCGGTTTTAGCGACATACTAGGGAAACGCACCAAATTCCAGTATTCTACTTCCCAAAACACTCGGTACGAGCGATATACTGCTCAAAACACTCGGTGCGAGCGATATACTACTCAAAACACTCGCTTTTAGGGATATACTCCATCAAACACTTAGTTATAGCGGCATACTCTACAAATCACTCGGCTTTAGCGATATACAACACAAACACACATGGTTCGATCATTTTGTTAACCAAAACACTCGGTTCTTACGATATACTACTCAAAACACTATGTTTTAGGGATATACTACACATAACACTCGGTTATAGCGATATACTGTAAAACACACTCGGTTTTAGCGACATACTAGGGAAACACACCAGATTCCAATGTCCTACTTCCCAAAACAAACGGTACGAGCGACATTACTGCTCAAAACAATCGGAACGAGCGATATACTGCTTAAAACATTCGCTTTTATAAGGATATACTACACGAAGCACTCGGTTATAGGGATATACTTTACAACCACTAGGCTTTAGCGACATACTAGGGAAACACACCAGATTCCAAAATTCTACTTCCCAAAAAACTCGGTACGAGCAATATACTGCTCAAAACACCCGGTACGAGCGATATACTACTCAAAACACTCTCTTTTAGGGATATACTCCATCAAACACTTAGTTATAGCAGCATACTCTACAAATCACTCGGCTTTAGAGATACATAACACAAACACACATGGTTCGATCATTTTATTACCGAAAGCACTCGGTTATAAGGACATACTGTACAAAACACTCGGTAATGGCGACATACTCTACATCACACCCGGTTTTGATGATATACTACTCAAAATTCTTGCTTTTAGGGATATACTCCATCAAACATATAGTTAGCGACATACTGGGGAAGCACACCAGATTCCAGTATTCCACTTCCCAAAACACTCGGTAAGAGCGATATACGGCTCCAAACACTCGGTTATAGCGACATACTGCACAAAGCACACACGGTTTTAGCGATATATTATTCAAAACACTCGCTTTTAGAGATATACTACACCAAACTCACGGGTATAGCGACATACGGTACAAAAAAACGGCTTTAGTGATATACAACACAAACAAACATGATTCGATAATTTTCTTGACCAAAACACTCGGTTCTACCGATATACTGCTCAAAATACTCGGTTTTAGGGATTTGCTATACGAAACACTCGGTTATAACGACATACGGTACAACACACTCGGCTTTAGCGATATACAACACAAACAGACATGATTTGATCATTTCCTTGACCCATACACTCGGTTCTACCGATATGCTACACAAAACACTCGTTTTTAAGGATATACTTCACGAAGCACTCGATTATAGGGACATACTGTACAAAACACTCGGTAATAGCGACATACTCTACGACACACTCGGTTTTAATGATATACTACTCAAAACACTCGCTTTTAGGGATATACTACATCAAACACTTAGTTATAGCGGCATGCCATACAAATCACCCATCTTTAGAGATACACAACACCAACACACATGGTTCGATCATTTTATTAACCAAAACACTCGGTTCTAACGATATACTACTCAAAACACTCTGTTTTAAGGATATACTACACATAAACCTCGGTTAAGGCAATATACTGTAAAACACACTCGGTTTAGCGACATACTAGGGAAACACACCAGATTCCAGTGTCTTACTTCCCAAAACAATCGGTACGAGCGACATTACTGCTCAAAACACTCGGTACGAGCGATATACTGCTTAAAACATTCGCTTTTACAAAGATATACTACACGAAGCACTCGGTTATAGGGATATACTGTACAAACACTAGGCTTTAGCGACATACTAGGGAAACACACCAGATTCCAGTATTCTACTTCCCAAAACACTCGGTACGAGCAATATACTGCTCAAAACACTCGGTACGAGCGATATACTACTCAAAACACTCTCTTTTAGGGATATACTCCATCAAACACTTAGTTATAGCGGCATACTCTACAAATCACTCGGCTTTAGAGATACACAACACAAACACACATGGTTCGATCATTTTATTAACGAAAACACTCGGTTATAGGGACATACTGTACAAAACACTCGGTAATGGCGACATACTCTACATCACACCCGGTTGTGATGATATACTACTCAAAACACTGGCTTTTAGGGATATACCCCATCAAACACTTAGTTAGCGACATACTAGGGAAGCGCACCAGATTCCAGCATTCCTCTTCCCAAAACACTCGGTAAGAGCGATATACGGCTCCAAACACTCGGTTATAGCGACATACTGCACAAATCACACACGGTTTTAGCGATATGTTATTCAAAACACTCGCGTTTAGAGATATACTACACCAAACTCTCCTGTATAGCGACATACGGTACAGAGAACTCGGCTTTAGTGATATACAACACAAACAAACATGATTCCATCATTTCCTTGACCCCAACACTCGGTTCTACCGATATGCTACACAAAACACTCGCTTTTAGGGATATACTACTCGAAGCACTCGGTTATAGGGATATACTGTACAAGACACTCGGTAATAGCGACATACTCTAGGACACACTCGGTTTTAATGATATACTACTCAAAACACTCGCTTTTAGGGATATACTACATCAAACACTTAGTTATACCGGCATACTCTACAAATCACTCGGCTGTAGAGATACACAACACCAACACACATGGTTCGATCATTTTATTAACCAAAACACTCGGTTCTAACGAAATACTACTCAAAACGTTCTGTTTTAAGGATATACTACACATAACCCTCGGTCATAGCAATATACTGTAAAACACACTCCGTTTTAGCGACATACTAGGGAAACACACCAGATTCCAGTGTCCTACTTCCCAAAACAAGCGGTACGAACGACATTACTGCTCAAAACAATCGGTACGAGCGATATACTGCTTAAAATATTCGCTTTTATAAGGATATACTACACGAAGCACTCGGTTATAGGGATGTACTGTACAAACACTCGGCTTTAGCGACATACTAGGGAAACACACCAGATTCCAGTATTCTACTTCCCAAAACACTCGGTACGAGCGATATACTGCTCAAAACACTCGGTACGAGCGATATACTACTCAAAACACTCTCTTTTAGGGATTTACTACATCAAACACTTAGTTATAGCGGCATACTCTACAAATCACTCGGCTTTAGAGATACACAACACAAACACACATGGTTCGATCATTGTATTAACGAAAACACTCGGTTCTAACGATATACTACTCAAAACACTCTGTTTTATGGATATACTACACATACCACTCGGTTATAGCGATATACTGTAAAACACACTCGGTTTTAGCGACATACTAGGGAAACACACCAGATTCCAGTGTCCTACTTCCCAAAACAAGCGGTACGAGCGACATTACTGCTCAAAACCATCGGTACGAGCGATATACTGCTTAAAACATTCGCTTTTATAAGGATATACTACACGAAGCACACGGTTATAGGGATATACTGTACAAACACTCGGCTTTAGCGACATACCAGGGAAAAACACCAGATTCCAGTATTCTACTTCAGAAAAAACACTCGGTACGAGCGATATACTGCTCAAAACACTCGGTACGAGCGATATACTACTCAAAACACTCTCTTTTAGGGATTTACTCCATCAAACACTTAGTTATAGCGGCATACTCTACAAATCACTCGGCTTTAGAGATACACAACACAAACACACATAGTTCGATCATTTTATTAACGAAAACACTCGGTTATATGGACATACTGTACAAAACACTCGGTAATGGCGACATACTCTACATCACACCCGGTTGTGATGATATACTACTCAAAACACTGGCTTTTAGGGATATACTCCATCAAACACTTAGTTAGCGACATACTAGGGAAGCACACCAGATTCCAGTATTCCTCTTCCCAAAACACTCGGTAAGAGCGATATACGGCTCCAAACACTCGGTTATAGCGACATACTGCACAAATCACACACGGTTTTAGCGATATGTTATTCAAAACACTCGCGTTTAGAGATATACTACACCAAACTCTCGGGTATAGCGACATAGGTACAGAGAACTCGGCTTTAGTGATATACAACACAAACAAACATGATTCCATCATTTCCTTGACCCAAACACTCGGTTCTACCGATATGCTACACAAAACACTGGCTTTTAGGGATATACTACTCGAAGCACTCGGTTATAGGGATATACTGTACAAAACACTCGGTAATAGCGACATACTCTAGGACACACTCGGTTTTAATGATATACAACTCAAAACACTCGCTTTTAGGGATATACTACATCAAACACTTAGTTATACCGGCATACTCCACAAATCACTCGGCTGTAGAGATACACAACACCAACACACATGGTTCGATCATTTTATTAACCAAAACACTCGGTTCTAACGAAATACTACTCAAAACGTTCTGTTTTAAGGATATACTACACATAACCCTCGGTTCTAACGAAATACTACTCAAAACGTTCTGTTTTAAGGATATACTACACATAACCCTCGGTCATAGCAATATACTGTAAAACACACTCGGTTTTAGCGACATACTAGGGAAACACACCAGATTCCAGTGTCCTACTTCCCAAAACAAGCGGTACGAACGACATTACTGCTCAAAACAATCGGTACGAGCGATATACTGCTTAAAATATTCGCTTTTATAAGGATATACTACACGAAGCACTCGGTTATAGGGATATACTGTACAAACACTCGGCTTTAGCGACATACTAGGGAAACACACCAGATTCCAGTATTCTACTTCCCAAAACACTCGGTACGAGCGATATACTGCTCAAAACACTCGGTACGAGCGATATACTACTCAAAACACCTTCTTTTAGGGATTTACTCCATCAAACACTTAGTTATAGCGGCATACTCTACAAATCACTCGGCTTTAGAGATACACAACACACACACACATGGTTCGATCATTTTATTAACCAAAACACTCGGTTCTAACGATATACTACTCAAAACACTCTGTTTTAAGGATATACTACACATACCACTCGGTTATAGCGATATACTGTAAAACACACTCGGTTTTAGCGACATACTAGGGAAACACACCAGATTCCAGTGTCCTACTTCCCAAAACAAGCGGTACGAGCGACATACTGCTCAAAACAATCGGTACGAGCGATATACTGCTTAAAACATTCGCTTTTATAAGGATATACTACACGAAGCACCCGGTTATGGGGACATACTGTACAAACACTCGGCTTTAGCGACATACCAGGGAAAAACACCAGATTCCAGTATTCTACTTCAGAAAAAACACTCGGTACGAGCGATATACTGCTCAAAACACTCGGTACGAGCGATATACTACTCAAAACACTCTCGTTTAGGGATTTACTCCATCAAACACTTAGTTATAGCGGCATACTTTACAAATCACTCGGCTTTAGAGATACACAACACAAACACACATGGTTCGATCATTTTATTAACCAAAACACTCGGTTCTAACGATATACTACTCAAAACACTATGTTTTAAGGGTATACTACGCATAACACTCGGTTATAGCGATATACTGTAAAACACACTCGGTTTTAGCGACATACTAGGGAAAACACACCAGATTCCAGTGTCCTACTTCCCAAATCAAGCGGTACGAGCGACCTTACTGCTCAAAACAGTCGGTACGAGCGATATAATGCTTAAAACATCCGCTTTTATAAGGATATACTACACGAAGCACTCGGTTATAAGGATATACTGTACAAACACTCGGCTTTAGCGACATACTAGGGAAACACACCAGATTCCAGTATTCTACTTACCAAGACACTCGGTACGAGCGATATACTGCTCAAAACACTCGGAACGAGCGATATACTACTCAAAACACTCTCTTTTAGGGATTTACTCCATCAAACACTTAGTTATAGCGGCATACTCTACACATCACTCGGCTTTAGAGATACACAACACAAACACACATGGTTCGATCATTTTATTAACGAAAACACTCGGTTATAGGGACATACTGTACAAAACACTCGGTAATGGCGACATACTCTACATCACACCCGGTTTTGATGATATACTGCTCAAAACACTCGCTTTTAGGGATATACTCCATCAAACACCTAGTTAGCGACATACTAGGGAAGCACACCAGATTCCAGTATTCCACTTGACAAAACACTCGGTAAGAGCAATATACGGCTCCAAACACTCGGTTATAGCGACATACTGCACAAAACACACACGGTTTAAGCGATATATTATTCAAAACACTCGCTTTTAGAGATATACTACACCAAACTCTCGGGTATGGCGACATATGGTACAAAAAACTCGGCTTTAGTGATATATAATGCAAACAAACATGATTCGATCATTTTCTTGACCAAAACGCACGGTTCGACCGATATACTGCTCCAAACACTCGGTTTTAGGGATTTACTATACAAAACACTCGGTTATAACGACATACGGTACAAAACACTCGGCTTTAGAGATACACAACACAAACACACATGGTTCGATCATTTTATTAACAAAAACACTCGGTTATTGGGATATACTGTACAAAACACTCGATAATGGCGACATACTCTACAACACACCCGGTTTTGATGATATACTACTCAAAACACTCGCTTTTAGGGATATACTCTATCAAACACTTCGTTATAGCGGCATACTCCACAAATCACTCGGCTTTAGAGATACACAACACAAACACACATGGTTCGATCATTTTATTAACCGAAACACTCGGTTCTAACGATATACTACTCAAAACACTATGTTTTAAGGATATACTACACATAACCCTCGGTCATAGCAATATACTGTAAAACACACTCGGTTTTAGCGACATACGAGGGAAACACACCAGATTCCAGTGTCCTACTTCCCAAAACAAGCGGTACGAACGACATTACTGCTCAAAACAATCGGTACGAGCGATATACTGCTTAAAATATTCGCTTTTATAAGGATATACTACACGAAGCACTCGGTTATAGGGATATACTGTACAAACACTCGGCTTTAGCGACATACTAGGGAAACACACCAGATTCCAGTATTCTACTTCCCAAAACACTCGGTACGAGCGATATACTGCTCAAAACACTCGGTACGAGCGATATACTACTCAAAACACCTTCTTTTAGGGATATACTCCATCAAACACTTAGTTATAGCGGCATACTCTACAAATCACTCGGCTTTAGAGATACAAAACACAAACACACATGGTTCGATCATTTTATTAACCAAAACACTCGGTTCTAACGATATACTACTCAAAACACTATGTTTTAAGGATATACTACACATAACACTCGGTTATAGCGATATACTGTAAAACACACTCGGTTTTAGCGACATACTAGGGAAACACACCAGATTCCAGTGTCCTACTTCTCAAAACAAGCGGTACGAGCGACATTACTGCTCAAAACAATCGGTACGAGCGATATAATGCTTAAAACATTCGCTTTTATGAGGATATAATACACGAAGCACTCGGTTATAGGGATATACTGTACAAACACTCGGCTTAAGCGACATACTAAGGAAACACA
>OZ025263.1:30657095-30763895 GCA_964019135.1 Arenicola marina
GCCTTTTCTATGGATTGTGAAGCCAATCTTTACGATGAAGGTTTAACAGCGCGGAGGGAGGCGAAAGGGAGGGAGGGGGAGGGGTGGTGCGTGGTGGCACTTATTTCCTGCGATGTAGGTGGGCGTGCTACTACGTAAGAGAATCAAAAAGGGGATGGGTAGGAGGTCGGGCTGGACTTCTATCGGGTCGGAACTATCTTTGTGCAGCGGCAATACAGAAATTGGCCCAACGCCTGGTTTCTTTGAATGTCTTCACAATGGTATCACTCCGTAACGAAAGTAAGAAGAAGTTCAGCATAAACCCAAACCAGCCTGAATATTTGTAATACCAGTCATAGTATTACGTCATATTATGACGTCATATTACGTCACTTTTACCGCTGCAGCCATCGAGTCCGCTAATCTTGACGTAACGACAGCTGACTTGTGTTGTCCAGGGTGGGCGGAGCTCTTCAAAAAAAGGAGACAGAAAAAAGGCCCTGTTGCCGGTTGACATGGGGCGGCAACAGGTTGAGTAAAGACTGAAGGTAGCCATGTGACATTTGCAAGCCTCCCGTGAAGGCGGCCTTGTTTCAAGTCCTCTAGGATAACGTGCTGGCTGACTGAGGTCTCTGTGTTCGCGATCGCTGTGCCGCTGTTGTTGTTTACACCATATTTATTTATCCCTGGTGGCGGCGATAAGGGGGTGGGGGGGGGGGGAGGTGTTCATGGGAGCGAGAATGGGTGGGGGGGGGGACGGGGGGGGGGGAGGGGAGGGGAAGAGGCGCTTGTGGTCTTTTTTGTATGTGGCTTCCTGGCCGTAAACTTGCTCGCAGAGCGGCTGAGGTTTTAGGTGAGTAAGCCAACAAAATTGCGACTTTTGTTTGGAGAGCTGCTGGTCGCAGTAACAGCTTGGCCCCCGGTAACATGGAGTTATGGCGGCAAGTGTGCCAACCCCTCCCCCCCCCCTCCCGCCTCACACCCCCTTAGCCTTGGTCGTTCGCAGTGTGTGTGTGTGTGTGGATGGGTGGGGCGGGGCAGGAGGGGCAGGAGTAGGTGTGGTGGGGGGGCGGCTTTAGGGGTTGCAACATGACGGGTGTTGATGACAGAGGTGGGTGGGGATGAGAGTTGTTGGAGGGGGAGGGGGGGAGGGGGGGAGGGGGGCTTTGAGGAGTTTCCTGCGGTTCTCCTGATTAGTGTGGATTGAGGTCGCATGGGGTCGCCACTGGGTCGGCGACGGAGACGGCTCTAGATCCGGGTACTTGGGTCGACTTTAAAGTGTTCCTCCAGTGGATCGAAGGCGGACGTCGTGATGCCGTCGTGAAATTTGATTAAAATTTGAAACTGAACCCCCCAAGGATCTTTCGTGTGTGGCACAACAATCATCGCTTGAAAGGGCGATAGATATGGGAGGGGGGGGGGCGGAGGGGGGTAGTGTCACGGAGGGCCAGATGGGGAGAATCGGGTGGGAGGGATGTAGGGAGGGGGGGGGGGTGAGGGTAGGGAAGAGGGTGGTGATGTATGGTGGTGAAGAGATGCTCCGATGGTTGTGTTAGAAGTGCTAAAAAACAGGAATGTTCACCATCCTCAGTTCAGTTCTTCGCCGCCTTGTATTTCATCGCACTTCTCCCATAACCCGGTCCTTCCCCCAGCTCCCCGCTCCCCGCTCCCCCACCCATAGCCCCCACCCCCACCCCTGACATCACCACCATCCCAGCAGCACACTAATCAACACCCGCCAGCCCACGCAGCACCGCCCCCCCCCCGCACCCCCCGCCCCCCCATCCTTCCCGTAAGTCCCATCCTCCCGGCTCCCCCGACCTTCCCCGCCCTTTGACCCCTCGGCATCCACCGTGCTTCCTGTGCACGTGTTGGCTCCCGGAGATGTGGGAAAGCTTGCCAGACAGATCGGCGCCTGGGGCCTCCCTCCCATTCCTCGGGTCTCCCTCCCTCCCTCCCTCCCTGCCTCGGGTCTTCCACCCTCTCTCTCTTAGCTAGACAGCTCGGCGCCTGGGGCCTCCCTCCCACTCCTCGGGTCTCCCACCCTCTCTCTCTTAGCTGGACAGCTCGGCGCCTGGGGCCTCCCTCCCTGCCTTAGGTCTCGCTCCCTCCCTCAGCTAGACAGCTCGGCGCCTGGGGCCTCCCTCCCTGCCTCAGGCCTCTATCCCTCCCTCAGCTAGACAGCTCGGCGCCTGTGACGTCCCTCCCTGCCGTAGGTCTCCCTCCCTCCCTCAGCTAGACAGCTCGGCGCCTGGGGCCTCCCTCCCTGCCTCAGGCCTCTCTCCCTGCCTCCCTCCCTGCCTCAGGCCTCTATCCCTCCCTCAGCTAGACAGCTCGGCGCCTGGGGCCTCCCTCCCTGCCTCAGGCCTCTATCCCTCCCTCAGCTAGACAGCTCGGCGCCTGGGGCCTCCCTCCCTGCCTCAGGTCTCCCTCCCTCCCTCAGCTAGACAGCTCGGCGCCTGGGGCCTCCCTCCCTGCCTCAGGCCTCTCTCCCTGCCTCCCTCCCTGCCTCAGGCCTCTATCCCTCCCTCAGCTAGACAGCTCGGCGCCTGGGGCCTCCCTCCCTGCCTCAGGCCTCTATCCCTCCCTCAGCTAGACAGCTCGGCGCCTGGGACGTCCCTCCCTGCCTTAGGTCTCCCTTCCTCCCTCAGCTAGACACTACGGCGCCTGGGGCCTCCCTCCCTGCCTCGGTACCGGCAGGCAGGCAGCAGGCAGCAGGCAGCCAGCCAGCCCGGCGGCCGACAGGGAATTCCCAAGGCAGCCTCGGTGGCGGTGGCGGGTCGGGTCGGCGCCGGAATTCCCCGCTAAATAAGGGCATCCCCCGGCGCCGGCGTGTCTGGCGCGGTCTGTTACCGCCGCGAGTGATGGCAGAGGGCACCTGGCGAGGGGAGACGGCGGGGTGTGGGTCTGGGGGGGGGGGGGAGGATGAACTGCCACAGCACAGGGGGAGGAGTTGGGTGGGGGAGGGGGGGGGGCGGGGGTGATCATGGCTGACAGCGTGGTGGAGGGGTGGGCGTTGTTGGAGGGGAGTGGGGTGGCCAGGGGAAGCCTCCTGGGGCATCCGGGTGCTTCTCGAGGGAGGGAGGAGGGGGCGGGGGGGGGGGGGGGTGATAGGGGAGTAGACGTGCGATAACGGTACAGAGAAGCGACCTGGATCAGGGTGGGAGGGGTTGGATGAGGAGGGGTGGTCGCCCCCCCCCCCTGGGATGTGGTCTGGATGGGGAGGGGTGGTCGCCCCCCCCCCCCTGGGATGTGGTCTGGATGGGGAGGGGTGGTCGTCCCCCCCCCTGGGATGTGGTCTGGATGGGGAGGGGTGGTCGCCCCCCCCCCTGGGATGTGGTCTGGATGGGGAGGGGTGGTCGTCCCCCCCTGGGATGTGGTCTGGATGGGGAGGGGTGGTCGTCCCCCCCCCTTCTGGGATGTGTTCTGGATGGGGAGGGGTGGTCGCCCCCCCCCTCTGGGATGTGGTCTGGATGGGGAGGGGTGCGTGTAGGAGGTAGTTGGTGGGGGTGGGTTGACGCGGATCTCGCTCGCTGAGTTATTAGTGAGTGGTGAAGCGAGGAAAGTAGACCTGTGGGAAGTCCCGGTAGGGGGAGCCACCGCGTCAGAGAAAACAGACATCTGGCGGGGAGCGAGATGAAGGGATGCACTGTCGGGAGGGAGTGGGCCGCGGCGGGTGGACACCGGGGAGGGGTGGGGGTGGGTGGGGGGGGGGGCAGCAGGATGGGGAAAGCCGGGGGGAGGGCCAATCTAGGGTAGGGCGTAGGGAATACACTACCGCATGAGCGGAAGAGGGTGAGGGTGAGGGTGGGTCAGGGGTTCGAGAAGGAGGTGGTGGTGGTGTCTGTGGGGGGCGGTAGGGGCTGTAGGTGTGGGTACCCCGGCCCTGTGGCTGTGGGGGAGGTGGGGGCTGTATGTGTGGGTACCCCCGCCCTGTGGCTGTAGGTGTGGGTACCCCCGCCCTGTGGCTGTGGGTCCCTGTGTGTGCAGCCAGCTCCGGGAGTCACACTTTGTTTTGCCAGCAGCTAATGCCCTATGATTAGAACGACGCGGGGAATCCACATCAAATGACCCGAAAACGAGGCTGAAACAAATATGGCGGGCCGATATCCCCCATCCCGCACCCCCACGCCCCCCCCCTCCTTCACTCCCCCTACCCCTACCCACCCCTTCACTACCCCACCCCCACCCCCACCCATCCCCTTTACTTCTCCACCCGCCAACATTCCCCCTTCACTCTCCCCACCCACCCCCTTCACTACCCCACCTCCACCCATCCCCTTCACTTCCCCTACCCCCACCCACCTCCTTCATTACCCCACCCCACCCCACCACTCTCTCTCGCCATACAGGAGCAGCTGCGCGACCACTGCTACGTCTTAAGTAGAAAATATACTTCAGCGACTAATTTCCTTCTTCCGTCAAGAATAACATAACAAATAGTGAGATAGTCACCTTATATTGGCGGTGTGCTCAGCATAACGCCTGGTTCTCCTTCCGCTCCTACCACGCGCTGGAGTTCGCCGCTTGCGGGCGCCAACGTATGCACCGAACATATTTCATAGTACGTCGCATACTCTCGACGACACAACACGGCGTGCTTCCCCATTGTAAATAATCGTGTATTTATTGCAGGAAAACGACAAATAGTTGCCTGCACCTCTCTTCTACTATATGGTGTGAGATGCATGTGTTGGTGATATTTATGGTTACAAACTAAAGTACGAGTTTCTAATACAGCTTATGCATAGCAATACATTAAGAACGTGAAATAGAGAGTTATAGCATTGTATTATGAACATTTGTCGCGATAGAGGGAAAAAGGGAGGTGAAAGGGAATGAGCCGTCGTGAGCCGAAATGTATACCATTTAACATATGAAAACCCAAAAAAACAGTTCATTACCCGAAACCGCTCGCCCCCCCCCCCACCCTCCCCACCCTTTCCAGCACATCTGGATCCGACCCTGAAAGCATCTTATATACTGTAAAGACCGATTTGCGCTGCATTTTGACGTACATTTCTAACAATTTGAAAGCAGTAAGCAACAATCTATTTATCCAATGTTAAGACATGAATTAAGCGTATATTAAACGTCTCTTTTTCCGCGTTTCCAGGTCAAAGTGTGGTTCCAAAATCGCCGCATGAAGTGGAAACGCACGAAAGGCGCGCAGATGGCAAAGGACAAGGTCACGGGAACGCTGAAACCTGTGACCTTGGATCCCCCGACAAACATCGGCGAAGACGATAAAGACCTTATGAAGGACACGCCGAGACTCACGTGATAAGTCACGTGGTAGTCACGTGGGGATCACGTGTCTTCGAGGGATTCCGCTATCCGTGAGGTCGCCACTGGACTGGTCACGTGACAATTTAGCGGTGCGCTATCGAGGAATGGCGTCCCACAACTCTCTTGCGATCATCTCGCTCGTCTGACGAGAGTACGACGGTATCCACAGGCTATGTAAGACACGTGATCAAAGATGGCCGATGTCAACATCGATGTCTGGTTAAAAGCGTCATCAGAAGTCACCCAGAGGTCATTGTCGGAAAACGGAAAATCGCCGAGGATTCGGGTAAACGAGCGTCGATTGGGTCTAGAAATCCGAGTGAGTGATGTAAGATAACAATCCTGTGGAAGCAGGCTGGTGAACGATTGTCGGTGCCCACGTCATGACGTCACTGAACGCATGTGGACAGAGGTTGACAAGCAACTGTTCAAATGTGCGTTGAAATATACGCCAGAGAATCACTTCAGCGGGATATGTTGCGGCGTCAGCGACAGTGGAGGGATCTTACAGAGCGAGCGAAGTCAGTGAAAGGCGCTTGACGAGATTATGCACCAGCGGTGCGACAAACAGTTGTTTCTCAAGAGTGTATAGAACGGTAAATAAGAGTGCTAGAGACTATATGTCTTCAGAACGGTGAACAAGGAACACACGCCGTGAGACAGAGGCAGATCGATGCAGTTGAACGCGTATCACGAAATGTCTGAATGCAGAACGGTGAACCTTTTAGCGGCTTGTGTCACCAGATTGCAACCAGACGTGTTCAAAGCAATCGACCGCCTCCGTCTCCAGATGACAACAGAACGGTGCGATGTACGCCTGTCACTAGTCTATACACGCCGTGCCCTTGCAGTCTGTACAGGACGCAACCCGAGCCCTGCGCCATATGTCACGCACTTAGAGGGCAGGCACAACCAGTGGTCACGGTGTGTTGGAGATCGTGACACTGTCACGTCGACTGCCACTGGATGGGATCGTGACGTTAGTCCGTGTTCCTCAACGGCGGGTATGTTACGACAGAGGACGACAGTGTACGTGGTGGCGTACGACATAGATTATGTAATGCGTACAGGCGTACGCCACTACGTCATGGTACGCCAGTTCGGTACGCTATTGTGCACCAGTGTTCTACGCCACCGTACGCCATTATAAGCCGACGCTGTACACCACTGTACGCCACTGTACGCCACTGTAACCGGCGCTGTACGCTACCATACGCCACTGTAAGCCGGCGCTGTACGCCACAGTACGCCACTGTAAGCCGGCGCTGTACGCTACCATACGCCACTGTAAGCCGGCGCTGTACGCTACCATACGCCAGTGTAAGCCGGCGCTGTACGCCACAGTACGCCACTGTAAGCCGGCGCTGTACGCTACCATACGCCACTGTAAGCCGGCGCTGCACGCCACAGTACGCGACTGTAAGCCGACGCTGTACGCCACAGTACGCCACTGTAAGCCGGCGCTGTACGCTACCATACGTCACTGTAAGCCGGCGCTGTACGCTACCGTACGCGACTGTAAGCCGACGCTGTACGCCACCGTACGCTACAGTACGCCACTGTAAGCCGGCGCTGTACGCCACCGTACGCCACTGTGAGCCGGCGCTGTACGCCACCGTACGCCACTGTAAGCCGGCGCTGTACGCCACCGTACGCCACTGTAAGCCAGCCCTGTACGCCACCGTACGCCACGGTAAGCCAGCCCCGCACGTCTCTGTACGTACGCACTGTACAACCCGTACCGAGAAGGACGCCGGGCGTTGGCGGTTGGCCGGAAGTGTTTCATCCTCGCTCCGCGTGACGCTCTTTGACTTGAACTCTCGTCGACTTAACCGCTCGTCGAATCGCGACGCCCTCGTATCGCAAACTGGTGAAGTGTCGTCTTTCGATCGCTTTTCGCAAGTGACAATCTTACGGGACCCCCCCCCCCCCCCCTGTGAGATATTTGGGTTGTCGTAACGCTGACATTGACACGTGAAGATCGGCTGTAGCCGGTGGCGCCACCTGACGGCGGAGTAGAAAACTTTACGAGACCGGAATACTGCCCTCATCGGCTCCGGATGATCAGTTCCGGAAGGCACCCGGCGGCGGCTCATCCACAGTGGACCAGGGTGGCCATCCTAGATGTTTGCGGCATCTGGCACTCATCACTCGAATGTCGACTTCTGTACGCCAAGGACAGCCTGCGCGATTGCACTTCACTCTGATTTCACTCATGCCAGGTGATGTGAATTCCGACCTCACTGATCATATACTGAAGAGTGACCATTGTTAAGGTTTCAAATGTCATTGACCGGAAGTGAATATTGCTGTATGGACCAGTAGGACGCGCATGCGCACCCTGGGATGTTCCCTGTCAACCTGTCGTGGATTTCACGAACGCAGTTTAGCCGACTACGGGGCTTAGTCGACTAAAGTTATCATGTAAATGATAGGCGATTTTAGCCGACTGAACCCCGTGGCAGGCTAAACTATGTACGTGAGATAGGCCACTAGGGTCTATTTCACATTTAGTTTACTACGCACTACGTTCGAGAAAACCGCCACTGAAACGATGTCAGGTGATTCACGGTATTGATGAGCTTGTCTAGGTTACGATTGCCGCGACGTCATCAATTATTGTTATTCCATCGTGACGTCATCATTTATTGCTGTAACATACCGATGACGAAGGCTATGAATTTCGTGACGTCACCCCTTATCGTTGTACACTAATGGTGACTTAGTCTCCGGATGTCGTGTCGTCATCACCTTTTATTGTACCACATTTATGACGTACACAGTGACGTCATTGCTCTTTCATTGTGTAACAGAGTATCTTCACAATTTGTACTAGAGATGAATATTTATTGCGTCATGGTGCTAACAATGTCTTCCCTTTTTTTTAAATTGGTGCTTGCTGTACATTTTGACTTTGTCATGTGAGAATGAAACTGACGTCTTGTTTTAAATGGATGCATTGGTCGGTAATCTTAGTTAAGTTCATCATCGAGCTAGAACAAGCTAGAGCGATGTCCACCCCCATATTCCTGCATCTATGAATGTGAAATCCAATGTTTCACTATGTAATGTACTTACCGTAGTTGCTCGAATAAGCGCCCGGGTAGTAATTTTGTTTAGTAAAAAATACGGGCGCTTATTCGAACAGAAACGCTAAATAATTTGTTGTAGCGATTTTGACAAGAATTGTTTTTAGTGAATGCTTTTATTTACTATGTGACATGACATCATCGGAGGCGGGACTCGGCTAGCGGGAAGTTATCGTCGTCATCTTCATCATCCACAAATACTTGTATTTTCGGTTCATAAACGTCTTTACCGACTGTTGATTTTGGCAGACCGCTTCACGGCGGATCAGTCGTCCATTGGTTGAGCGTTGTATGTTAAATACGTTCTGCAAGGCGAGTAGTAATGGTATGAAATTGTTATGGTTCATCAGATTAAATACCGCACCGCTCTTCAGCTTTGAAATGTGTGAACCCAAGTCTACTGATTCAGTACATAGGAACGAGTACATCAGGTCAAGTTGTTAGGACATATGTTTAAGAGCAACGGAAAGGCTAATAAGGAGTATTACGTGAGCGACTTGCACAGACCATCTTATCCTTAGATGATGTACAATAGAAGATTTACCAGTGTTTGTATGGTTAGGTGCAGTAGTCGCACTTTTCTCATTTATATAGTTATATTTCAAGGATAAGATCATATCTTAGACGTCCGTCCTGCCAATTCTGTAGCGCAAATGAAAGATTCAAAATGGACGTACAAACCGTTACGCTGCATGTGTTTGTCACGTGCTAGTCTGCAGTTCCCCAAGTTCTTCTCGAGTTGTGACTTATTTGTTATATATATATATATAACTGCTGTGGCTGGTTGTCCTGTAGATGATGTACAATAGAAGACAGAGTGGAATGGTAAGGTATACAGTAACCGCACTGACTTTCCTCATAAAGTGAAAGACATTTATATGTGAAGGGAAGTATGGACATGTCTGGCGGTCTGATGGTTATGTTTCATTGATCAATGTCACCCATCAGCATTGTTAACACGACTCGCTTGTCAAGAGCGAGATCATTTTTTATCTGTGTCATTTTCAATCAAATAAACGTTTGAACTGCGAATTCGGAATATATTACGTACTTTAAAAAACGCATGTTTTTAGTTATATTTCTAAGGGACACA
Source organism: Arenicola marina (assembly GCA_964019135.1). Classification (NCBI taxonomy): domain Eukaryota; kingdom Metazoa; phylum Annelida; class Polychaeta; family Arenicolidae; genus Arenicola; species Arenicola marina. The sequence goes on from OZ025263.1 coordinate 30,666,546, forward strand.
CTATCTAATCTTTCAAGTAATAATAACTTGTAAATGCCAAGAAAGCACCAGTCTGGCTAAATGAGGTCCTAAACCATATATCCTGTTCTTTATTGCACAACTTTACTGTTACTGGGAAGTAAAGGTTTAGCCGGCTTGGCATTTGTTTATGAGTCATAAATTTTAATATCATACATGGAGACCATAACTTATAATAAAGGTTTAGCGACCCATTAATGACAAGATCAACATATTCCAATATGAATACTTCGTGTCAAGAGAACCATAGCATACGTAGAGGCTTCTCAAGACCACAACATGTAACATTATCCGTTATACGAAAGAATAATGCTTGCTCTGTCGCCGTGAGTAGCTCTTTCGCCGAGAGTAACAAACAACCTGGTGAGTCGGTCTCTTTATATTGCATAGTTGACAATAAAAGTGATCAAATTTATAACAAGAAAAACATCCGCTTTACTCTCACGCCGCTTTACTCTCACGCTGAAGAATTGCGCACTGTTTAGATCGACAGCAAATCTGGACATATGCGCCATAAATATCTTGTCGATTTCCATTAATATTGATAATCATAACTATCTGTAATCAAACCTAATTGATGATATTTACGTTTATGGTGTACCGTTACACGGTATGGTGACGTTATGTAGGTTATGGTATTACCTCAAATCGTTTGCAAGCCAAGATGTACTTACTGCCAAATAAAGACGACAAGCAAGCAGTATATAATGACAAAAGCAGAGCGCACAAACAATGATTCCGTAACATGTTAACGCTAAAAAAAGGCCAAAAACCCCCGCGTGATTTACTGCCAAATGAAAGTTCAAAAGAAATGTTACGACGCCGACATCACATCAAAATGTGTCAACGGGCGGCTCTACATCAAGTGAAAGGAACCAGCCCGCAGAATAATGGTGTCTTGTCAATATTTTTATGTCTACTACTGCACCAGTTACACTAACCAGGCTTGGTGTAGTGAGCTAGTTGGGTGCTTGCTCGGGGTCTTTACCAACGTTCGGTATCTCCAGGGCCCCAGATGCATGCATGGGCTGTACGTATGTTTGTCAATGCGACGTCTGGGGCTGTCGTTAGCAGACTGGTGCCCTGGTGCTGTCGTTAGCAGACTTGTTCCCTCGGGGCGGTGAAGGCAGGGTGTGAGGAGGTCTGCCGGATGCCACAGATCTTGGCAGCTTCGCAGGTCCGTTGAGTCGTTCGCCGAGTCAGATTACCACCCCCCCCCCCTCCCCACGACCCACTCACCCCACGTCTCAGTTCCCTTCCACCACCCGTCGTTCTCAACATGCGCCTACCGCATCAATTATCAATTGTAAATTTGACCAATGGTTACATATAAATACTCCCTCATACTTCACTCACAACCAACTATTGATTGATTGAGAAACGACACACAAATCCCATAATGCGCAAGATTCATGTTAGCTTTCTTCATACTTATCAACAATAAAATCATATGCGTGTCCATTGAACAGACTCAGAACGCAATTGTATTCAGATGTTCTACATACATATATGTACATGCAAAAAAGAACAATATATTTATGTTGTTTACTTGTGCTGCCCTAATAGTTGACTACTTATCCGGACATTTTGCTCACACGGTAGGAAACGAACGAATCCATCCTGAGCCTTATGCAACATTTAACAACTACACGTTGAATACCCAATACATAAACTTAAATTAGTTTGCTAAAAGTTCAAATACCACTAATTAAATAGAGAAGAATTAATTCTTACTTAAATTCAGTAATATTGGTTTATATTGACCAATAAGAAGATCAATAGTGGCGTCAATATTGTTATTTGTGTTTAATACTATTCACAAACTCGAATCTGATGGATGCCGCTCGGGCGATTGATCCAGGGGAACTAGTATCACGGCAAATCCGCTTGATCCAGATGAAGGGTCGTGTCGAAGGTCAATTATTGACCTTTCCGGATCTCACTTCCAGTCGTTCCCATCATGCATCATCCCAGCGACATCTGGATCTAGGGATGATCTCCCCGAGGAGGCTAATATGTATCCAATCCCCACAATTCTCGGATTGGAAGGAGGGGATGGTGATGGTGTGGGGGGGGGGGGTGAGGGATATGGTGTCGGGAGGGGGGAGTGAGGAGGAGGAGGTGAAGGAGGAGGAGGGGAGGGGAGGGCGGGAGTCAAATTAGGTGAGCCAAGAGAAGTTTTACCCGGCTGTGTGAATAGGGGTCGGGGCGGGGGGTAGGAGCGGGGAGGGGGGGGGGGGGTGACAGCCTTCCTCTAAATGTGTTTATTCACACAGCGGTCGGTGGACGCGTCCTGTTTCATTACCCAACTTTGATGTGTAAATATTGTGGATGGGATCCCCCTGTGGCGGGTCCACCCCACGATAGGGTCCCGGCTCGGTAACGGGAACCCGGGAATGTCCCGGCGGTGTAAACATTCACCCCACTCGGATTGCCTCCTCGGCCAGACAGTCAACCTGATCACTTTCAGCTTATCACCACAATTGTCCGGACAAACCGATTTCCTCCTCTCCGCGCAAGGTAAGTAGTAAGTAGCAACAGCCAGGCTGAATCTCTACCACCAGCCGGCAGGTCCCCCCTAGTATCGAGGCACCCCCAAGCGCCCCCCGCCCCCCTGCCCCCGACCCGACCCTCACCCATTACCCTCATCTCCTACCCCCGCTCCCACCCTCACCGGCCCCTCCCCCCAGATGTCGGACACGATACGCAGTGAATGACAACCGTACCAGTCGTTGCGGAATAGGAACTTGGCTTAACGTCCAGCTCCTGGGTACAAAGCAACTTTCAAGATGTTAATGCCAATATATTACGCCATCAAAATATAACACAAGTCAATTATATCCGCGAGCACTATTAGAAAATATTGGCCATCCAATATGATGCCTTAAAACACCAAAACATAATCAGAGGCGATCATTCCACCGTCGGCGTTTCGTGACGTAAATGTAGGTTCCCCTTTGAAGAGCTCGCGCGCTGTATGCATGAGACCGGTCATACCACTGTTTTGATGTGTAATCCAGTTACTAAACATCGCCGATTAAAACGCTATTTCAGATATTATGAGTTCAATACATCGAACACATACTGGTTACCTCCTTTCTCAAAAACACCAATTCATTCGAAGATTTGCCCAAACCCTTCACCTGCCTATATTTAGCAATTAAACCGGAACCTGCATCAACATCACTTGGCGCGAAAAAAACTACTTTGGTCGTTGAGAGCTGATGCCCGTGTCTGTACGAGTTTCATGACTAAAACGCGCCACACTCACCAAACTATGGGCCACATAATTGCACAACCACTCAGATTGCTTCAATATTTACTCTTTTGTGGTTATATTATGTTAATTTTACGAATTGATATAACCAAAAGCTGGCCTTTAACTTCATATCAAGCTTCGGTTTTATACGACTGTGTGGCGCCAACGACCTGCTGACAATTCATAAATATTAGTTTTCATTGCAGTAGATTTTCGGAAATGCTGTGTGTTTGGGGGAGGGGGGCTGGAGGGGGGGGGGGTACGCAGCAAACGAAAACTGATTTGGTTCCTATATGTTCTCATCACTACGAAGAACCATTCGCAGCTACTTCACTAAGATTTGTTGACACTTTTCGTGCTAAGGCTACGTGTTGTGACCAGTGGGGCGGCCTTAGGACATTAGTTATGTCATGTAATAACGGAACTCTTTGTACACCGAGGGAATCCTGTCTCACAAGAGACCCCGACAGTTATGTTCCGCTTAATGACGGTTGGGACCTAGTGAAACTGGAGTAGGAGAAAACCTTGGTGGAATACGCGCGTCTGAATCTACACGCCTACGACCGTCATATAGACTGGGGCTAGAGCTAGCCAGGAGGGTATCTAGTTCGCTGCACCGGAATCTTTGCGTCAACAAAAGGCCCTGGTCAGGTTTGACTCTTCGGAAACGTACGATCTTCCAAAATAGGTTAATGACGTTGGTCTTTCTTGGGAAAAGGATTTTCTGCTGACACCACATTAGCCTAACTAGTGGTGCCATTTGGTGAAGGAATCCCCCAATACGCAACATGTTCTATAGATACCGATATTAGGTTTACAATCAACGTAGGTCGCAGCCTGTTGGAGCCGAAACGCCCCACTGCCCCAAACGGTCCACACATATCGACTTAAACTGACTGTGACGCGTCACTGATGTTTCTATCTTACACACACCTGCTTCCGCATATTTCGCCGCATGGTGGCGCTCAGTACGCTGTAATTATACCACGGCCCCAGGTTGCCAGAACAAACAATATATATATTCAATGTATTAAGTACTACTACGGATAGCCATTTGTATGAAATTGTCCTGACACCAGAGGACACCAGTTCACAAGAGAAGGGGGTGGAGAGTGGGGTTAGGGGGTAGCTACAGCAGGTTTTAGCGGTTCGCGCACTGTTTCATGAATCATGGTGTTGACTTCTTTGGACGATTCCGGCTCCAGCACACACGGACGCATTTTACATACACATATGTCACATTCACATACATGGTCATGCAACACAACTGTAAATAAAAAAATTATGCAAATAAGCGATGTGTTACTAACAATGTTGGATGGGATATTAAAGTATTGCGATCGATATATTGTGTTATCTTCAACACTGAAAAACTGCTGTCGAATCACAGACCATCTGATGGTTACTCGGAGCGCGCAGATCAATGCACAGGTCACTCACTCCCTTCGTTCGGTGACAGATGTCTTGGGCTTTTTTTTTGTACTGTGCACGCATTTGAACGTCGATGGCAGAGACAACTTACAGTCGCCTACTTAGCAGCCGCACAGTATAGGGGGGGGGGGGGGGTCGTATTTCCAGATCACGAAGAATAAATGTCTTTATTCCCAGGTCACGATGAATTAAAAGCTGAATTATCCGCATGCAATGGAAGGGCGGATACACGATACTAAATTGACGATTTCCCGATTCACGGTTATTTAATATTCACATTCCCAGTTCACGATTAATGAAAATCACGGCGGTCGCCTAATACCTCATTTTCAGTTCACGAAGAATTGTTTTCCTCATTCCCAGTTCACGGTGGAATGAAAAGCCAATCCCCAGGAACGCACAGACCCCTTGCCCCCCCCCCCCCCCCCCGCCCCCACCCCAAGTATAGGCGGACAGAAGATTCATTCAATAACTGTGCCCCAAAAAGCGTATGGCAAGCCATTTGGGTTATGTTGCTTTGAAAATCAATACTTTTCATTTAATTGTTGGCTGCAGCTCAAGAAACCAGTATTTGAGCCAGCCCAAAAAAGCGTATGGCAAGCCATTTGGGTTATTTGCCTTTGAAAATAAATCTGTTTCACTGAAGTTATGGTTGTAGCTCAAGAAAGCAGGCTTTGAACCAGAGAAAACCGTAATTACGTAATAAAAGCGGTATTATATAGAGAATTGATATAAAAGGTCTTTCCGATGCGAATGGGACGTAGGCGTTTCCCGGAGGGGGGAGGCATTTTCCTTAGGCGGGTCCACCAGATCACACTCGACAATAGCCGAACGGACTTTCATAGGCCACGGGGTGATCCCGTTCGTTTGACAGGAGCGGGTTTGTTTGAAACTTTCTCCGGGATTTTTCGAACGCCCCAGTCACCCAATTTGTTAGTGTACCCCTTAATATACACGTCCAAGGGCTCGCCACAAAGGGACGGGGGAGATGGGGGATGTGGGGGGGGGGGGATGGCACGTGCCCTTGTCCTTGTGTCCCATTTCAGACCCTAATGTGTATCTGTACCCACTTTTAAATTCTGTGCCCCCTGGCCTCTCCTTATATATTACAATATTCCTTACATATTACAATTTCTTTATCTTACCAACGATTGTAAAATGTGCACACATAAGTAACGTGCACAACGGTCTCAGACTTTTACGCACATTTTGTGCATGTTTTTGTAGAACAACTTATTGTGCCCCTCTTTCAAGAATTCATGTACAATGCCCCGGACGTAGGTATACTATTGAACACAGTAAAACTTTATCGAGCTTGCCGTACACCGAACAATTACAATTACGGTGGCTTATCCTGGACGAGAGAGAAATTTACTAATGCCCTCGTAAATACACAATGTGCTTTACATCGTATTTTAGTCTTTCATGTAAATGGAACTCTCCCCGCCCATTTATTTTTTCGTGCACCGCGTTCTATTGCTATCAAAAGTGCACTTCCCACTCGGTTATGCAATCCGGGATATACCCCCTGGGTATATATCAGATCACTGGTATTTAAAATGGTGTTTAGCTCTGAACGCTCGACCGTAGCTAGGTAGGGGTTAATGGGTAAAGAGAGCCTTATTCGACACGGCGACACGGCGATTTTTTAAATCGGCAACGCGACATTGGGGTTGGCTTAACATTGAAATACGACGCCGATCTCTTCTTAAAATCGACATGTGACATGGCTACCCCTCCCCAGGATCCCTAAAGCTTTGGTTTCTCTTTGCAATTTTAGGCTCATTCAAAATCAATGTACAGTCTTAGCACTAAAGTAACATCCCGCCTTCTCGTGTACAGCAGGTTTTAGCGGTTCGCGCACTGTTTCATGAATCATGGTGTTGACTTCTTTGGACGATTCCGGCTCCAGCACACACGGACGCATTTTACATACACATATGTCACATTCACATACATGGTCATGCAACACAACTGTAAATAAAAAAATTATGCAAATAAGCGATGTGTTACTAACAATGTTGGATGGGATATTAAAGTATTGCGATCGATACATTGTGTTATCTTCAACACTGAAAAACTGCTGTCGAATCACAGACCAACTGATGGTTACTCGGAGCGCGCAGATCAATGCACAGGTCACTCACTCCCTTCGTTCGGTGACAGATGTCTTGGGCTTTTTTTTTGTACTGTGCACGCATTTGAACGTCGATGGCAGAGACAACTTACAGTCGCCTACTTAGCAGCCGCACAGTATAGGGGGGAGGGGGCAGGGGGGGGGGTCGTATTTCCAGATCACGAAGAATAAATGTCTTTATTCCCAGGTCACGATGAATTAAAAGCTGAATTATCCGCATGCAATGGAAGGGCGGATACACGATACTAAATTGACGATTTCCCGATTCACGGTTATTTAATATTCACATTCCCAGTTCACGATTAATGAAAATCACGGCGGTCGGCTAATACCTCATGCCCAGTTCACGAAGAATTGTTTTCCTCATTCCCAGTTCACGGTGGAATGAAAAGCCAATCCCCAGGAACGCACAGACCCCTTGCCCCCCCCCCCCCCCCCCCCGCCCCCACCCCAAGTATAGTCGGACAGAAGATTCATTCAATAACTGTGCCCCAAAAAGCGTATGGCAAGCCATTTGGGTTATGTTGCTTTGAAAATCAATACTTTTCATTTAATTGTTGGCTGCAGCTCAAGAAACCAGTATTTGAGCCAGCCCAAAAAAGCGTATGGCAAGCCATTTGGGTTATTTGCCTTTGAAAATAAATCTGTTTCACTGAAGTTATGGTTGTAGCTCAAGAGGAGCAGGCTTTGAACCAGAGAAAACCGTAATTACGTAATAAAAGCGGTATTATATAGATAATTGATATAAAAGGTCTTTCCGATGCGAATGGGACGTAGGCGTTTCCCGGAGGGGGGAGGCATTTTCCTTAGGCGGGTCCACCAGATCATACTCGACATTAGCCGAACGGACTTTCATAGGCCACTGGGTGATCCCCGTTCGTTTGACAGGAGCGGGTTTGTTTGAAACTTTCTCCGGGATTTTTCGAACGCCCCAGTCACCCAATTTGTTTGTGTACCCCTTAATATACACGTCCAAGGGCTCGCCACAAAGGGACGGGGGAGATGGGGGAGGGGGGGGGGGGGGTGGCACGTGCCCTTGTCCTTGTGTCCCATTTCAGACCCTAATGTGTATCTGTACCCACTTTTAAATTCTGTGCCCCCTGGCCTCTCCTTATATATTACAATATTCCTTACATATTACAATTTCTTTATCTTACCAACGATTATAAAATGTGCACACATAAGTAACGTGCACAACGGTCTCAGACTTTTACGCACATTTTGTGCATGTTTTTGTAGAACAACTTATTGTGCCCCTCTTTCAAGAATTCATGTACAATGCCCCGGACGTAGGTATACTATTGAACACAGTACAACTTTATCGAGCTTGACGTACACCGAACAATTACAATTACGGTGGCTTATCCTGGACGAGAGAGAAATTTACTAATGCCCTCGTAAATACACAATGTCCTTTACATCGTATTTTAGTCTTTCATGTAAATGGAACTCTCCCCGCCCATTTATTTTTTCGTGCACCGCGTTCTATTGCTATCAAAAGTGCACTTCCCACTCGGTTATACAATCCGGGATATACCCCCTGGTATATATCAGATCACTGGTATTTAAAATGGTGTCTAGCTCTGAACGCTCGACCGTAGCTAGGTAGGGGTTAATGGGTAAAGAGAGCCTTATTCGACACGGCGACACGGCGACACGGCGATTTTTTAAATCGGCAACGCTATTGGGGTTGGCTTAACATTGAAATACGACGCCGATCTTTTCTTAAAATCGACATGTGACATGGCTACCCCTCCCCAGGATCCCTAAAGCTTTGGTTTCTCTTTGCAATTTTAGGCTCATTCAAAATCAATGTACAGTCTTAGTACTAAAGTAACATCCCGCCTTCTCATGTTGTAGAATATACACCCTCCCCCCCCTCCCCACCACCACCACGCCTCCTCCACGGGCAGCCAGTAGGTAAACATGATAGGTATCGCCGTAGTGATACAGTTCACAGTTGTTACAAAGTTGTGTGACGTCACGCCTTTGTCTTTAAGTGTTCATTATCTAGAAGAATGCACCGGAAAACAGACCTAGCCGTGCTAATTATTAACTCAATTGTGCGTTATTTAAATAAAGAACGACAAAACAGTGCATTATCTTGATAATGAACAGTTATTGTTAATATTGACTCACAAGTGTCATGGTGTAATCAGTCGAGCCGAGCCGAGCTGAGGTGAGGTTGCAAATTTCATGACAGACAATGGAATGCATAAGTCAATGTGAAGCCCTATGGGGGGTGGGGTGTATTAGGTCAGAACGTTCAAAATGCATGAATATTCGACAGTTATCAATTGCATATATTTCGCGTGCCACCTATAAACGGGGGACCGTCTGACATTGGTCATGCCATTTCTACTGAAGGCGTCACATGTTTAATGATGCAGGATAAACCTATTAAGACTTGACATATATGGATGATCTATTTTATGAGTAGAGGCGTTAAATGCCTAATATTGCCTCAGGAAAGTTAGACGGGATGACTCGACCCTTGTGCAGGGATTTAGAAAACAAGACTTTCAAAATGTTTACTTCTCCCATGCATTCCCACCCCCGCCCTCCCCCCTGGGGCTTCACATTGTCTGGTGCATTAGTTCGGTCGTTTTGCCATTTTAAGGCCACACCGTTGCTCACTATTATTCGTGCAGTGCATTTGATGCAATAGTCGATTTCCTGTGTCCAAACATGCAAAATGAGCCACGCAAATCATGAGCAGAACCAATGCCTTGTTATAACAATTTTATAAATGCGTTTAAGTGCGCTGTTGTACATTTCCCAAATAAACAACTCGACGCTATCGCGTCTCGTGCTTTATTTTGGCGAATGCACTCCAGCTCGTTCTTTAAATAGTAGGGCCACTGAGGGGGGTGGGGGGGGGGGGGGGCGTAGCCACGTCGCATGTCGATTTTAAGAAAAGGTCCATGTCGCGTGTCGATTTTAAAACAAGACCCATGTCGCGTGTCGCTAAGTCTTATGTCGCATGTCGATTTTAAGGCAACCCCAATGTCGCGTTGTCGATTTTTAAAATCGCCGTGTCGCCGTGTCGAAAAAGGCCCTCTGGGGCCCTACTAGTACGGACAACGGTACTGAGGCTGAAAATCTGTTCAAAGCTACAAACAAGAATGCCACTCCTCAGTCAATACATCATCAAACCAGACAGCCAATATAACCTGTGTGTTGTAGTCAAGTAAGGCGATCTGGCAGCATCCGTGTGGCCCTGTGGCTTAGTTGGTTAAAGCGCCTGTCTAGTAAACAGGAGATCCTGAGTTCGAATCTCAGCAGGGCCTTTTTATTTTTCACTTCATTTTTGTATTTTTTTCAACGCAAATATATCATGTTGAAAGCTAATTTGAAGATAATGTGACGTTGTTAGTAATGCTCATCGCGCAAAATCAGGGCAAACACCCGATTGTAATACGTATATAAACTGTTGGCTGCCACGCACGCAAAGCGAGTCAAGCAATATGACGTTAAGCCTGAGCGCCACCTGGCGAATGAGCCGGGTCCACGCGGCCGCTAAGTTCACGCTCGAGCGATTCCTGTGTGAACTCAAGCGACCGTATGACGTGGCCGGGACGTGGATAGGCAATGCATTGGGTAATGGCACCGCCCTAACGCCTCACCGCCCCCAACCCAACGCCCCGCCTCACCGCCCCTAACCCAACGCCCCGCCTCCCCTGCCCCACCACCACCACCACCACCACCGCCATCCGTACCCGACAACCCCCCTCCCCCACCGCACCCACACATAAACTTTAAGGCCAGCGCACGGCGACACTTTTAGGATACACTTTTCTATTATATCATGAAGAACAAATAAGTGGGTGGCTGGACAGGCAGGCCAGCCCCTCCACCCCCCACCCCACCCCCTATCGCCCCCCCCCCGACTCTCATCAAACCCGCCAGTAATTTTCAAACACATTGTAGGCCTATCTGAGTACTGGTAAGTTCAAAACGCAGGGGCCGAGTCGGGGCGAAATATTTGGGGGCAATAATTCCTAACCTCTGGCACCTGCACCTGGAGCAAGTTTCTGCCATTCCTGTTTTATTTTCCCGGGAGTTTCTTGGCCCAAGTTAACCTTCATGCACACAGACTTCTTTATTAGTGCTCGTGGCGCGATGAATCAATACAAACGCAAACAAGTTTAAACAAACCTTACATATATAGAACACAACATTTGCGTTTACATATGCAAAGGTACCTCTAATATGTACACAGGTAGTTAATGATGTCTGCAATTGTTTCTCTATCAATATCGCAACATGCGCTATCGCTATAGGCAATGAAATCGGTGTACATCTCACCAGCCTAAAACGTCAGCATTTCTATTTGTATATTGTCTTGTTACATAAGTTAATTAGTATTATTACCCGTTCTCCGCCATCATGGTGGAGGCCGATAGACGACACGGACCACGTCCAGCTCCCCGCACGGTGGCGCCACGCAAGCTCCTCTTTTACCGCTGCTGTCGGCGGGGGGTAAATTTCAAGATTCTTGAAAAACGGTAAAATTACTTCTGGAGCTTTGTGTATATAAGACAGCAAAACATCTTGCACCCTTTCGAACAAGTTATAATTGCGACTGAACTCTTTCTTTTCATCACCTGATACCGTGTGTTATTTTTTTATCGTATTTTTCCTATCGATTTGCGCAGCGCCGCCCTGGCGACCGAGTGTGAAAATGCAATGAGGAAGCAGGCGAAAACAGAGACACGATGGAGCCCTAGCGGAGAAAGTCGAAGGCTGAGTGTGGAAACCACGTGGATGCCGCAAACGGTGTTAACCGCCAAAACCTTTAAACCGCCGGTCAACGCCTTCATATGATAATCGGTGCATTAAACAATACACACAAACAAACACAAACATTATGAATGAGGACCAATATTGTAACGAATCAGTACACAGGAGATCCTGAGTTCGAATCACAGGAGGGCTCTTTGGCGCAATAGGGCATGCAAGTGAATCTCGTTTTATGTGTGCGATACCACACGAGATCAGATTTTGGGGACAACGGCGTTATATGCGACCTTAACTTTTCACTGCGCAACTCACTCGCTCCCTGCTTGACGAATCAAAACGCTGTCATTCTAGTCACGATTTAGGACGTGGAACCAGGCAAACTGCGCGGTGAGCGAGGGGAGAAAAGGGTGGGTCCTTTCTAGACCTGTATGCAACTTAAATAAGCACCTGTTAACTATCTAGTGACAATATATTGTTGAAAGACACTTTGAACTTGTATTTTCCCGTATCAATAACTGCGGTCAGTAAACTTGGCGCACTGCAGCACGCTGAATACCCAATATTTGTGCTGGCCTGACTGTGTTGCTGACGGCCGAATTACAGATGACAAGCGGAATAAACCATAATTGGCGAAAATGGGGAAACGGCTATCCATAGAAATGGCCTGACGTCACAATTTTGGTGCGCATGCGTAGTAGGTGAAAATACGGAGCCTCGTTATCGCGCAGGTGAAAACATTGCCACGTGGTTATAAATCTGCATACAAATCTCGTGTTTTTGGTGTCTTTGTACTAGTTATGTTCCGTGGGTTTGCGTATGTTTTTCTTTCATTGTGCTATGTCCTAATACTATTTGGAAACCCTACCTGGCGTAGTTAGTCCCAGGTACCCAGAAAACTAAAAGTAGCTGACCTAAAGCCCAACGAAGCAACAGAGAAGTAGGTGACCGTCTTCTTGGGATGAATCCCGTTTGGACTGTACGTGTGTGTGTGTGGGGGGGGGGGGGGGGGAGAACCCTAGGGTATTGATAATTTGTTCAGTAACATAGGATTTCTAACCCTAATATTTTATCGCCTGACTTCCAGAGCTCACTTACTGAATTATATAATTCTGGAATGTATGTCTTTACAGTTCCTACCCAAACATATATTGATGAACATTTTAATAATTGCTAAATTGCAGGTTCTATAGTAGCCTTAGACATTTATTGTAAATGTTTCACCTGTTATAGTTGATACATATAATTGTATTTACAGGTCCTTATGATTGCAAGTCCATGAGAACTGGAAAGCGTTAGAGTAGACCCATACAAGTCATGCAGCCGGAAAAAAAACCTAATGCAGAAACAAATTGATGTAGGTCAGGATGCATATTGAAACAGCATAATTTACATTTATCCAGTGGATATGCCTATCTCTCATTTGTTGCTGCCGAATTCTTAACCTCCTACTTGCTGACACACAATTAGAAACAGACCTAATTAAGTGGTCCTAATTAATAAGGCCCAAAACAAATGCATACCCTGAATTTGGGGGAAAGGCATTTTCTCTTGCCCTCAATTTGTGGATATAAAATAAACTTGCTTTGCACTTGACACAAAATTCTCTCCCTAACAAAAAGGGGGGTTGGGGGGGGGGGGGACAGGGTGGCTCAGTTCTCTGGTCTTTTTTTTTTTGGTTGGCATGTTCTCTGATCTCTGATTTTTTAGTTGGCATGTTCTCTGATCTTTTTCAGACCTCTGGTCTCTGACCTTAGATATGTAAAGGCAGTATCTTTGATCTCAGATGTTTCTCTGATGTGTGATATTTGATTTTTCCTGACGTCTGATCTAAGGTTTCTGATGTTTTTAGGTCCATGTTCTCAGTGTTTCACCCCCATAACCCCCGAAAAAAGAAGCTTGCATTGAACTTGACAGAATTGCTTGAATTTCAATATTAGACACAATGAATTAATCCAGTGGGTATCCCCATTTGTTGAGAGAATTAATCCAGTGGGTATCCCCATTTGTTGAGAGAATTAATCCAGTGGGTATCCCCATTTGTTGAGAGAATTAATCCAGTGGGTATCCCCGTTTGTTGAGAGAATTAATCCAGTGGGTATCCCCTTTTGTTGAGAGAATTAATCCAGCGGGTATCCCATTTGTTGAGTGAAGAAAATACTTAATTTATCACAGAAGAGATAACCTTGAAGTGATACAAAATACTTTCCTTAAGGGGTTTTCTTTTTTTGAGAGGGGGCGGGGGGTGGCTAAAAAAAGTTATATAATGCTCTATAGATCAAATGATTTTTGACTCCTAGCTAACAATAATGCTTGCCCTAAATTTGGCAAAGAAAAAATCAAACCCCTGACCAGATAGAAAAAACCCTTGATTTTTCATTCACTGGGCTAGGGGGGGGGGGGGGTGCTTTGCTAAATAATATTGCTCCCATTGCAGCGCCAATATGTGTGACCCAAGCTGGAAATGATCGCCAAGAGATAGTCTTCCCCCTACCCCCAGCGTGGATAAAGGAATTAGAAAAAGGGGACGGGGGGGGGGGGAGGTCCAATAAAAACTTGCGACCGAGGGGTGGGGTCCACACCTCAGCTGGCCTAAATTTTGCATTGAAAAATAACATTCTTCCTCAAAATGGGAGGGGAGGTCCCCCCCCGCCCCCGCGTCTTGCATATTGTGGTTGGGGCACCCCCAGACCTTGCACTGCTTCGGCGTTATCTTATTTGCATAGGCAGCGCTATATATATATATATAGGGCAAGTACGGCGTTCGGTACGGTGGAGAATCAGAGCGGAACGCATGCAAATGGGTGGGCCACGTGCGTTTGTTTTCACCTGCGCTTGGTGCGCCGCCTGGCGAGTATAGTGCGCATGACCGGAAGTCCATTTCGTTTTCGACATATCGATTTATCCAATGTTTCTCATATTGCTGATGCATATGGGTGATTTTATGAGCAGATATGATAGAGCCACTTGAGCTCAATACTACTTAATTGTTATTTTACCGCGAATGATTTTATTACAGTTTTGCCCAAATCAAGAACTCAATTATGACGGCTTTGACAATTTATAACTAAGCTTTATTTAAATAAAGCTTTGAAGAGGAATAACATTATAAAATTAAAAAAAAAATTAACTGTATTAACTTAAATATTGTGACATTATATAAATCCTCAATCATGCCCTTTGTAGTTAACAAATATTTGATGTCAAATAATGTGTACAATTTACCTATACATATTTGTCTGAGATATATATTACACATAGATATAGATCCAAGTATATGGGAAACGATATGTCTCTTACATATTTTTTAATTTATGATAAAAAAAATTCAATTTGTAAAATTTTAGTTTTTTGATTATATTTAAATATTGAGTTTTTTGCAAGTCAATAATCAAGTGAACATACCAATAAAACATTGCAAAGAATGTAAATATAAATTAGACAAGAGTACAAAGTATGTGGATGCAAATAACTAAATCTATGAAGAAATTAAAAAGTTAACAGACTGCATAAAACTCTAGAACATTTAAAGAAAATTAATGAATTTGCCAATGTCATGAATAATGTTTGTCATCACAGAAAGTAGAAAGTTGATTGTTATAGTCTACTGAATTGTAATGTCCAGTTATATTTTAAGTGTTGTAAACTGGTCTTTTCAAATAATGAAACATGTTATAGTATATACTATAGCAACCGAGCAGAAGTCTGAAAAAGTGATTATACAACACCAGTTTATTGATTAAGACACACAGAATTTATTGGCAAAGCAATATGTCGTCTTGGTGCTCTTGTCACAACTGTAGCTAAATGTTAGAGAAAAGAATAAAAGTAACAACATGTGCCATATATATTGATTATTAGTATTATTTTATTGTGATGTTTATACTGGTTAAATGAAAATATATATTTATAAACCTGTCAAAGATGTTTAATGTTACTTGAGTCCTTATGTGCTACTTGTTATTATGGATATTTTTCTGATTTTTTTAATTTTAATTTTTATTTATATACATCAAATGTATAGACCTCAGGACAACAGTACCAAAAAGGTGCAATTTAATCAAAATTAAGTCGCACAATCTAAAAAGGACATCTTATCATTACAGAGTTATGCAGCATTAATTTCAATGTAGATTTTAATTTGCAAATGTCATGAACAACTTTTGTCACCCAGGGCTGATTTAATGTAGAACAAAGTTGATGATTATTATATCCTATTAAACCATATAATGTCCTATTTTATTTTAAAAGTCATAAATTTATCTTTTCTTCATTTAAAATGATGGAACACAATCTAATACAATATACCGGTAGCCACTGAGAGATTTGAAAAAGCTTCTATGTTATATTTATTACGGCACACAGGATTTATGAACCAAGGAATGTGCCCTTGTCATTAATGTTGTTGAATGCAGGAGAATTAAGAGATGGCATTGACCTAACAAAATGTAACATATATATTGATTATCCCTTTATTGGGATTTTTTATGTTTATGCTGGTTAAATAAAAATGTTTCTATATATAATATATATAATAATACACTTAATAATATTCCTGAATTCTTTATGGGTTAATTGCTATCAATATTTTTAATAGTTTGTTGTTCTCTTGTTTCTTTATTATATGTTTCATGTTTCATCAGGACAAAAGTAGCTATGAAAGGTGTAATTTAATCAAATTTATTGGACAACCTTAAAATGAAATGTTATGAATTTGATGAAGTATGAAATATTTAATTTTTTGTACCTTCACTTAGTTTTTGTACCTGCTACATTTTAAATACTTGCAGATTTTATTTTATACTATATGTTGTCAACCTAATTAAACTGATATGATAGAAGCAAATCCAATGCAAAGAGACAAAGATCAACTTTGATTTATTATCATCATATTTATGCAATGTATGAGCAAAAAAGTAGTCAATCATGAAGATTATACACTGAATAATTATTGATTTTGTATATTTGCATTACAGATTCTCGATGAAAATCTCCATATATTTAAAGATGCCACAATTTTTTAATAATTTTTGTTTCCTTGTGTGTTTATGTCCAAAGTAGCAAAAGAAAGTGTAATTTAATTAATCAAAATCAAAAGGAAATATTACAATCAAAGATTTATACAGAACTAAAGCTATCGGTAAGCTGAACGCAGGCACATCAGCTATACAAATTAATAATATCAACACAAGTGGCCACCTATAAAAATCTAAACACTTTTTGTTTTATAAATTAAGGCTTAATTCCACCATTCCCATAAAGAGGAAGCATAGATTATCTATTTTTGCTAGCAGGTATGACTGAAGTCAACTGCTTCATGTATATACTTTTTGGATATTAAGTTTGCGGCACAAATTTAACTTAGATCCAGATCATTATACCGGTAAGTACATGTAAGCTAGCTCACTCTGTGGAAATGTAAAAGTCACAGTAAGTCTTACTGGTCTATTTTGTGGTTCTCATGAAACTGTTCGTCAAAATACCCATCAATACTATGAATGTAACACAACGGAAGCAATTTAGAAAGATGATGTCAACACAGTAAATTTACAACGTTGTTCTTTTGAAATTTGCCTATTTGAATGGTAGTTGCATTCAGGATTGAAAAACTGTAATTTTGACGGCAAAGGCTGTCCAAACCTGTCACTCGATCACTCAAGATCAGTGTAAACATTGGGAAATCATCTACCTGTTGTGCGCCTAGTTAACTGAACGAGGCCAGTATTATGGAAAATAACATGTTAAAAGTGTCATCTACCAAAATATCGAAACGAAAAAGTTAACAGTTCTTTATTTAAGACGCACGAAAGACGAATTGCGACCCACCCCTTGTTTGCCTCGCCGGCCGGGGGCGAGTCAGGCTGCGCACTGAACAAAAAGCACATGTTCGTTTGTTTGTCCCCAAAATCCCAGGCCGGAAGTAGAACCCGCGAGAACTGACATACCCTATAGGTTTTCAGTTTCCTGTTGACACTTTCAGTCAAAAATCAACAGCTGATTACAATACTGAGGAGGATGAGGCTTCCGACGGACCTATCAATAACTACACGTTGATGTCGTTGGCCTGGGAAATAATGAACTACAATTTATGAAATCAAACTTTCCATTGTATTCTGCAGGCGTAACGCATTGTCTAAACGCGAACTGCAACGCCTGTAGATTTTTAAGGCGGGGAGTGCCTTTTGCAAGCCCTGGGCGTCAAATGACTTTTAGTGCCTTTCATCATTCATCGTAGTTGCGCCTCAGTGACCACGTCATTTGCTGACAATATTAAATATCGCCTTTTTTATCATTATGCTGGCACTTTGATCTGAAGCAAGTCGACATGGCCCTGTGGCTTAGTTGGTTAAAGCGCCTGTCTAGTAAACAGGAGATCCTGAGTTCGAATATCAGCAGGGCCTTTTTACATTTTTTTTGTTCTCATTTCTCCTTGAACTGCAATGCGGAGCAAGACTTCTTATATACATTTAAGGTGGAGCGTGCCTCACCCAAACTTTGAACCAAACATTCAAAACCGCGCTAACTTCAATCTGAAACATAGCCTTTGGGCATGGCCGTTTAGCTTAATCGGTACCATTGCTTACCTTTGACTGCATTTTTGACAAGTGTAATATAATTTCTCTCGCTAGTAGTGCAAGCCTGCCAACAACGTCTGTAGATCACATAGCACGACATGTGTTTTAAAGCTTTTCAATGCGGTAGCATATTGTGGGATATTGCATATTGGGATTTAGGTTGACGTGGCATGAAATGGACATCTAATAGACGATTTCCTAAACTACTGCGCCATCTATCGGCAGCGGGAAACACCAGGGTCGCGGGTCGAGACCCAAAACCTGGAGCGCGCGAGTGACGCCGTTTAACACGCACGCGGGGCGGATTTCCTCAAAGAGAGTAGACCCCTCGTACACAATGCCAGTGTTTTCTATTAGTGATGATTGATTTATGTACATAATTTTACCACTTTGAGCAAGATAAACGTCTACGGTATGTAGATATATCATTCAAGATGGACTCAATCGGCTTTCTTCGGCTGTTATCATGAGTTCAAATCGTCGTGTGGTTTGTGAACGGACTGCAGGTTTTGTTGTTTTCCTGAAGAGCGTGCGGGGAGGGACCATTCATTTTTACAACTGAACTTTTCGAACCGACTTTTCGCTTCACGGGCGGAGGGGTGTGGGAGGACCAGTTTTCAGTAGGGTAGGTTTGCCAGAATCTTTAAGGTCCCAGCCCCTGTACTTCTTTAAGCCCGGTTCCCACGAGGCAACTTTTCCACCGCACCCGCCTTCTGGACCATTACTGGTGAAAATGTGTCGGCTGAAAATTCGCCTTTCACACGAAGAGATTTGTCCATAAGATTTTTTACGACCTTCAAATTGGCCATCTGTTCTTGAGGTAGGCCTACCTTCTGGAATATTCGCAGCGGTCTCAAAGCGAGGGAATCACGCAGTCCCTTGACACCAACCAGACCCGGGACCAGACCCGGCTGCGGCTCTTTGAAGATGTCGCCTGGATATAGAGCATGTCCTATTTCTGGAAGACGACGCCTGGGTCGTAAAAGGGTCGTAAAAGTGTCTTAAATCGTGTCTTGAGCGCCCGTTCACACGGGGAGATTTCGCGCGTGCCTCGGGTGCGGTGGAAAAGTTGCCTCGTGGGAACCGGGCTTAAATGTCATTGGGGGGAAAGTTACATGGCAGTGACCATCTATTCTGTTGACAGCTACCTTACTGAGTGCAATCTTTGACTTGTAATCAACATCAATGCTGCGCGATCACCTAGTATACGGCAACTTTGCACCTACATTATGATTTTAAAAATCTTTCAAAAATGTCTAAATCGTAACTAGGTACAAAATAGAGGAATTATATATTCCAAAAGGTAAAGAGCAGCGATGTCTGCCAGCTAGAGACTGGGGCACCATCTATATATTTCTGTCAGTGCTGTGGTAGCCTGCAAATCAAAGTGTGTACACATGTATTGAAAACATAGGACAGATGCATAAACACAAAGAAATGCAGAGCCTACCTACACACAACTACTGAATGAAATCAGCGGCCACCAGTTGATAGAGATGCAGGCCTATTACCGAATCTCCAGCTTCGTGGTCACTGAATAAATAACTAAGCGCTCCCTGCGCCAGCCACTGGAAGCGTCAGCAACTGCTACAGTGTCCACAACGCCATGTGCGCCATGTAAAATGTAATCAAACTTCACTGGGCGATTCTAATTCAACTTTGTTGAGATACGTAAACGAGAATCAAGAAAAGTATCTATCAAAGTACCAACATAAATGATCCATCTAAGTGTCATTGAAAATGAAATGTTGCTAACGTGAATAATTTAAGAAGGAAATGGAAATTACGAGGATACTTCCAGGCATATGGCGGATATTTGCAAAGACTGTCATTTTGTCTTCCAAGACCGCACATTGTATGGTACTGATGACACATTCATTTCGTGGGATCAAAAGACAAAAGAATATGTATTACATTCTCTGATGATCTGTCTTAGTCCTGATCCATTTTTCACGAACAAAAAGACTGGTTGTCATACGAATCGAATAAGTTTAGTACGGAGAAGTTTTGAGGGCTCATACGGCTCAAGGCTGTGCGGCGCTCGTTCCTCTAATCCCGACCCGCAACCGACGCGCCAGACGCGTTAGGCGGCACTGCGCATGCTCGTAGGAAATCGTCTATTATATATGCCAAAAATTAAAAAGCAGCGATGTCTGCCAGCTAGAGACTGGGGCACCATCTATATATTTCTGTCAGTGCTGTGGTAGCCTGCAAATCAAAGTGTGTACACATGTATTGACAACATGTGACAGATGCATAAACACAAAGAAATGCAGAGCCTACCTACACACAACAACTACTGAATGAAATCAGCGGCCACCAGTTGATAGAGATGCAGGCCTATTGCCGAATCTCCAGCTTCGTGGTCACTGAATAAATAACTAAGCGCTCCCTGCGCCAGCCAGTGGAAGCGTCAGCCACTGCTACAGTGTCCACAACGCCATGTGCGCCATGTACAATGTAAACAAACTTCACTGGGCGATTCTAATTCAACTTTGTTGAGATACGTAAACGAGAATCAAGAAAAGTATCTATCAAAGTACCAACATAAATGATCCATCTAAGTGTCTTTGAAAATGAAATGTTGCTAGCGTGAATAATTTGAGAAGGAAATGGAAATTACAAGGATACTTCCAGGCATATGGCGGACATTTGCAAAGACTGCCATTTTGTCTTCAAGACCGCACATTGTATGGTACTAATGACTCATTCATTTCGTGGGATCAAAAGACAAAAGAATATGTATTACATTCTCTGATGATTTGTCTTAGTCCTGATCCATTTTTCACGAACAAAAAGACTGGTTGTCCTACGAATCGAATAAGTTTAGTACGGAGAAGTTTTGAGGGCTCATACGGCTCAAGGCTGTGCGGCGCTCGTTCCTCTAATCCCGACCCGCAACCGACGCGCCAGACACGTTAGGCGGCACTGCGCATGCTAATAGGAAATCGTCTATTACGTTGTGCGTTGTCCCGTGATGCCAATGTGATTGAAATGTCTTCAGCGATTGTTCATCGCAACCAAGACTTTGTGGTCACGTCACTAGCCTAAATTGTTCAATGTAGCGTTTCTTATCAAGTCTGAGGACGGAGACATCGAGGGAAAGCTCAGCCAGCAAGCCAAAACACAATGCCAACTCGTCCGAACCGTTGATGACGTCATTCAGGGCGTCGCGGATCTTCGAGAACCAAAGGATGCCGCTGTCTTCTCACTCAGAGGTCAGTTGGAAGAAGTGAGGGAGAAAAATAGGGGCGTTGAATCCGAATCTAATGACCTAGCGCAACGTGTCGCGAGCAATGTTAAGAGCATCACGAACATTCGAGAACTTTTCACAGGGCTGAAGAAGTCCTTTACGGAATTGGGCACCACCAACAGGAGTCTCGACCCCACTTACAGTGAAGCTGTTGTCCATGGACGTACTGAGCCTCGTTCACAGCTCGATGACAATGCCACAAGCACGACCCCCCGCGACGGCGTCAATGCCTGGAGGCGCGTTGGCCGTTCGACTCCGAGTGGTGGAACAAAGCGCTCCATGGACAGCGACCCTATTGGCCGGCAACCCGGCGCCATATCGGCAATCTACAGGCCAGGAATAATCCCGGAAGAAACCACCCATGCTGCCAGGGAGCGCGCATTGCCGCCACCGCCGGACCAGCGCCGACGGATCGCCGTGTCATCAGGCAGACCTAGCACCGCACACCTGACTGAGCCCCGACGGAGCGCCCTGTCACCAGACGGGCAGGGCCCCTCACACTCGGCTGAGCGCCGACGGAGCGCCCTGTCACCAGACGGACATGGCCCCTCACACCTGACTGAGCGCCGACGGAGCGCCCTGTCACCAGACGGGCACGACCCCTCACACTCGGCTGAGCGCCGACGGAGCGCTGGGTTACCAGACGGGCAGGGCCCCTCACACCTGACTGAGCCCCGACGGAGCGCCCTGTCACCAGACGGATATGGCCCCTCACACCTGACTGAGCGCCGACGGAGCGCCCTGTCACCAGACGGGCATGACCCCTCACACTCGGCTGAGCGCCGACGGAGCGCTGGGTTACCAGACGGGCAGGGCCCCTCACACCTGGGTGAGGTGGCTCAGGCTGCGGTCACAGAGGAACACTCCTTCATTCCCGTCGTTTATCACAACCGAGGTCGACCCAGACAGCAGCGACCTTCGAATGAAAGACAGGGACTTCTCACAGCGGAGAGAGCAAGACAAGAAACGGTGGCTTATTACCTTGGTAATATATCTATCACTGCATCGGAGAGCGACATAAAGAACTTCTTTGTTGACAAAAATATCACACCTGTGCATATAAGAATATACCCTAGTAACAGAGATGGTGTTGGAAATGGGGCGAGGCTCTTAATCAATGCGAGCGATGACGCGCCATTAACAAAGATTATGCTGCCTGATGATATCTATATCAGGCGCTGGCGCAAGCGACAGGCCGGTAGCGATGCCAGCAAAGTGTATAACACACGAACTTTCTATGGCAGGACATCCAAGTAATTATATACATCTAGGGGCTTTAAACTGCCAGGGTGTGATGAGGAACGCTCCATATGTGTCACAGTTACTAGCAAGCGAGAAGCTCGATATATTGATTTTGTCTGAACATTGGCTCTTTCCTGACAATCTAAACTTTCTGAGCAGTGTAGAATGCGGTTATTCATCTCATGCCATTGCCGAAGGGAGTCTCGATCCCCTGGATCCTTATCGACGAGGTAAAGGTGGCGTAGCCATAATGTGGAGGAATAATCTAACACCATTTGCGTCAGTTATTGACACTGTTAGTGATAGAATTATTGGAGCCTCTTTTGACCTCGGTAAACAAAAGTTTATAACTGTCCTGGGTGTATATTTACCGTCAAGCAATTGTAGCATCGACACTTTCAGTGAATGTTTGGATCATGTATGTGATTTATACGTGAAACACTCTGTGAGCTCACGAGTGATTGTACTAGGAGATTTCAATGCTCAAATTGAGGGACCTAGGTGCTCATGCGAGAGCAATTCTCGAGGGCGGTTACTCAGGGTCTGTTTAACCAGGTTAGGACTCTGCTCTGCTACAGTCCAAGGTTTTTCCTCCGGGCCGAGGTATACGTTCTGCCCGTATGATGGTGGGCCTCAAACGTTCATAGACCACGTCTTGCTTCATAACAACGAATGCGATGTAATACTCTCAAGTAAGGTGTTGGATGATCACGAACTAAACTGCTCGGATCACCTACCGGTTGTCGTAATGTTAAACACACAGCCCTGGTGCTCTGATAGTCCGAGTTCTGATTCACCGAACCCGAGCCAGTCGAGCGCGGGCGACGTGCCGCGTTTAAAGTGGAAGGGGCGAAATCAGCATCATATCCGAGAAACCTACAAAGAGGAGTTAGAGAGGTACTTACGGCCCATTACTCAGACAGATCTCGATCAACCCACTGCAGTGGATGAGTATTATGGCCAACTAATCAGTCACATGAGACGTATATCCATCAAAACGGTCCCGCAATCTCGATTTTTGCCCTTTCTGAAACCCTTCTGGAAGAATGGTATAGATACGCTACACAAAGAGATGAAGTGTGCTAGGCAGGTGCGGATTTCTGAAGGTAGGCCTCGAGATGCACTCAGCCTGAGCTTTTGTTCATACAAAAAACTAAAGCGTACTTTTAGACTTACAATGAGGAGATTGCAGCATGAGCATGACGATATTTTTTACAAAGAATTAGAGAATCAAGCTTGTGTTGATCAAAACAAATTCTGGTCTTTGTTGGGAAGGCAAAACAAGAAAACGACCATCTCTCGCAACATACAGGTTAATGGTACTGTCTATAGAACTCGTGAAGAAAAGGTCCAGGTTTGGACAAATTACTTCGCACAGCTGTACTCTGAGAGTGAAGATAATGAGACGGGGTTTGACGCGGAATATAAGACCAGGGTTACCCAACAGGTGCGCGACATACGCGAACATGCTAAACTAGACAAAGACGATATTTTAGAGGAATTTGACTGTAATGATATCAGCAATGCCATAAAAGAGCTAAAGTTGGGGAAAAAAGGTGGCCCGGACGGCTTAACAAATGAGCATTTGCAATATGCTGGCCCGTCCCTGGTAATTTGTTTAACAAATATGTTTAATGCAATGTATGTAATGGGGTATGTCCCTGATGCCATGAAGGGAGGAAACATATACACCCTGTACAAAGGGTCTAGAAAGTATGACGATGACAGAAAGAACTACCGCGGCATATCTCTTCTGCCCGCCATTACGAAATTATTCGAACAAGTAGTCCTAAATAAGATTAAGAAATGGACTCGAGCCCAAAATATATCATTTCCATCGCCGAATCAAAACGCTTACCAAGAGTCTCTCTGTAGCCTGCTGGCATCTTTTGAACTACAAGAATGCATTAACTATAACACTGACCGTTTTTCAAAGGTCTTTCTGTGCTTTCTTGACTCATCCAGCGCGTTTGACACGGTCTGGCACGACGGGCTTTTTCCTAAATTATATCGGTTTGGAGTGAAGGGACAAACCTGGTTATTACTATATGAATCATACCAAAATATGACAGCTAATGTAGTTGTGAATGCATGAGGTCGAAAAACATAGATGTACGGCGCTCCGTGCGCCAGGGCTCAATTTTGGGACCATGGTTATATATGTTGTTTGTACACGAGCTAGCGACGGCTCTGTGCACCCCATGTACAGGCGCCAGCTGTGGTCAAGTTCCATGTGGCGGTATATTGCAGGCCGATGACATCGCTGTCACGGCGCTGACCATTAATGCCTTGCAAGAGCTTGTCTCCTCGTGCGAACAGTATGCACGAAAATGGCGGTTTAAATTCAACCCGGTAAAATCAAAATTGATGGTTTACGGCGAAACAGCCAATGCTAAAAGGAAACTTGCCCCGCGTAGATCACTATTGTTAGATGGCGAGCCAGTCGAAGAAGTTATAGACTTTACTCACGTGGGTATACGGTTAAATTCACTAAATAGATCAGTTGAGAGAACGAGCGATGCAGCCTCTAAACTGAGAAGCGGTTTGATGACACTAGTAGGCTATGGTGTAAGACCCGCTGAACTCAGCTGTGTCACTGCCGTGCGATTATATAGGACTGTCGTTTTGCCTCGTGCGTTGTATGGGGCTGAGCTGTGGTGGAATTTAAGCAGGGGCGAGTTAGCTCAGTTGGAGCGGGCTCATTCATTTTGCCTGCGATTTATCCAGAATTTTCCTAGAAATTGTAGTGCAACTATCACTCGATGCATGGTAAATGATCTCAGTTTAGAATGTACGATCGACGTCAAAAAGTTACAGTTCCTGGGACGCCTATGCCGGCTACATGTTAGCAAGCTGGCTTAGGTCGTCTTTGTTGAGCGACTCTTTCAAAACGCAAATGGCCAGTGTACATGTATTGTTAAAGATTTAACTAATGTGTTATCGAAGTATGACTTGTTTGAGCACATTTCAAAGTATGTGTCAGATAACAGTTTCCCTTCTAAGCGAGAGTGGAAAAACACAGTTAGAGCATCTGTTAAGCGTCACAAAGAGACTCGGCTCTCGCAACAAATTGTTCAGGAAAAACATAATTATTTTAATGGAGTATATGGCTGTAACCTGCATATACATATTTACTGGCAAATGGAAAGCACGCGGTTTAATGAGAAAAGGCAACTGCGTGCGCTGGCACGGCTTGACTTTAAAATACTTTAATTGTGTGTTATATTTATCATTGTTTTATTATTATTATCGTTACCGTTACTACACTGATGTTTATGTATTTGTCTGTAACATACGTTGCTTGAACTCGAGTCTTGGTTGCAATGAACAATCGCTGAAGACATTTCAATCACATTGGCATCACGGGACAACGCACAACGTAATTAGATGTCCATTTCATGCCACGTCAACCTACCTCCCAATATGCAATATCCCACAATATGCTAACGCATTGAAAAGCTTTAAAACACATGTCGTGCTATGTGATGTACAGACGTTGTTGGCAGGCTTGCACTACTAACGAGAGAAATTATATTACACCTGTCAAATGCAGTCAAAGGTAAGCAATGGTACCGATTAAGCTAAACGGCCATGCCCAAAAACTATGTTTGAGATTGAAGTTAGCGCGGTGTTGAATGTTTGGTTGAAGGTTTGAGTGAGGCATGCCCCATCTTAAATGTATATAAGTAGTCTTGCTTCGCATTACAGTTCAAGGAGAAATGAGAACAAAAAATTGTAAAAAGGCCCTGCTGAGATTCGAACTCAGGATCTCCTGTTTACTAGACAGGCGCTTTAACCAACTAAGCCACAGGGCCATGTCGATTTGCTTCAGATCAAAGTGCCAGCATAATTATAAAAAAGGCGATATTTAATATTGTCAGCAAATGACGTGGTCACTGAGGCGCAACTACGATGAATGATGAAAGGCACTAAAAGTCACTTGACGCCCAGGGCTTGTAAAAAGGCACTCCCCGCCTTAAAAATCTACAGGCGTTGCAGTTCGCGTTTAGACTATGCGTTACGCCTGCAAAATACAATGGAAAGTTTGATTTCATAAATTGCAGTTTATTATTGCCCAGACGAACGACATCAATGTTTAGTTATTGATAGGCCCGTCGAAAGCCTCATCCTCCTCAATATTGTAATCAGCTGTTGATTTTGGACTGAAAGTATCAACAGGAAACTGTGCAAAGCTATTGCGCCAAAAGGCCCTGCTGAGATTCGAACTCAGGATCTCCTGTTTACTAGACAGGCGCTTTAACCAACTAAGCCACAGGGCCACGCACATACGATTAACATCGATATAATCAGACTTGATAAGAAACGCCACATTGAACAATTTAGGCCAGTGACGTGACCACAAAGTCTTGGTTGCAATAAACAATCGCTGAAGACATTTCAATCACATTGGCATCACGGGACAACGCACAACGTAATTAGATGTCCAATTCATGCCACGTCAACCTACCTCCCAATATGCAATATCCCACAATATGCTAACGCATTGAAAAGCTTTAAAACACATGTCGTGCTATGTGATGTACAGACGTTGTTGGCAGGCTTGCACTACTAACGAGAGAAATTATATTACACCTGTCAAATGCAGTCAAATGTAAGCAATGGTACCGATTAAGCTAAACGGCCATGCCCAAAAACTATGTTTGAGATTGAAGTTAGCGCGGTGTTGAATGTTTGGTTGAAGGTTTGAGTGAGGCATGCCCCATCTTAAATGTATATAAGTAGTCTTGCTTCGCATTACAGTTCAAGGAGAAATGAGAACAAAAAATTGTAAAAAGGCCCTGCTGAGATTCGAACTCAGGATCTCCTGTTTACTAGACAGGCGCTTTAACCAACTAAGCCACAGGGCCATGTCGATTTGCTTCAGATCAAAGTGCCAGCATAATGAAAGAAAAGGCGATATTTAATATTGTCAGCAAATGACGTGGTCACTGAGGCGCAACTACGATGAATGATGAAAGGCACTAAAAGTCATTTGACGCGCAGGGCTTGCAAAAGGCACTCCCCGCCTTAAAAATCTACAGGCGTTGCAGTTCGCGTTTAGACTATGCGTTACGCCTGCAAAATACAATGGAAACTTTGATTTCATAAATTGCAGTTAATTATTGCCCAGACGAACGACATCAACGTTTAGTTATTGATAGGTCCGTCGGAAGCCTCATCCTCCTCAATATTGTAATCAGCTGTTGATTTTGGACTGAAAGTATCAACAGGAAACTGTGCAAAGCTATTGCGCCAAAAGGCCCTGCTGAGATTCGAACTCAGGATCTCCTGTTTACTAGACAGGCGCTTTAACCAACTAAGCCACAGGGCCACGCACATACGATTAACATCGATATAATCAGACTTGATAAGAAACGCCACATTGAACAATTTAGGCCAGTGACGTGACCACAAAGTCTTGGTTGCAATAAACAATCGCTGAAGACATTTCAATCACATTGGCATCACGGGACAACGCACAACGTAATTAGATGTCCAATTCATGCCACGTCAACCTACCTCCCAATATGCAATATCCCACAATATGCTAACGCATTGAAAAGCTTTAAAACACATGTCGTGCTATGTGATGTACAGACGTTGTTGGCAGGCTTGCACTACTAACGAGAGAAATTATATTACACCTGTCAAATGCAGTCAAATGTAAGCAATGGTACCGATTAAGCTAAACGGCCATGCCCAAAAACTATGTTTGAGATTGAAGTTAGCGCGGTGTTGAATGTTTGGTTGAAGGTTTGAGTTAGGCATGCCCCATCTTAAATGTATATAAGTAGTCTTGCTTCGCATTACAGTTCAAGGAGAAATGAGAACAAAAAATTGTAAAAAGGCCCTGCTGAGATTCGAACTCAGGATCTCCTGTTTACTAGACAGGCGCTTTAACCAACTAAGCCACAGGGCCATGTCGATTTGCTTCAGATCAAAGTGCCAGCATAATGAAAGAAAAGGCGATATTTAATATTGTCAGCAAATGACGTGGTCACTGAGGCGCAACTACGATGAATGATGAAAGGCACTAAAAGTCATTTGACGCGCAGGGCTTGCAAAAGGCACTCCCCGCCTTAAAAATCTACAGGCGTTGCAGTTCGCGTTTAGACTATGCGTTACGCCTGCAAAATACAATGGAAACTTTGATTTCATAAATTGCAGTTAATTATTGCCCAGACGAACGACATCAACGTTTAGTTATTGATAGGCCCGTCGGAAGCCTCATCCTCCTCAATATTGTAATCAGCTGTTGATTTTGGACTGAAAGTATCAACAGGAAACTGTGCAAACCTATTGCGCCAAAAGGCCCTGCTGAGATTCGAACTCAGGATCTCCTGTTTACTAGACAGGCGCTTTAACCAACTAAGCCACAGGGCCACGCACATACGATTAACATCGATATAATCAGACTTGATAAGAAACGCCACATTGAACAATTTAGGCCAGTGACGTGACCACAAAGTCTTGGTTGCAATGAACAATCGCTGAAGACATTTCAATCACATTGGCATCACGGGACAACGCACAACGTAATTATATGTCCATTTCATGCCACGTCAACCTAAATCCCAATATGCAATATTCCACAATGTGCTAACGCATTGAAAAGCTTTAAAACACATGTCGTGCTATGTGATCTACAGACGTTGTTGGCAGGCTTGCACTACTAGCGAGAGAATTTATATTACACCTGTCAAATGCAGTCAAAGGTAAGCAATGGTACCGATTAAGCTAAACGGCCATGCCCAATAACAATGTTTGAGATTGAAGTTAGCGCGGTGTTGAATGTTTGGTTGAAGGTTTGAGTGAGGCATGCCCCACCTTAAATGTATATAAGTAGTCTTGCTTCGCATTACAGTTCAAGGAGAAATGAGAACAAAAAATGTAAAAAGGCCCTGCTGAGATTCGAACTCAGGATCTCCTGTTTACTAGACAGGCGCTTTAACCAACTAAGCCACAGGGCCATGTCGATTTGCGTCAGATCAAAGTGCCAGCATAATGAAAGAAAAAGCGATATTTAATATTGTCAGCAAATGACGTGGTCACTGAGGCGCAACTACGATGAATGATGAAAGGCACTAAAAGTCATTTGACGCCCAGGGATTTCCCGCCTTAAAAATCTACAGGCGTTGCAGTTCGCGTTTAGACTATGCGTTACGCCTGCAAAATACAATGGAAAGTTTGATTTGATAAATTGCAGTTAATTATTGCCCAGACGAACGACATCAAAGTTTAGTTATTGATAGGCCCGTCGGAAGCCTCATCCACAGGGCCACGCACATACGATTAACATCGATATAATCAGACTTGATAAGAAACGCCACATTGAACAATTTAGGCCAGTGACGTGACCACAAAGTCTTGGTTGCAATGAACAATCGCTGAAGACATTTCAATCACATTGGCATCACGGGACAACGCACAACGTAATTAGATGTCCATTTCATGCCACGTCAACCTACCTCCCAATATGCAATATCCCACAATATGCTAACGCATTGAAAAGCTTTAAAACACATGTCGTGCTATGTGATCTACAGACGTTGTTGACAGGCTTGCACTACTAGCGAGAGAATTTATATTACACCTGTCAAATGCAGTCAAAGGTAAGCAATGGTACCGATTAAGCTAAACGGCCATGCCCCAAGACTATGTTTGAGATTGAAGTTAGCGCGGTGTTGAATGTTTGGTTGAAGGTTTGAGTGAGGCATGCCCCACCTTAAATGTATATAAGTAGTCTTGCTTCGCATTACAGTTCAAGGAGAAATGAGAACAAAAAATTGTAAAAAGGCCCTGCTGAGATTCGAACTCAGGATCTCCTGTTTACTAGACAGGCGCTTTAACCAACTAAGCCACAGGGCCATGTCGATTTGCTTCAGATCAAAGTGCCAGCATAATTATAAAAAAGGCGATATTTAATATTGTCAGCAAATGACGTGGTCACTGAGGCGCAACTACGATGAATGATGAAAGGCACTAAAAGTCATTTGACGCGCAGGGCTTGCAAAAGGCACTCCCCGCCTTAAAAATCTACAGGCGTTGCAGTTCGCGTTTAGACTATGCGTTACGCCTGCAAAATACAATGGAAACTTTGTTTTCATAAATTGCAGTTAATTATTGCCCAGACGAACGACATCAACGTTTAGTTATTGATAGGCCCGTCGGAAGCCTCATCCTCCTCAATATTGTAATCAGCTGTTGATTTCGGACTGAAAGTATCAACAGGAAACTGCAAAGCTATTGCGCCAAAAGGCCCTGCTGAGATTCGAACTCAGGATCTCCTGTTTACTAGACAGGCGCTTTAACCAACTAAGCCACAGGGCCATGTCGACTTGCTTCAGATCAAAGTGCCAGCATAATGAAAGAAAAGGAGATATTTAATATTGTCAGCAAATGGCGTGGTCACTGAGGCGCAACTACGATGAATGATGAAAGGCACTAAAAGTCACTTGACGCCCAGGGATTGTAAAAAGGCACTTCCCGCCTTAAAAATCTACAGGCGTTGCAGTTCGCGTTTAGACTATGCGTTACGCCTGCAAAATACAATGGAAACTTTGATTTCATAAATTGCAGTTAATTATTGCCCAGACGAACGACATCAACGTTTAGTTATTGATAGGCCCGTCGGAAGCCTCATCCTCCTCAATATTGTAATCAGCTGTTGATTTTGGACTGAAAGTATCAACAGGAAACTGCCAAGCTATTGCGCCAAAAGGCCCTGCTGAGATTCGAACTCAGGATCTCCTGTTTACTAGACAGGCGCTTTAACCAACTAAGCCACAGGGCCACGCACATACGATTAACATCGATATAATCAGACTTGATAAGAAACGCCACATTGAACAATTTAGGCCAGTGACGTGACCACAAAGTCTTGGTTGCAATGAACAATCGCTGAAGACATTTCAATCACATTGGCATCACGGGACAACGCACAACGTAATTATATGTCCATGTCATGCCACATCAACCTAAATCCCAATATGCAATATCCCACAATATGTTAACGCATTGAAAAGCTTTAAAACACATGTCGTGCTATGTGATCTACAGACGTTGTTGGCAGGCTTGCACTACTAGCGAGAGAATTTATATTACACCAGTCAAATGCAGTCAAAGGTAAGCAATGGTACCGATTAAGCTAAACGGCCATGCCCAAAGACTATGTTTGAGATTGAAGTTAGCGCGGTGTTGAATGTTTGGTTGAAGGTTTGAGTGAGGCATGCCCCACCTTAAATGTATATAAGTAGTCTTGCTTCGCATTACAGTTCAAGGAGAAATGAGAACAAAAAATGTAAAAAGGACCTGCTGAGATTCGAACTCAGGATCTCCTGTTTACTAGACAGGCGCTTTAACCAACTAAGCCACAGGGCCATGTCGATTTGCTTCAGATCAAAGTTCCAGCATAATGAAAGAAAAAGCGATATTTAATATTGTCAGCAAATGACGTGGTCACTGAGGCGCAACTACGATGAATGATGAAAGGCACTAAAAGTCATTTGACGCCCAGGGATTGTAAAAAGGCACTTCCCGCCTTAAAAATCTACAGGCGTTGCAGTTCGCGTTTAGACTATGCGTTACGCCTGCAAAATACAATGGAAAGTTTGATTTGATAAATTGCAGTTAATTATTGCCCAGACGAACGACATCAAAGTTTAGTTATTGATAGGCCCGTCGGAAGCCTCATCCTCCTCAATATTGTAATCAGCTGTTGATTTTGGACTGAAAGTATCAACAGGAAACTGTGCAAACCTATTGCGCCAAAAGGCCCTGCTGAGATTCGAACTCAGGATCTCCCGTTTACTAGACAGGCGCTTTAACCAACTAAGCCACAGGGCCACGCACATACGATTAACATCGATATAATCAGACTTGATAAGAAACGCGACATTGAACAATTTAGGCCAGAGACGTGACCACAAAGTCTTGGTTGCAATGAACAATCGCTGAAGACATTTCAATCACATTGGCATCACGGGACAACGCACAACGTAATTATATGTCCATTTCATGCCACGTCAACCTAAATCCCAATATGCAATATTCCACAATGTGCTAACGCATTGAAAAGCTTTAAAACACATGTCGTGCTATGTGATCTACAGACGTTGTTGGCAGGCTTGCACTACTAGCGAGAGAATTTATATTACACCTGTCAAATGCAGTCAAAGGTAAACAATGGTACCGATTAAGCTAAACGGCCATGCCCAAAGACTATGTTTGAGATTGAAGTTAGCGCGGTGTTGAATGTTTGGTTGAAGGTTTGAGTGAGGCATGCCCCATCTTAAATGTATATAAGTAGTCTTGCTTCGCATTACAGCTCAAGGAGAAATGAGAACAAAAAATGTAAAAAGGCCCTGCTGAGATTCGAACTCAGGATCTCCTGTTTACTAGACAGGCGCTTTAACCAACTAAGCCACAGGGCCACGCACATACGATTAACATCGATATAATCAGACTTGATAAGAAACGCCACATTGAACAATTTAGGCCAGTGACGTGACCACAAAGTCTTGGTTGCAATGAACAATCGCTGAAGACATTTCAATCACATTGGCATCACGGGACAACGCACAACGTAATTAGATGTCCATTTCATGCCACGTCAACCTACCTCCCAATATGCAATATCCCACAATATGCTAACGCATTGCAAACTTTAAAACACATGTCGTGCTATGCGATGCACCGACGTTGTTGGCAGGCTTGCACTACTAGCGAGAAAAATTATATTACACCTGTCAAATGCAGTCAAGGGTAAGCAATGGTACCGATTAAGCTAAACGGCCATGCCCAAAAACTATGTTTGAGATTGAAGTTAGCGCGGTTTTTAATGTTTGGTTGAAGGTTTGAGTGAGGCATGCCCCATCTTAAATGTATATAAGTAGTCTTGCTTCGCATTACAGTTCAAGGAGAAATGAGAACAAAAAATAGTAAAAAGGCCCTGCTGAGATTCGAAGTCAGGATCTCCTGTTTACTAGACAGGCGCTTTAACCAACTAAGCCACAGGGCCATGTCGACTTGCTTCAGATCAAAGTGCCAGCATAATGAAAGAAAAGGAGATATTTAATATTGTCAGCAAATGGCGTGGTCACTGAGGCGCAACTACGATGAATGATGAAAGGCCCTAAAAGTCACTTGACGCCCAGGGCTTGTAAAAAGGCACTTCCCGCCTTAAAAATCTACAGGCGTTGCAGTTCGCGTTTAGACTATGCGTTACGCCTGCAAAATACAATGGAAAGTTTGATTTCATAAATTGCAGTTAATTATTGCCCAGACGAACGACATCAAGGTTTAGTTATTGATAGGCCCGTCGGAAGCCTCATCCTCCTCAATATTGTAATCAGCTGTTGATTTTGGACTGAAAGTATCAACAGGAAACTGTGCAAACCTATTGCGCCAAAAGGCCCTGCTGAGATTCGAACTCAGGATCTCCTGTTTACTAGACAGGCGCTTTAACCAACTAAGCCACAGGGCCACGCACATACGATTAACATCGATATAATCAGACTTGATAAGAAACGCCACATTGAACAATTTAGGCCAGTGACGTGACCACAAAGTCTTGGTTGCAATGAACAATCGCTGAAGACATTTCAATCACATTGGCATCACGGGACAGCGCACAACGTAATTATATGTCCATTTCATGCCACGTCAACTTAATCCCAATATGCAATATTCCACAATATGCTAACGCATTGAAAAGCTTTAAAACACATGTCGTGCTATGTGATCTACAGACGTTGTTGGCAGGCTTGCACTACTAGCGAGAGAATTTATATTACACCTGTCAAATGTAGTCAAAGGTAAGCAATGGTACCGATTAGACTAAACGGCCATGCCCCAAGACTATGTTTGAGATTGAAGTTAGCGCGGTGTTGAATGTTTGGTTGAAGGTTTGAGTGAGGCATGCCCCACCTTAAATGTATATAAGTAGTCTTGCTTCGCATTACAGTTCAAGGAGAAGTGAGAACAAAAAATGTAAAAAGGCCCTGCTGAGATTCGAACTCAGGATCTCCTGTTTACTAGACAGGCGCTTTAACCAACTAAGCCACAGGGCCATGTCGATTTGCTTCAGATCAAAGTGCCAGCATAATGAAAGAAAAGGCGATATTTAATATTGTCAGCAAATGACGTGGTCACTGAGGCGCAACTACGATGAATGATCAAAGGCACTAAAAGTCATTTGACGCCCAGGGCTTGCAAAAGGCACTTCCCGCCTTAAAAATCTACAGGCGTTGCAGTTCGCGTTCAGACAATGCGTTAGGCCTGCAAAATACAATGGGAAGTTTGATTTCATAAATTGCAGTTTATTATTGCCCAGACGAACGACATCAACGCTTAGTTATTGATAGGTCCGTCGGAAGCCTCATCCTCCTCAATATTGTAATCAGCTGTTGATTTTGGACTGAAAGTATCAACAGGAAACTGTACAAAACTATTGCGCCAAAAGGCCCTGCTGAGATTCGAACTCAGGATCTCCTGTATACTAGACAGGCGCTTTAACCAACTAAGCCACAGGGCCACGCACATACGATTAACATCGATATAATCAGACTTGATAAGAAACGCCACATTGAACAATTTAGGCCAGTGACGTGACCACAAAGTCTTGGTTGCAATGAACAATCGCTGAAGACATTTCAATCTCATTGGCATCACGGGACAACGCACAACGTAATTAGATGTCCATTTCATGCCACGTCAACCTACCTCCCAATATGCAATATCCCACAATATGTTAACGCATTGCAAAGCTTTAAAACACATGTCGTGCTATGTGATCTACAGACGTTGTTGGCAGGCTTGCACTACTAGCGAGAGAATTTATATTACACCTGTCAAATGCAGTCAAAGGTAAGCAATGGTACCGATTAGACTAAACGGCCATGCCCCAAGACTATGTTTGAGATTGAAGTTAGCGCGGTGTTGAATGTTTGGTTGAAGGTTTGAGTGAGGCATGCCCCACCTTAAATGTATATAAGTAGTCTTGCTTCGCATTACAGTTCAAGGAGAAATGAGAACAAAAAATGTAAAAAGGCCCTGCTGAGATTCGAACTCAGGATCTCCTGTTTACTAGACAGGCGCTTTAACCAACTAAGCCACAGGGCCATGTCGATTTGCTTCAGATCAAAGTGCCAGCATAATGAAAGAAAAGGCGATATTTAATATTGTCAGCAAATGACGTGGTCACTGAGGCGCAACTACGATGAATGATCAAAGGCACTAAAAGTCATTTGACGCCCAGGGCTTGCAAAAGGCACTTCCCGCCTTAAAAATCTACAGGCGTTGCAGTTCGCGTTCAGACAATGCGTTAGGCCTGCAAAATACAATGGGAAGTTTGATTTCATAAATTGCAGTTTATTATTGCCCAGACGAACGACATCAACGCTTAGTTATTGATAGGTCCGTCGGAAGCCTCATCCTCCTCAATATTGTAATCAGCTGTTGATTTTGGACTGAAAGTATCAACAGGAAACTGTACAAAACTATTGCGCCAAAAGGCCCTGCTGAGATTCGAACTCAGGATCTCCTGTTTACTAGACAGGCGCTTTAACCAACTAAGCCACAGGGCCACGCACATACGATTAACATCGATATAATCAGACTTGATAAGAAACGCCACATTGAACAATTTAGGCCAGTGACGTGACCACAAAGTCTTGGTTGCAATGAACAATCGCTGAAGACATTTCAATCTCATTGGCATCACGGGACAACGCACAACGTAATTAGATGTCCATTTCATGCCACGTCAACCTACCTCCCAATATGCAATATCCCACAATATGTTAACGCATTGCCATGCTTTAAAACACATGTCGTGCTATGTGATCTACAGACGTTGTTGGCAGGCTTGCACTACTAGCGAGAGAATTTATATTACACCTGTCAAATGCAGTCAAAGGTAAGCAATGGTACCGATTAAGCTAAACGGCCATGCCCCAAGACTATGTTTGAGATTGAAGTTAGCGCGGTGTTGAATGTTTGGTTGAAGGTTTGAGTGAGGCATGCCCCACCTTAAATGTATATAAGTAGTCTTGCTTCGCATTACAGTTCAAGGAGAAATGAGAACAAAAAATGTAAAAAGGCCCTGCTGAGATTGGAACTCAGGATCTCCTGTTTACTAGACAGGCGCTTTAACCAACTAAGCCACAGGGCCATGTCGATTTGCTTCAGATCAAAGTTCCAGCATAATGAAAGAAAAGGCGATATTTAATATTGTCAGCAAATGACGTGGTCACTGAGGCGCAACTACGATGAATGATCAAAGGCACTAAAAGTCATTTGACGCCCAGGGCTTGCAAAAGGCACTTCCCGCCTTAAAAATCTACAGGCGTTGCAGTTCGCGTTCAGACAATGCGTTAGGCCTGCAAAATACAATGGGAAGTTTGATTTCATAAATTGCAGTTTATTATTGCCCAGACGAACGACATCAACGCTTAGTTATTGATAGGTCCGTCGGAAGCCTCATCCTCCTCAATATTGTAATCAGCTGTTGATTTTGGACTGAAAGTATCAACAGGAAACTGTACAAAACTATTGCGCCAAAAGGCCCTGCTGAGATTCGAACTCAGGATCTCCTGTTTACTAGACAGGCGCTTTAACCAACTAAGCCACAGGGCCACGCACATACGATTAACATCGATATAATCAGACTTGATAAGAAACGCCACATTGAACAATTTAGGCCAGTGACGTGACCACAAAGTCTTGGTTGCAATGAACAATCGCTGAAGACATTTCAATCTCATTGGCATCACGGGACAACGCACAACGTAATTAGATGTCCATTTCATGCCACGTCAACCTACCTCCCAATATGCAATATCCCACAATATGTTAACGCATTGCAAAGCTTTAAAACACATGTCGTGCTATGTGATCTACAGACGTTGTTGGCAGGCTTGCACTACTAGCGAGAGAATTTATATTACACCTGTCAAATGCAGTCAAAGGTAAGCAATGGTACCGATTAGACTAAACGGCCATGCCCCAAGACTATGTTTGAGATTGAAGTTAGCGCGGTGTTGAATGTTTGGTTGAAGGTTTGAGTGAGGCATGCCCCACCTTAAATGTATATAAGTAGTCTTGCTTCGCATTACAGTTCAAGGAGAAATGAGAACAAAAAATGTAAAAAGGCCCTGCTGAGATTCGAACTCAGGATCTCCTGTTTACTAGACAGGCGCTTTAAGGCCTAGTGGCCTAAGCCACAGGGCCATGTCGATTTGCTTCAGATCAAAGTGCCAGCATAATGAAAGAAAAGGCGATATTTAATATTGTCAGCAAATGACGTGGTCACTGAGGCGCAACTACGATGAATGATCAAAGGCACTAAAAGTCATTTGACGCCCAGGGCTTGCAAAAGGCACTTCCCGCCTTAAAAATCTACAGGCGTTGCAGTTCGCGTTCAGACAATGCGTTAGGCCTGCAAAATACAATGGGAAGTTTGATTTCATAAATTGCAGTTTATTATTGCCCAGACGAACGACATCAACGCTTAGTTATTGATAGGTCCGTCGGAAGCCTCATCCTCCTCAATATTGTAATCAGCTGTTGATTTTGGACTGAAAGTATCAACAGGAAACTGTACAAAACTATTGCGCCAAAAGGCCCTGCTGAGATTCGAACTCAGGATCTCCTGTTTACTAGACAGGCGCTTTAACCAACTAAGCCACAGGGCCACGCACATACGATTAACATCGATATAATCAGACTTGATAAGAAACGCCACATTGAACAATTTAGGCCAGTGACGTGACCACAAAGTCTTGGTTGCAATGAACAATCGCTGAAGACATTTCAATCTCATTGGCATCACGGGACAACGCACAACGTAATTAGATGTCCATTTCATGCCACGTCAACCTACCTCCCAATATGCAATATCCCACAATATGTTAACGCATTGCCATGCTTTAAAACACATGTCGTGCTATGCGATGCACCGACGTTGTTGGCAGGCTTGCACTACTAGCGAGAAAAATTATATTACACCTGTCAAATGCAGTCAAGGGTAAGCAATGGTACCGATTAAGCTAAACGGCCATGCCCAAAAACTATGTTTGAGATTGAAGTTAGCGCGGTTTTGAATGTTTGGTTGAAGGTTTGAGAGGCATGCCCCATCTTAAATGTATATAAGTAGTCTTGCTTCGCATTACAGTTCAAGGAGAAATGAGAACAAAAAATGTAAAAAGGCCCTGCTGAGATTGGAACTCAGGATCTCCTGTTTACTAGACAGGCGCTTTAACCAACTAAGCCACAGGGCCATGTCGATTTGCTTCAGATCAAAGTTCCAGCATAATGATAAAAAAGGCGATATTTAATATTGGCAGCAAATGACGTGGTCACTGAGGCGCAACTACGATGAATGATGAAATGCACTAAAAGTCATTTGACGCCCAGGGCTTGCAAAAGGCACTTCCCGCCTTAAAAATCTACAGGCGTTGCAGTTCGCGTTTAGACAATGCGTTAGGCCTGCAAAATACAATGGGAAGTTTGATTTCATAAATTGCAGTTTATTATTGCCCAGACGAACGACATCAACGTTTAGTTATTGATAGGCCCGTCGGAGGCCTCATCCTCCTCAATATTGTAATCAGCTGTTGATTTTGGACTGAAAGTATCAACAGGAAACTGTGCAAACCTATTGCGCCAAAAGGCCCTGCTGAGATTCGAACTCAGGATCTCCTGTTTACTAGACAGGCGCTTTAACCAACTAAGCCACAGGGCCACGCACATACGATTAACATCGATATAATCAGACTTGCTAAGAAAGGCCACATTGAACAATTTAGGCCAGTGACGTGACCACAAAGTCTTGGTTGCAATGAACAATCGCTGAAAACATTTCAATCACATTGGCATCACGGGACAACGCACAAAGTAATTAGATGTCCATTTCATGCCACGTCAACCTAAATCCCAATATGCAATATCCCACAATATGCTAACGCATTGAAAAGCTTTAAAACACATGTCGTGCTATGTGATCTACAGACGTTGTTGGCAGGCTTGCACTACTAGCGAGAGAATTTATATTACACCTGTCAAATGCAGTCAAAGGTAAGCAATGGTACCGATTAAGCTAAACGGCCATGCCCAAAGACTATGTTTGAGATTGAAGTTAGCGCGGTGTTGAATGTTTGGTTGAAGGTTTGAGTGAGGCATGCCCCACCTTAAATGTATATAAGTAGTCTTGCTTCGCATTACAGTTCAAGGAGAAATGAGAACAAAAAATGTAAAAAGGCCCTGCTGAGATTGGAACTCAGGATCTCCTGTTTACTAGACAGGCGCTTTAACCAACTAAGCCACAGGGCCATGTCGATTTGCTTCAGATCAAAGTTCCAGCATAATGATAAAAAAGGCGATATTTAATATTGGCAGCAAATGACGTGGTCACTGAGGCGCAACTACGATGAATGATGAAATGCACTAAAAGTCATTTGACGCCCAGGGCTTGCAAAAGGCACTTCCCGCCTTAAAAATCTACAGGCGTTGCAGTTCGCGTTTAGACAATGCGTTAGGCCTGCAAAATACAATGGGAAGTTTGATTTCATAAATTGCAGTTTATTATTGCCCAGACGAACGACATCAACGTTTAGTTATTGATAGGCCCGTCGGAAGCCTCATCCTCCTCAATATTGTAATCAGCTGTTGATTTTGGACTGAAAGTATCAACAGGAAACTGTGCAAACCTATTGCGCCAAAAGGCCCTGCTGAGATTCGAACTCAGGATCTCCTGTTTACTAGACAGGCGCTTTAACCAACTAAGCCACAGGGCCACGCACATACGATTAACATCGATATAATCAGACTTGCTAAGAAAGGCCACATTGAACAATTTAGGCCAGTGACGTGACCACAAAGTCTTGGTTGCAATGAACAATCGCTGAAGACATTTCAATCACATTGGCATCACGGGACAACGCACAAAGTAATTAGATGTCCATTTCATGCCACGTCAACCTAAATCCCAATATGCAATATCCCACAATATGCTAACGCATTGAAAAGCTTTAAAACACATGTCGTGCTATGTGATCTACAGACGTTGTTGGCAGGCTTGCACTACTAGCGAGAAAATTTATATTACACCTGTCAAATGCAGTCAAAGGTAAGCAATGGTACCGATTAAGCTAAACGGCCATGCCCAAAGACTATGTTTGAGATTGAAGTTAGCGCGGTGTTGAATGTTTGGTTGAAGGTTTGAGAGGCATGCCCCATCTTAAATGTATATAAGTAGTCTTGCTTCGCATTACAGTTCAAGGAGAAATGAGAACAAAAAATGCAAAAAGGCCCTGCTGAGATTCGAACTCAGGATCTCCTGTTTACTAGACAGGCGCTTTAACCAACTAAGCCACAGGGCCATGTCGATTTGCTTCAGATCAAAGTTCCAGCATAATGATAAAAAAGGCGATATTTAATATTGGCAGCAAATGACGTGGTCACTGAGGCGCAACTACGATGAATGATGAAATGCACTAAAAGTCATTTGACGCCCAGGGCTTACAAAAGGCACTTCCCGCCTTAAAAATCTACAGGCGTTGCAGTTCGCGTTTAGACTATGCGTTACGCCTGCAAAATACAATGGAAAGTTTGATTTGATAAATTGCAGTTAATTATTGCCCAGACGAAGGACATCAAGGTTTAGTTATTGATAGGCCCGTCGGAAGCCTCATCCTCCTCAATATTGTAATCAGCTGTTGATTTTGGACTGAAAGTATCAACAGGAAACTGTGCAAACCTATTGCGCCAAAAGGCCCTGCTGAGATTCGAACTCAGGATCTCCTGTTTACTAGACAGGCGCTTTAACCAACTAAGCCACAGGGCCACGCACATACGATTAACATCGATATAATCAGACTTGATAAGAAACGCCACATTGAACAATTTAGGCCAGTGACGTGACCACAAAGTCTTGGTTGCAATGAACAATCGCTGAAGACATTTCAATCACATTGGCATCACGGGACAGCGCACAACGTAATTATATGTCCATTTCATGCCACGTCAACTTAATCCCAATATGCAATATCCCACAATATATTAACGCATTGCAAAGCTTTAAAACACATGTCGTGCTATGCGATGCACCGACGTTGTTGGCAGGCTTGCACTACTAGCGAGAACAATTATATTACACCTGTCAAATGCAGTCAAGGGTAAGCAATGGTACCGATTAAGCTAAACGGCCATGCCCAAAAACTATGTTTGAGATTGAAGTTAGCGCGGTTTTGAATGTTTGGTTGAAGGTTTGAGAGGCATGCCCCATCTTAATTGTATATAAGTAGTCTTGCTTCGCATTACAGTTCAAGGAGAAATGAGAACAAAAAATGTAAAAAGGCCCTGCTGAGATTGGAACTCAGGATCTCCTGTTTACTAGACAGGCGCTTTAACCAACTAAGCCACAGGGCCATGTCGATTTGCTTCAGATCAAAGTTCCAGCATAATGATAAAAAAGGCGATATTTAATATTGGCAGCAAATGACGTGGTCACTGAGGCGCAACTACGATGAATGATGAAATGCACTAAAAGTCATTTGACGCCCAGGGCTTGCAAAAGGCACCTCCCGCCTTAAAAATCTACAGGCGTTGCAGTTCGCGTTTAGACAATGCGTTAGGCCTGCAAAATACAATGGGAAGTTTGATTCATAAATTGCAGTTCATTATTGCCCAGACGAACGACATCAACGTTTAGTTATTGATAGGCCCGTCGGAAGCCTCATCCTCCTCAATATTGTAATCAGCTGTTGATTTTGGACTGAAAGTATCAACAGGAAACTGTGCAAACCTATTGCGCCAAAAGGCCCTGCTGAGATTCGAACTCAGGATCTCCTGTTTATTAGACAGGCGCTTTAACCAACTAAGCCACAGGGCCACGCACATACGATTAACATCGATATAATCAGACTTGCTAAGAAAGGCCACATTGAACAATTTAGGCCAGTGACGTGACCACAAAGTCTTGGTTGCAATGAACAATCGCTGAAGACATTTCAATCACATTGGCATCACGGGACAACGCACAAAGTAATTAGATGTCCATTTCATGCCACGTCAACCTAAATCCCAATATGCAATATCCCACAATATGCTAACGCATTGAAAAGCTTTAACACACATGTCGTGCTATGTGATGTACAGCCGTTGTTGGCAGGCTTGCACTACTAGCGAGATAAGTTATATTACACCTGTCAAATGCAGTCAAAGGTAAGCAATGGCACCGATTAAGCTAAACGGCCATGCCCAAAAACTATGTTTGAGATTGAAGTTAGCGCGGTGTTGAATGTTTGGTTGAAGGTTTGAGTGAGGCATGCGCCATCTTAAAATGTATATAAGTAGTCTTGCTTCGCATTACAGTTCAAGGTGAAATGAGAACAAAAATTTGTAAAAAGGCCCTGCTGAGATTGGAACTCAGGATCTCCTGTTTACTAGACAGGCGCTTTAACCAACTAAGCCACAGGGCCATGTCGATTTGCTTCAGATCAAAGTGCCAGCATAATGAAAGAAAAGGCGATATTTAATATTGTCAGCAAATGACGTGGTCACTGAGGCGCAACTACGATGAATGATGAAAGGCACTGTAAGTCATTTGACGCCCAGGGCTTGCAAAAGGCACTTCCCGCCTTAAAAATCTACAGGCGTTGCAGTTCGCGTTCAGACAATGCGTTAGGCCTGCAAAATACAATGGGAAGTTTGATTTCATGAATTGCAGTTAATTATTGCCCAGACGAACGACATCAACGTTTAGTTATTGATAGGCCCGTCGGAAGCCTCATCCTCCTCAATATTGTAATCAGCTGTTGATTTTGGACTGAAAGTATCAACAGGAAACTGTACAAAACTATTGCGCCAAAAGGCCCTGCTGAGATTCGAACTCAGGATCTCCTGTTTACTAGACAGGCGCTTTAACCAACTAACCCACAGGGCCACGCACATACGATTAACATCGATATAATCAGACTTGATAAGAAACGCCACATTGAACAATTTAGGCCAGTGACGTGACCACAAAGTCTTGGTTGCAATGAACAATCGCTGAAGACATTTCAATCTCATTGGCATCACGGGACAACGCACAACGTAATTAGATGTCCATTTCATGCCACGTCAACCTACCTCCCAATATGCAATATCCCACAATACGCTAACGCATTGAAAAGCTTTAATACACATGTCGTGCTATGTGATCTACAGACGTTGTTGGCAGGCTTGCACTACTAGCAAGAGAATTTATATTACACCTGTCAAATGCAGTCAAAGGTAAGCAATGGTACCGATTAAGCTAAACGGCCATGCCCAAAGACTATGTTTGAGATTGAAGTTAGCGCGGTGTTGAATGTTTGGTTGAAGGTTTGAGTGAGGCATGCCCCATCTTAAATGTATATAAGTAGTCTTGCTTCGCATTACAGCTCAAGGAGAAATGAGAACAAAAAATGTAAAAAGGCCCTGCTGAGATTGGAACTCAGGATCTCCTGTTTACTAGACAGGCGCTTTAACCAACTAAGCCACAGGGCCATGTCGACTTGCTTCAGATCAAAGTGCCAGCATAATGAAAGAAAAGGAGATATTTAATATTGTCAGCAAATGGCGTGGTCACTGAGGCGCAACTACGATGAATGATGAAAGGCACTAAAAGTCACTTGACGCCCAGGGCTTGTAAAAAGGCACTTCCCGCCTTAAAAATCTACAGGCGTTGCAGTTCGCGTTTAGACTATGCGTTACGCCTGCAAAATACAATGCAAAGTTTGATTTGATAAATTGCAGTTAATTATTGCCCAGACGAAGGACATCAAGGTTTAGTTATTGATAGGCCCGTCGGAAGCCTCATCCTCCTCAATATTGTAATCAGCTGTTGATTTTGGACTGAAAGTATCAACAGGAAACTGTGCAAACCTATTGCGCCAAAAGGCCCTGCTGAGATTCGAACTCAGGATCTCCTGTTTATTAGACAGGCGCTTTAACCAACTAAGCCACAGGGCCACGCACATACGATTAACATCGATATAATCAGACTTGATAAGAAACGCCACATTGAACAATTTAGGCCAGTGACGTGACCACAAAGTCTTGGTTGCAATGAACAATCGCTGAAGACATTTCAATCACATTGGCATCACGGGACAGCGCACAACGTAATTATATGTCCATTTCATGCCACGTCAACTTA
Organism: Arenicola marina; assembly: GCA_964019135.1. Taxonomy (NCBI): domain Eukaryota; kingdom Metazoa; phylum Annelida; class Polychaeta; family Arenicolidae; genus Arenicola; species Arenicola marina. Next base: position 30,711,384 of record OZ025263.1, read on the forward strand.
ATCCCAATATGCAATATCCCACAATATGTTAACGCATTGCAAAGCTTTAAAACACATGTCGTGCTATGCGATGCACCGACGTTGTTGGCAGGCTTGCACTACTAGCGAGAAAAATTATATTACACCTGTCAAATGCAGTCAAGGGTAAGCAATGGTACCGATTAAGCTAAACGGCCATGCCCAAAAACTATGTTTGAGATTGAAGTTAGCGCGGTTTTGAATGTTTGGTTGAAGGTTTGAGAGGCATGCCCCATCTTAAATGTATATAAGTAGTCTTGCTTCGCATTACAGTTCAAGGAGAAATGAGAACAAAAAATGTAAAAAGGCCCTGCTGAGATTGGAACTCAGGATCTCCTGTTTACTAGACAGGCGCTTTAACCAACTAAGCCACAGGGCCATGTCGATTTGCTTCAGATCAAAGTTCCAGCATAATGATAAAAAAGGCGATATTTAATATTGGCAGCAAATGACGTGGTCACTGAGGCGCAACTACGATGAATGATGAAATGCACTAAAAGTCATTTGACGCCCAGGGCTTGCAAAAGGCACTTCCCGCCTTAAAAATCTACAGGCGTTGCAGTTCGCGTTCAGACAATGCGTTAGGCCTGCAAAATACAATAGGAAGTTTGATTTCATAAATTGCAGTTTATTATTGCCCAGACGAACGACATCAACGTTTAGTTATTGATAGGCCCGTCGGAAGCCTCATCCTCCTCAATATTGTAATCAGCTGTTGATTTTGGACTGAAAGTATCAACAGGAAACTGTACAAAACTATTGCGCCAAAAGGCCCTGCTGAGATTCGAACTCAGGATCTCCTGTTTACTAGACAGGCGCTTTAACCAACTAACCCACAGGGCCACGCACATACGATTAACATCGATATAATCAGACTTGATAAGAAACGCCACATTGAACAATTTAGGCCAGTGACGTGACCACAAAGTCTTGGTTGCAATGAACAATCGCTGAAGACATTTCAATCTCATTGGCATCACGGGACAACGCACAACGTAATTAGATGTCCATTTCATGCCACGTCAACCTACCTCCCAATATGCAATATCCCACAATATGCTAACGCATTGAAAAGCTTTAATACACATGTCGTGCTATGTGATCTACAGACGTTGTTGACAGGCTTGCACTACTAGCGAGAGAATTCATATTACACCTGTCAAATGCAGTCAAAGGTAAGCAATGGTACCGATTAAGCTAAACGGCCATGCCCCAAGACTATGTTTGAGATTGAAGTTAGCGCGGTGTTGAATGTTTGGATGAAGGTTTGAGTGAGGCATGCCCCACCTTAAATGTATATAAGTAGTCTTGCTTCGCATTACAGTTCAAGGAGAAATGAGAACAAAAAATGTAAAAAGGCCCTGCTGAGATTCGAACTCAGGATCTCCTGTTTACTAGACAGGCGCTTTAACCAACTAAGCCACAGGGCCACGCACATACGATTAACATCGATATAATCAGACTTGATAAGAAACGCCACATTGAACAATTTAGGCCAGTGACGTGACCACAAAGTCTTGGTTGCAATGAACAATCGCTGAAAACATTTCAATCTCATTGGCATCACGGGACAACGCACAACGTAATTAGATGTCCATTTCATGCCACGTCAACCTACCTCCCAATATGCAATATCCCACAATATGTTAACGCATTGAAAAGCTTTAAAACACATGTCGTGCTATGTGATCTACAGACGTTGTTGGCAGGCTTGCACTACTAGCGAGAGAATTTATATTACACCAGTCAAATGCAGTCAAAGGTAAGCAATGGTACCGATTAAGCTAAACGGCCATGCCCAAAGACTATGTTTGAGATTGAAGTTAGCGCGGTGTTGAATGTTTGGTTGAAGGTTTGAGTGAGGCATGCCCCACCTTAAATGTATATAAGTAGTCTTGCTTCGCATTACAGTTCAAGGAGAAATGAGAACAAAAAATGTAAAAAGGACCTGCTGAGATTCGAACTCAGGATCTCCTGTTTACTAGACAGGCGCTTTAACCAACTAAGCCACAGGGCCATGTCGATTTGCTTCAGATCAAAGTTCCAGCATAATGAAAGAAAAAGCGATATTTAATATTGTCAGCAAATGACGTGGTCACTGAGGCGCAACTACGATGAATGATGAAAGGCACTAAAAGTCATTTGACGCCCAGGGATTGTAAAAAGGCACTTCCCGCCTTAAAAATCTACAGGCGTTGCAGTTCGCGTTTAGACTATGCGTTACGCCTGCAAAATACAATGGAAAGTTTGATTTGATAAATTGCAGTTAATTATTGCCCAGACGAACGACATCAAAGTTTAGTTATTGATAGGCCCGTCGGAAGCCTCATCCTCCTCAATATTGTAATCAGCTGTTGATTTTGGACTGAAAGTATCAACAGGAAACTGTGCAAACCTATTGCGCCAAAAGGCCCTGCTGAGATTCGAACTCAGGATCTCCCGTTTACTAGACAGGCGCTTTAACCAACTAAGCCACAGGGCCACGCACATACGATTAACATCGATATAATCAGACTTGATAAGAAACGCGACATTGAACAATTTAGGCCAGAGACGTGACCACAAAGTCTTGGTTGCAATGAACAATCGCTGAAGACATTTCAATCACATTGGCATCACGGGACAACGCACAACGTAATTATATGTCCATTTCATGCCACGTCAACCTAAATCCCAATATGCAATATTCCACAATGTGCTAACGCATTGAAAAGCTTTAAAACACATGTCGTGCTATGTGATCTACAGACGTTGTTGGCAGGCTTGCACTACTAGCGAGAGAATTTATATTACACCTGTCAAATGCAGTCAAAGGTAAACAATGGTACCGATTAAGCTAAACGGCCATGCCCAAAGACTATGTTTGAGATTGAAGTTAGCGCGGTGTTGAATGTTTGGTTGAAGGTTTGAGTGAGGCATGCCCCATCTTAAATGTATATAAGTAGTCTTGCTTCGCATTACAGCTCAAGGAGAAATGAGAACAAAAAATGTAAAAAGGCCCTGCTGAGATTCGAACTCAGGATCTCCTGTTTACTAGACAGGCGCTTTAACCAACTAAGCCACAGGGCCACGCACATACGATTAACATCGATATAATCAGACTTGATAAGAAACGCCACATTGAACAATTTAGGCCAGTGACGTGACCACAAAGTCTTGGTTGCAATGAACAATCGCTGAAGACATTTCAATCACATTGGCATCACGGGACAACGCACAACGTAATTAGATGTCCATTTCATGCCACGTCAACCTACCTCCCAATATGCAATATCCCACAATATGCTAACGCATTGCAAACTTTAAAACACATGTCGTGCTATGCGATGCACCGACGTTGTTGGCAGGCTTGCACTACTAGCGAGAAAAATTATATTACACCTGTCAAATGCAGTCAAGGGTAAGCAATGGTACCGATTAAGCTAAACGGCCATGCCCAAAAACTATGTTTGAGATTGAAGTTAGCGCGGTTTTTAATGTTTGGTTGAAGGTTTGAGTGAGGCATGCCCCATCTTAAATGTATATAAGTAGTCTTGCTTCGCATTACAGTTCAAGGAGAAATGAGAACAAAAAATAGTAAAAAGGCCCTGCTGAGATTCGAAGTCAGGATCTCCTGTTTACTAGACAGGCGCTTTAACCAACTAAGCCACAGGGCCATGTCGACTTGCTTCAGATCAAAGTGCCAGCATAATGAAAGAAAAGGAGATATTTAATATTGTCAGCAAATGGCGTGGTCACTGAGGCGCAACTACGATGAATGATGAAAGGCCCTAAAAGTCACTTGACGCCCAGGGCTTGTAAAAAGGCACTTCCCGCCTTAAAAATCTACAGGCGTTGCAGTTCGCGTTTAGACTATGCGTTACGCCTGCAAAATACAATGGAAAGTTTGATTTCATAAATTGCAGTTAATTATTGCCCAGACGAACGACATCAAGGTTTAGTTATTGATAGGCCCGTCGGAAGCCTCATCCTCCTCAATATTGTAATCAGCTGTTGATTTTGGACTGAAAGTATCAACAGGAAACTGTGCAAACCTATTGCGCCAAAAGGCCCTGCTGAGATTCGAACTCAGGATCTCCTGTTTACTAGACAGGCGCTTTAACCAACTAAGCCACAGGGCCACGCACATACGATTAACATCGATATAATCAGACTTGATAAGAAACGCCACATTGAACAATTTAGGCCAGTGACGTGACCACAAAGTCTTGGTTGCAATGAACAATCGCTGAAGACATTTCAATCACATTGGCATCACGGGACAGCGCACAACGTAATTATATGTCCATTTCATGCCACGTCAACTTAATCCCAATATGCAATATTCCACAATATGCTAACGCATTGAAAAGCTTTAAAACACATGTCGTGCTATGTGATCTACAGACGTTGTTGGCAGGCTTGCACTACTAGCGAGAGAATTTATATTACACCTGTCAAATGTAGTCAAAGGTAAGCAATGGTACCGATTAGACTAAACGGCCATGCCCCAAGACTATGTTTGAGATTGAAGTTAGCGCGGTGTTGAATGTTTGGTTGAAGGTTTGAGTGAGGCATGCCCCACCTTAAATGTATATAAGTAGTCTTGCTTCGCATTACAGTTCAAGGAGAAGTGAGAACAAAAAATGTAAAAAGGCCCTGCTGAGATTCGAACTCAGGATCTCCTGTTTACTAGACAGGCGCTTTAACCAACTAAGCCACAGGGCCATGTCGATTTGCTTCAGATCAAAGTGCCAGCATAATGAAAGAAAAGGCGATATTTAATATTGTCAGCAAATGACGTGGTCACTGAGGCGCAACTACGATGAATGATCAAAGGCACTAAAAGTCATTTGACGCCCAGGGCTTGCAAAAGGCACTTCCCGCCTTAAAAATCTACAGGCGTTGCAGTTCGCGTTCAGACAATGCGTTAGGCCTGCAAAATACAATGGGAAGTTTGATTTCATAAATTGCAGTTTATTATTGCCCAGACGAACGACATCAACGCTTAGTTATTGATAGGTCCGTCGGAAGCCTCATCCTCCTCAATATTGTAATCAGCTGTTGATTTTGGACTGAAAGTATCAACAGGAAACTGTACAAAACTATTGCGCCAAAAGGCCCTGCTGAGATTCGAACTCAGGATCTCCTGTATACTAGACAGGCGCTTTAACCAACTAAGCCACAGGGCCACGCACATACGATTAACATCGATATAATCAGACTTGATAAGAAACGCCACATTGAACAATTTAGGCCAGTGACGTGACCACAAAGTCTTGGTTGCAATGAACAATCGCTGAAGACATTTCAATCTCATTGGCATCACGGGACAACGCACAACGTAATTAGATGTCCATTTCATGCCACGTCAACCTACCTCCCAATATGCAATATCCCACAATATGTTAACGCATTGCAAAGCTTTAAAACACATGTCGTGCTATGTGATCTACAGACGTTGTTGGCAGGCTTGCACTACTAGCGAGAGAATTTATATTACACCTGTCAAATGCAGTCAAAGGTAAGCAATGGTACCGATTAGACTAAACGGCCATGCCCCAAGACTATGTTTGAGATTGAAGTTAGCGCGGTGTTGAATGTTTGGTTGAAGGTTTGAGTGAGGCATGCCCCACCTTAAATGTATATAAGTAGTCTTGCTTCGCATTACAGTTCAAGGAGAAATGAGAACAAAAAATGTAAAAAGGCCCTGCTGAGATTCGAACTCAGGATCTCCTGTTTACTAGACAGGCGCTTTAACCAACTAAGCCACAGGGCCATGTCGATTTGCTTCAGATCAAAGTGCCAGCATAATGAAAGAAAAGGCGATATTTAATATTGTCAGCAAATGACGTGGTCACTGAGGCGCAACTACGATGAATGATCAAAGGCACTAAAAGTCATTTGACGCCCAGGGCTTGCAAAAGGCACTTCCCGCCTTAAAAATCTACAGGCGTTGCAGTTCGCGTTCAGACAATGCGTTAGGCCTGCAAAATACAATGGGAAGTTTGATTTCATAAATTGCAGTTTATTATTGCCCAGACGAACGACATCAACGCTTAGTTATTGATAGGTCCGTCGGAAGCCTCATCCTCCTCAATATTGTAATCAGCTGTTGATTTTGGACTGAAAGTATCAACAGGAAACTGTACAAAACTATTGCGCCAAAAGGCCCTGCTGAGATTCGAACTCAGGATCTCCTGTTTACTAGACAGGCGCTTTAACCAACTAAGCCACAGGGCCACGCACATACGATTAACATCGATATAATCAGACTTGATAAGAAACGCCACATTGAACAATTTAGGCCAGTGACGTGACCACAAAGTCTTGGTTGCAATGAACAATCGCTGAAGACATTTCAATCTCATTGGCATCACGGGACAACGCACAACGTAATTAGATGTCCATTTCATGCCACGTCAACCTACCTCCCAATATGCAATATCCCACAATATGTTAACGCATTGCCATGCTTTAAAACACATGTCGTGCTATGTGATCTACAGACGTTGTTGGCAGGCTTGCACTACTAGCGAGAGAATTTATATTACACCTGTCAAATGCAGTCAAAGGTAAGCAATGGTACCGATTAAGCTAAACGGCCATGCCCCAAGACTATGTTTGAGATTGAAGTTAGCGCGGTGTTGAATGTTTGGTTGAAGGTTTGAGTGAGGCATGCCCCACCTTAAATGTATATAAGTAGTCTTGCTTCGCATTACAGTTCAAGGAGAAATGAGAACAAAAAATGTAAAAAGGCCCTGCTGAGATTGGAACTCAGGATCTCCTGTTTACTAGACAGGCGCTTTAACCAACTAAGCCACAGGGCCATGTCGATTTGCTTCAGATCAAAGTTCCAGCATAATGAAAGAAAAGGCGATATTTAATATTGTCAGCAAATGACGTGGTCACTGAGGCGCAACTACGATGAATGATCAAAGGCACTAAAAGTCATTTGACGCCCAGGGCTTGCAAAAGGCACTTCCCGCCTTAAAAATCTACAGGCGTTGCAGTTCGCGTTCAGACAATGCGTTAGGCCTGCAAAATACAATGGGAAGTTTGATTTCATAAATTGCAGTTTATTATTGCCCAGACGAACGACATCAACGCTTAGTTATTGATAGGTCCGTCGGAAGCCTCATCCTCCTCAATATTGTAATCAGCTGTTGATTTTGGACTGAAAGTATCAACAGGAAACTGTACAAAACTATTGCGCCAAAAGGCCCTGCTGAGATTCGAACTCAGGATCTCCTGTTTACTAGACAGGCGCTTTAACCAACTAAGCCACAGGGCCACGCACATACGATTAACATCGATATAATCAGACTTGATAAGAAACGCCACATTGAACAATTTAGGCCAGTGACGTGACCACAAAGTCTTGGTTGCAATGAACAATCGCTGAAGACATTTCAATCTCATTGGCATCACGGGACAACGCACAACGTAATTAGATGTCCATTTCATGCCACGTCAACCTACCTCCCAATATGCAATATCCCACAATATGTTAACGCATTGCAAAGCTTTAAAACACATGTCGTGCTATGTGATCTACAGACGTTGTTGGCAGGCTTGCACTACTAGCGAGAGAATTTATATTACACCTGTCAAATGCAGTCAAAGGTAAGCAATGGTACCGATTAGACTAAACGGCCATGCCCCAAGACTATGTTTGAGATTGAAGTTAGCGCGGTGTTGAATGTTTGGTTGAAGGTTTGAGTGAGGCATGCCCCACCTTAAATGTATATAAGTAGTCTTGCTTCGCATTACAGTTCAAGGAGAAATGAGAACAAAAAATGTAAAAAGGCCCTGCTGAGATTCGAACTCAGGATCTCCTGTTTACTAGACAGGCGCTTTAAGGCCTAGTGGCCTAAGCCACAGGGCCATGTCGATTTGCTTCAGATCAAAGTGCCAGCATAATGAAAGAAAAGGCGATATTTAATATTGTCAGCAAATGACGTGGTCACTGAGGCGCAACTACGATGAATGATCAAAGGCACTAAAAGTCATTTGACGCCCAGGGCTTGCAAAAGGCACTTCCCGCCTTAAAAATCTACAGGCGTTGCAGTTCGCGTTCAGACAATGCGTTAGGCCTGCAAAATACAATGGGAAGTTTGATTTCATAAATTGCAGTTTATTATTGCCCAGACGAACGACATCAACGCTTAGTTATTGATAGGTCCGTCGGAAGCCTCATCCTCCTCAATATTGTAATCAGCTGTTGATTTTGGACTGAAAGTATCAACAGGAAACTGTACAAAACTATTGCGCCAAAAGGCCCTGCTGAGATTCGAACTCAGGATCTCCTGTTTACTAGACAGGCGCTTTAACCAACTAAGCCACAGGGCCACGCACATACGATTAACATCGATATAATCAGACTTGATAAGAAACGCCACATTGAACAATTTAGGCCAGTGACGTGACCACAAAGTCTTGGTTGCAATGAACAATCGCTGAAGACATTTCAATCTCATTGGCATCACGGGACAACGCACAACGTAATTAGATGTCCATTTCATGCCACGTCAACCTACCTCCCAATATGCAATATCCCACAATATGTTAACGCATTGCCATGCTTTAAAACACATGTCGTGCTATGCGATGCACCGACGTTGTTGGCAGGCTTGCACTACTAGCGAGAAAAATTATATTACACCTGTCAAATGCAGTCAAGGGTAAGCAATGGTACCGATTAAGCTAAACGGCCATGCCCAAAAACTATGTTTGAGATTGAAGTTAGCGCGGTTTTGAATGTTTGGTTGAAGGTTTGAGAGGCATGCCCCATCTTAAATGTATATAAGTAGTCTTGCTTCGCATTACAGTTCAAGGAGAAATGAGAACAAAAAATGTAAAAAGGCCCTGCTGAGATTGGAACTCAGGATCTCCTGTTTACTAGACAGGCGCTTTAACCAACTAAGCCACAGGGCCATGTCGATTTGCTTCAGATCAAAGTTCCAGCATAATGATAAAAAAGGCGATATTTAATATTGGCAGCAAATGACGTGGTCACTGAGGCGCAACTACGATGAATGATGAAATGCACTAAAAGTCATTTGACGCCCAGGGCTTGCAAAAGGCACTTCCCGCCTTAAAAATCTACAGGCGTTGCAGTTCGCGTTTAGACAATGCGTTAGGCCTGCAAAATACAATGGGAAGTTTGATTTCATAAATTGCAGTTTATTATTGCCCAGACGAACGACATCAACGTTTAGTTATTGATAGGCCCGTCGGAGGCCTCATCCTCCTCAATATTGTAATCAGCTGTTGATTTTGGACTGAAAGTATCAACAGGAAACTGTGCAAACCTATTGCGCCAAAAGGCCCTGCTGAGATTCGAACTCAGGATCTCCTGTTTACTAGACAGGCGCTTTAACCAACTAAGCCACAGGGCCACGCACATACGATTAACATCGATATAATCAGACTTGCTAAGAAAGGCCACATTGAACAATTTAGGCCAGTGACGTGACCACAAAGTCTTGGTTGCAATGAACAATCGCTGAAAACATTTCAATCACATTGGCATCACGGGACAACGCACAAAGTAATTAGATGTCCATTTCATGCCACGTCAACCTAAATCCCAATATGCAATATCCCACAATATGCTAACGCATTGAAAAGCTTTAAAACACATGTCGTGCTATGTGATCTACAGACGTTGTTGGCAGGCTTGCACTACTAGCGAGAGAATTTATATTACACCTGTCAAATGCAGTCAAAGGTAAGCAATGGTACCGATTAAGCTAAACGGCCATGCCCAAAGACTATGTTTGAGATTGAAGTTAGCGCGGTGTTGAATGTTTGGTTGAAGGTTTGAGTGAGGCATGCCCCACCTTAAATGTATATAAGTAGTCTTGCTTCGCATTACAGTTCAAGGAGAAATGAGAACAAAAAATGTAAAAAGGCCCTGCTGAGATTGGAACTCAGGATCTCCTGTTTACTAGACAGGCGCTTTAACCAACTAAGCCACAGGGCCATGTCGATTTGCTTCAGATCAAAGTTCCAGCATAATGATAAAAAAGGCGATATTTAATATTGGCAGCAAATGACGTGGTCACTGAGGCGCAACTACGATGAATGATGAAATGCACTAAAAGTCATTTGACGCCCAGGGCTTGCAAAAGGCACTTCCCGCCTTAAAAATCTACAGGCGTTGCAGTTCGCGTTTAGACAATGCGTTAGGCCTGCAAAATACAATGGGAAGTTTGATTTCATAAATTGCAGTTTATTATTGCCCAGACGAACGACATCAACGTTTAGTTATTGATAGGCCCGTCGGAAGCCTCATCCTCCTCAATATTGTAATCAGCTGTTGATTTTGGACTGAAAGTATCAACAGGAAACTGTGCAAACCTATTGCGCCAAAAGGCCCTGCTGAGATTCGAACTCAGGATCTCCTGTTTACTAGACAGGCGCTTTAACCAACTAAGCCACAGGGCCACGCACATACGATTAACATCGATATAATCAGACTTGCTAAGAAAGGCCACATTGAACAATTTAGGCCAGTGACGTGACCACAAAGTCTTGGTTGCAATGAACAATCGCTGAAGACATTTCAATCACATTGGCATCACGGGACAACGCACAAAGTAATTAGATGTCCATTTCATGCCACGTCAACCTAAATCCCAATATGCAATATCCCACAATATGCTAACGCATTGAAAAGCTTTAAAACACATGTCGTGCTATGTGATCTACAGACGTTGTTGGCAGGCTTGCACTACTAGCGAGAAAATTTATATTACACCTGTCAAATGCAGTCAAAGGTAAGCAATGGTACCGATTAAGCTAAACGGCCATGCCCAAAGACTATGTTTGAGATTGAAGTTAGCGCGGTGTTGAATGTTTGGTTGAAGGTTTGAGAGGCATGCCCCATCTTAAATGTATATAAGTAGTCTTGCTTCGCATTACAGTTCAAGGAGAAATGAGAACAAAAAATGCAAAAAGGCCCTGCTGAGATTCGAACTCAGGATCTCCTGTTTACTAGACAGGCGCTTTAACCAACTAAGCCACAGGGCCATGTCGATTTGCTTCAGATCAAAGTTCCAGCATAATGATAAAAAAGGCGATATTTAATATTGGCAGCAAATGACGTGGTCACTGAGGCGCAACTACGATGAATGATGAAATGCACTAAAAGTCATTTGACGCCCAGGGCTTACAAAAGGCACTTCCCGCCTTAAAAATCTACAGGCGTTGCAGTTCGCGTTTAGACTATGCGTTACGCCTGCAAAATACAATGGAAAGTTTGATTTGATAAATTGCAGTTAATTATTGCCCAGACGAAGGACATCAAGGTTTAGTTATTGATAGGCCCGTCGGAAGCCTCATCCTCCTCAATATTGTAATCAGCTGTTGATTTTGGACTGAAAGTATCAACAGGAAACTGTGCAAACCTATTGCGCCAAAAGGCCCTGCTGAGATTCGAACTCAGGATCTCCTGTTTACTAGACAGGCGCTTTAACCAACTAAGCCACAGGGCCACGCACATACGATTAACATCGATATAATCAGACTTGATAAGAAACGCCACATTGAACAATTTAGGCCAGTGACGTGACCACAAAGTCTTGGTTGCAATGAACAATCGCTGAAGACATTTCAATCACATTGGCATCACGGGACAGCGCACAACGTAATTATATGTCCATTTCATGCCACGTCAACTTAATCCCAATATGCAATATCCCACAATATATTAACGCATTGCAAAGCTTTAAAACACATGTCGTGCTATGCGATGCACCGACGTTGTTGGCAGGCTTGCACTACTAGCGAGAACAATTATATTACACCTGTCAAATGCAGTCAAGGGTAAGCAATGGTACCGATTAAGCTAAACGGCCATGCCCAAAAACTATGTTTGAGATTGAAGTTAGCGCGGTTTTGAATGTTTGGTTGAAGGTTTGAGAGGCATGCCCCATCTTAATTGTATATAAGTAGTCTTGCTTCGCATTACAGTTCAAGGAGAAATGAGAACAAAAAATGTAAAAAGGCCCTGCTGAGATTGGAACTCAGGATCTCCTGTTTACTAGACAGGCGCTTTAACCAACTAAGCCACAGGGCCATGTCGATTTGCTTCAGATCAAAGTTCCAGCATAATGATAAAAAAGGCGATATTTAATATTGGCAGCAAATGACGTGGTCACTGAGGCGCAACTACGATGAATGATGAAATGCACTAAAAGTCATTTGACGCCCAGGGCTTGCAAAAGGCACCTCCCGCCTTAAAAATCTACAGGCGTTGCAGTTCGCGTTTAGACAATGCGTTAGGCCTGCAAAATACAATGGGAAGTTTGATTCATAAATTGCAGTTCATTATTGCCCAGACGAACGACATCAACGTTTAGTTATTGATAGGCCCGTCGGAAGCCTCATCCTCCTCAATATTGTAATCAGCTGTTGATTTTGGACTGAAAGTATCAACAGGAAACTGTGCAAACCTATTGCGCCAAAAGGCCCTGCTGAGATTCGAACTCAGGATCTCCTGTTTATTAGACAGGCGCTTTAACCAACTAAGCCACAGGGCCACGCACATACGATTAACATCGATATAATCAGACTTGCTAAGAAAGGCCACATTGAACAATTTAGGCCAGTGACGTGACCACAAAGTCTTGGTTGCAATGAACAATCGCTGAAGACATTTCAATCACATTGGCATCACGGGACAACGCACAAAGTAATTAGATGTCCATTTCATGCCACGTCAACCTAAATCCCAATATGCAATATCCCACAATATGCTAACGCATTGAAAAGCTTTAACACACATGTCGTGCTATGTGATGTACAGCCGTTGTTGGCAGGCTTGCACTACTAGCGAGATAAGTTATATTACACCTGTCAAATGCAGTCAAAGGTAAGCAATGGCACCGATTAAGCTAAACGGCCATGCCCAAAAACTATGTTTGAGATTGAAGTTAGCGCGGTGTTGAATGTTTGGTTGAAGGTTTGAGTGAGGCATGCGCCATCTTAAAATGTATATAAGTAGTCTTGCTTCGCATTACAGTTCAAGGTGAAATGAGAACAAAAATTTGTAAAAAGGCCCTGCTGAGATTGGAACTCAGGATCTCCTGTTTACTAGACAGGCGCTTTAACCAACTAAGCCACAGGGCCATGTCGATTTGCTTCAGATCAAAGTGCCAGCATAATGAAAGAAAAGGCGATATTTAATATTGTCAGCAAATGACGTGGTCACTGAGGCGCAACTACGATGAATGATGAAAGGCACTGTAAGTCATTTGACGCCCAGGGCTTGCAAAAGGCACTTCCCGCCTTAAAAATCTACAGGCGTTGCAGTTCGCGTTCAGACAATGCGTTAGGCCTGCAAAATACAATGGGAAGTTTGATTTCATGAATTGCAGTTAATTATTGCCCAGACGAACGACATCAACGTTTAGTTATTGATAGGCCCGTCGGAAGCCTCATCCTCCTCAATATTGTAATCAGCTGTTGATTTTGGACTGAAAGTATCAACAGGAAACTGTACAAAACTATTGCGCCAAAAGGCCCTGCTGAGATTCGAACTCAGGATCTCCTGTTTACTAGACAGGCGCTTTAACCAACTAACCCACAGGGCCACGCACATACGATTAACATCGATATAATCAGACTTGATAAGAAACGCCACATTGAACAATTTAGGCCAGTGACGTGACCACAAAGTCTTGGTTGCAATGAACAATCGCTGAAGACATTTCAATCTCATTGGCATCACGGGACAACGCACAACGTAATTAGATGTCCATTTCATGCCACGTCAACCTACCTCCCAATATGCAATATCCCACAATACGCTAACGCATTGAAAAGCTTTAATACACATGTCGTGCTATGTGATCTACAGACGTTGTTGGCAGGCTTGCACTACTAGCAAGAGAATTTATATTACACCTGTCAAATGCAGTCAAAGGTAAGCAATGGTACCGATTAAGCTAAACGGCCATGCCCAAAGACTATGTTTGAGATTGAAGTTAGCGCGGTGTTGAATGTTTGGTTGAAGGTTTGAGTGAGGCATGCCCCATCTTAAATGTATATAAGTAGTCTTGCTTCGCATTACAGCTCAAGGAGAAATGAGAACAAAAAATGTAAAAAGGCCCTGCTGAGATTGGAACTCAGGATCTCCTGTTTACTAGACAGGCGCTTTAACCAACTAAGCCACAGGGCCATGTCGACTTGCTTCAGATCAAAGTGCCAGCATAATGAAAGAAAAGGAGATATTTAATATTGTCAGCAAATGGCGTGGTCACTGAGGCGCAACTACGATGAATGATGAAAGGCACTAAAAGTCACTTGACGCCCAGGGCTTGTAAAAAGGCACTTCCCGCCTTAAAAATCTACAGGCGTTGCAGTTCGCGTTTAGACTATGCGTTACGCCTGCAAAATACAATGCAAAGTTTGATTTGATAAATTGCAGTTAATTATTGCCCAGACGAAGGACATCAAGGTTTAGTTATTGATAGGCCCGTCGGAAGCCTCATCCTCCTCAATATTGTAATCAGCTGTTGATTTTGGACTGAAAGTATCAACAGGAAACTGTGCAAACCTATTGCGCCAAAAGGCCCTGCTGAGATTCGAACTCAGGATCTCCTGTTTATTAGACAGGCGCTTTAACCAACTAAGCCACAGGGCCACGCACATACGATTAACATCGATATAATCAGACTTGATAAGAAACGCCACATTGAACAATTTAGGCCAGTGACGTGACCACAAAGTCTTGGTTGCAATGAACAATCGCTGAAGACATTTCAATCACATTGGCATCACGGGACAGCGCACAACGTAATTATATGTCCATTTCATGCCACGTCAACTTAATCCCAATATGCAATATCCCACAATATGTTAACGCATTGCAAAGCTTTAAAACACATGTCGTGCTATGCGATGCACCGACGTTGTTGGCAGGCTTGCACTACTAGCGAGAAAAATTATATTACACCTGTCAAATGCAGTCAAGGGTAAGCAATGGTACCGATTAAGCTAAACGGCCATGCCCAAAAACTATGTTTGAGATTGAAGTTAGCGCGGTTTTGAATGTTTGGTTGAAGGTTTGAGAGGCATGCCCCATCTTAAATGTATATAAGTAGTCTTGCTTCGCATTACAGTTCAAGGAGAAATGAGAACAAAAAATGTAAAAAGGCCCTGCTGAGATTGGAACTCAGGATCTCCTGTTTACTAGACAGGCGCTTTAACCAACTAAGCCACAGGGCCATGTCGATTTGCTTCAGATCAAAGTTCCAGCATAATGATAAAAAAGGCGATATTTAATATTGGCAGCAAATGACGTGGTCACTGAGGCGCAACTACGATGAATGATGAAATGCACTAAAAGTCATTTGACGCCCAGGGCTTGCAAAAGGCACTTCCCGCCTTAAAAATCTACAGGCGTTGCAGTTCGCGTTCAGACAATGCGTTAGGCCTGCAAAATACAATAGGAAGTTTGATTTCATAAATTGCAGTTTATTATTGCCCAGACGAACGACATCAACGTTTAGTTATTGATAGGCCCGTCGGAAGCCTCATCCTCCTCAATATTGTAATCAGCTGTTGATTTTGGACTGAAAGTATCAACAGGAAACTGTACAAAACTATTGCGCCAAAAGGCCCTGCTGAGATTCGAACTCAGGATCTCCTGTTTACTAGACAGGCGCTTTAACCAACTAACCCACAGGGCCACGCACATACGATTAACATCGATATAATCAGACTTGATAAGAAACGCCACATTGAACAATTTAGGCCAGTGACGTGACCACAAAGTCTTGGTTGCAATGAACAATCGCTGAAGACATTTCAATCTCATTGGCATCACGGGACAACGCACAACGTAATTAGATGTCCATTTCATGCCACGTCAACCTACCTCCCAATATGCAATATCCCACAATATGCTAACGCATTGAAAAGCTTTAATACACATGTCGTGCTATGTGATCTACAGACGTTGTTGACAGGCTTGCACTACTAGCGAGAGAATTCATATTACACCTGTCAAATGCAGTCAAAGGTAAGCAATGGTACCGATTAAGCTAAACGGCCATGCCCCAAGACTATGTTTGAGATTGAAGTTAGCGCGGTGTTGAATGTTTGGATGAAGGTTTGAGTGAGGCATGCCCCACCTTAAATGTATATAAGTAGTCTTGCTTCGCATTACAGTTCAAGGAGAAATGAGAACAAAAAATGTAAAAAGGCCCTGCTGAGATTCGAACTCAGGATCTCCTGTTTACTAGACAGGCGCTTTAACCAACTAAGCCACAGGGCCACGCACATACGATTAACATCGATATAATCAGACTTGATAAGAAACGCCACATTGAACAATTTAGGCCAGTGACGTGACCACAAAGTCTTGGTTGCAATGAACAATCGCTGAAAACATTTCAATCTCATTGGCATCACGGGACAACGCACAACGTAATTAGATGTCCATTTCATGCCACGTCAACCTACCTCCCAATATGCAATATCCCACAATATGCTAACGCATTGAAAAGCTTTAAAACACATGTCGTGCTATGCGATGCACCGACGTTGTTGGCAGGCTTGCACTACTAGCGAGAAAAATTATATTACACCTGTCAAATGCAGTCAAGGGTAAGCAATGGTACCGATTAAGCTAAACGGCCATGCCCAAAAACTATGTTTGAGATTGAAGTTAGCGCGGTTTTGAATGTTTGGTTGAAGGTTTGAGTGAGGCATGCCCCATCTTAAATGTATATAAGTAGTCTTGCTTCGCATTACAGTTCAAGGAGAAATGAGAACAAAAAATAGTAAAAAGGCCCTGCTGAGATTCGAAGTCAGGATCTCCTGTTTACTAGACAGGCGCTTTAACCAACTAAGCCACAGGGCCATGTCGATTTGCTTCAGATCAAAGTGCCAGCATAATGATAAAAAAGGCGATATTTAATATTGGCAGCAAATGACGTGGTCACTGAGGCGCAACTACGATGAATGATGAAATGCACTGAAAGTCATTTGACGCCCAGGGCTTGCAAAAGGCACTTCCCGCCTTAAAAATCTACAGGCGTTGCAGTTCGCGTTCAGACAATGCGTTAGGCCTGCAAAATACAATGGGAAGTTTGATTTCATGAATTGCAGTTAATTATTGCCCAGACGAACGACATCAACGTTTAGTTATTGATAGGCCCGTCGGAAGCCTCATCCTCCTCAATATTGTAATCAGCTGTTGATTTTGGACTGAAAGTATCAACAGGAAACTGTACAAAACTATTGCGCCAAAAGGCCCTGCTGAGATTCGAACTCAGGATCTCCTGTTTACTAGACAGGCGCTTTAACCAACTAACCCACAGGGCCACGCACATACGATTAACATCGATATAATCAGACTTGATAAGAAACGCCACATTGAACAATTTAGGCCAGTGACGTGACCACAAAGTCTTGGTTGCAATGAACAATCGCTGAAGACATTTCAATCTCATTGGCATCACGGGACAACGCACAACGTAATTAGATGTCCATTTCATGCCACGTCAACCTACCTCCCAATATGCAATATCCCACAATACGCTAACGCATTGAAAAGCTTTAATACACATGTCGTGCTATGTGATCTACAGACGTTGTTGGCAGGCTTGCACTACTAGCAAGAGAATTCATATTACACCTGTCAAATGCAGTCAAAGGTAAGCAATGGTACCGATTAAGCTAAACGGCCATGCCCAAAGACTATGTTTGAGATTGAAGTTAGCGCGGTGTTGAATGTTTGGTTGAAGGTTTGAGTGAGGCATGCCCCATCTTAAATGTATATAAGTAGTCTTGCTTCGCATTACAGCTCAAGGAGAAATGAGAACAAAAAATGTAAAAAGGCCCTGCTGAGATTGGAACTCAGGATCTCCTGTTTACTAGACAGGCGCTTTAACCAACTAAGCCACAGGGCCATGTCGACTTGCTTCAGATCAAAGTGCCAGCATAATGAAAGAAAAGGAGATATTTAATATTGTCAGCAAATGGCGTGGTCACTGAGGCGCAACTACGATGAATGATGAAAGGCACTAAAAGTCACTTGACGCCCAGGGCTTGTAAAAAGGCACTTCCCGCCTTAAAAATCTACAGGCGTTGCAGTTCGCGTTTAGACTATGCGTTACGCCTGCAAAATACAATGGAAAGTTTGATTTGATAAATTGCAGTTAATTATTGCCCAGACGAACGACATCAAGGTTTAGTTATTGATAGGCCCGTCGGAAGCCTCATCCTCCTCAATATTGTAATCAGCTGTTGATTTTGGACTGAAAGTATCAACAGGAAACTGTGCAAACCTATTGCGCCAAAAGGCCCTGCTGAGATTCGAACTCAGGATCTCCTGTTTACTAGACAGGCGCTTTAACCAACTAAGCCACAGGGCCACGCACATACGATTAACATCGATATAATCAGACTTGATAAGAAACGCCACATTGAACAATTTAGGCCAGTGACGTGACCACAAAGTCTTGGTTGCAATGAACAATCGCTGAAGACATTTCAATCACATTGGCATCACGGGACAGCGCACAACGTAATTATATGTCCATTTCATGCCACGTCAACTTAATCCCAATATGCAATATCCCACAATATGTTAACGCATTGCAAAGCTTTAAAACACATGTCGTGCTATGCGATGCACCGACGTTGTTGGCAGGCTTGCACTACTAGCGAGAAAAATTATATTACACCTGTCAAATGCAGTCAAGGGTAAGCAATGGTACCGATTAAGCTAAACGGCCATGCCCAAAAACTATGTTTGAGATTGAAGTTAGCGCGGTTTTGAATGTTTGGTTGAAGGTTTGAGAGGCATGCCCCATCTTAAATGTATATAAGTAGTCTTGCTTCGCATTACAGTTCAAGGAGAAATGAGAACAAAAAATGTAAAAAGGCCCTGCTGAGATTGGAACTCAGGATCTCCTGTTTACTAGACAGGCGCTTTAACCAACTAAGCCACAGGGCCATGTCGATTTGCTTCAGATCAAAGTTCCAGCATAATGATAAAAAAGGCGATATTTAATATTGGCAGCAAATGACGTGGTCACTGAGGCGCAACTACGATGAATGATGAAATGCACTAAAAGTCATTTGACGCCCAGGGCTTGCAAAAGGCACTTCCCGCCTTAAAAATCTACAGGCGTTGCAGTTCGCGTTCAGACAATGCGTTAGGCCTGCAAAATACAATAGGAAGTTTGATTTCATAAATTGCAGTTTATTATTGCCCAGACGAACGACATCAACGTTTAGTTATTGATAGGCCCGTCGGAAGCCTCATCCTCCTCAATATTGTAATCAGCTGTTGATTTTGGACTGAAAGTATCAACAGGAAACTGTGCAAACCTATTGCGCCAAAAGGCCCTGCTGAGATTCGAACTCAGGATCTCCTGTTTACTAGACAGGCGCTTTAACCAACTAAGCCACAGGGCCACGCACATACGATTAACATCGATATAATCAGACTTGCTAAGAAAGGCCACATTGAACAATTTAGGCCAGTGACGTGACCACAAAGTCTTGGTTGCAATGAACAATCGCTGAAGACATTTCAATCACATTGGCATCACGGGACAACGCACAAAGTAATTAGATGTCCATTTCATGCCACGTCAACCTAAATCCCAATATGCAATATCCCACAATATGCTAACGCATTGAAAAGCTTTAAAACACATGTCGTGCTATGTGATCTACAGACGTTGTTGGCAGGCTTGCACTACTAGCGAGAGAATTTATATTACACCTGTCAAATGCAGTCAAGGGTAAGCAATGGTACCGATTAAGCTAAACGGCCATGCCCAAAGACTATGTTTGAGATTGAAGTTAGCGCGGTGTTGAATGTTTGGTTGAAGGTTTGAGTGAGGCATGCCCCATCTTAAATGTATATAAGTAGTCTTGCTTCGCATTACAGCTCAAGGAGAAATGAGAACAAAAAATGTAAAAAGGCCCTGCTGAGATTCGAACTCAGGATCTCCTGTTTACTAGACAGGCGCTTTAACCAACTAAGCCACAGGGCCATGTCGACTTGCTTCAGATCAAAGTGCCAGCATAATGAAAGAAAAGGAGATATTTAATATTGTCAGCAAATGGCGTGGTCACTGAGGCGCAACTACGATGAATGATGAAAGGCCCTAAAAGTCACTTGACGCCCAGGGCTTGTAAAAAGGCACTTCCCGCCTTAAAAATCTACAGGCGTTGCAGTTCGCGTTTAGACTATGCGTTACGCCTGCAAAATACAATGGAAAGTTTGATTTGATAAATTGCAGTTAATTATTGCCCAGACGAACGACATCAAGGTTTAGTTATTGATAGGCCCGTCGGAAGCCTCATCCTCCTCAATATTGTAATCAGCTGTTGATTTTGGACTGAAAGTATCAACAGGAAACTGTGCAAACCTATTGCGCCAAAAGGCCCTGCTGAGATTCGAACTCAGGATCTCCTGTTTACTAGACAGGCGCTTTAACCAACTAAGCCACAGGGCCACGCACATACGATTAACATCGATATAATCAGACTTGATAAGAAACGCCACATTGAACAATTTAGGCCAGTGACGTGACCACAAAGTCTTGGTTGCAATGAACAATCGCTGAAGACATTTCAATCACATTGGCATCACGGGACAGCGCACAACGTAATTATATGTCCATTTCATGCCACGTCAACTTAATCCCAATATGCAATATCCCACAATATGTTAACGCATTGCAAAGCTTTAAAACACATGTCGTGCTATGCGATGCACCGACGTTGTTGGCAGGCTTGCACTACTAGCGAGAAAAATTATATTACACCTGTCAAATGCAGTCAAGGGTAAGCAATGGTACCGATTAAGCTAAACGGCCATGCCCAAAAACTATGTTTGAGATTGAAGTTAGCGCGGTTTTGAATGTTTGGTTGAAGGTTTGAGAGGCATGCCCCATCTTAAATGTATATAAGTAGTCTTGCTTCGCATTACAGTTCAAGGAGAAATGAGAACAAAAAATGTAAAAAGGCCCTGCTGAGATTGGAACTCAGGATCTCCTGTTTACTAGACAGGCGCTTTAACCAACTAAGCCACAGGGCCATGTCGATTTGCTTCAGATCAAAGTTCCAGCATAATGATAAAAAAGGCGATATTTAATATTGGCAGCAAATGACGTGGTCACTGAGGCGCAACTACGATGAATGATGAAATGCACTAAAAGTCATTTGACGCCCAGGGCTTGCAAAAGGCACTTCCCGCCTTAAAAATCTACAGGCATTGCAGTTCGCGTTCAGACAATGCGTTAGGCCTGCAAAATACAATAGGAAGTTTGATTTCATAAATTGCAGTTTATTATTGCCCAGACGAACGACATCAACGTTTAGTTATTGATAGGCCCGTCGGAAGCCTCATCCTCCTCAATATTGTAATCAGCTGTTGATTTTGGACTGAAAGTATCAACAGGAAACTGTGCAAACCTATTGCGCCAAAAGGCCCTGCTGAGATTCGAACTCAGGATCTCCGGTTTACTAGACAGGCGCTTTAACCAACTAAGCCACAGGGCCACGCACATACGATTAACATCGATATAATCAGACTTGCTAAGAAAGGCCACATTGAACAATTTAGGCCAGTGACGTGACCACAAAGTCTTGGTTGCAATGAACAATCGCTGAAGACATTTCAATCACATTGGCATCACGGGACAACGCACAAAGTAATTAGATGTCCATTTCATGCCACGTCAACCTAAATCCCAATATGCAATATCCCACAATATGCTAACGCATTGAAAAGCTTTAAAACACATGTCGTGCTATGTGATCTACAGACGTTGTTGGCAGGCTTGCACTACTAGCGAGAGAATTTATATTACACATGTCAAATGCAGTCAAAGGTAAGCAATGGTACCGATTAAGCTAAACGGCCATGCCCAAAGACTATGTTTGAGATTGAAGTTAGCGCGGTGTTGAATGTTTGGTTGAAGGTTTGAGTGAGGCATGCCCCATCTTAAATGTATATAAGTAGTCTTGCTTCGCATTACAGCTCAAGGAGAAATGAGAACAAAAAATGTAAAAAGGCCCTGCTGAGATTCGAACTCAGGATCTCCTGTTTACTAGACAGGCGCTTTAACCAACTAAGCCACAGGGCCATGTCGACTTGCTTCAGATCAAAGTGCCAGCATAATGAAAGAAAAGGAGATATTTAATATTGTCAGCAAATGGCGTGGTCACTGAGGCGCAACTACGATGAATGATGAAAGGCCCTAAAAGTCACTTGACGCCCAGGGCTTGTAAAAAGGCACTTCCCGCCTTAAAAATCTACAGGCGTTGCAGTTCGCGTTTAGACTATGCGTTACGCCTGCAAAATACAATGGAAAGTTTGATTTGATAAATTGCAGTTAATTATTGCCCAGACGAACGACATCAAGGTTTAGTTATTGATAGGCCCGTCGGAAGCCTCATCCTCCTCAATATTGTAATCAGCTGTTGATTTTGGACTGAAAGTATCAACAGGAAACTGTGCAAACCTATTGCGCCAAAAGGCCCTGCTGAGATTCGAACTCAGGATCTCCTGTTTACTAGACAGGCGCTTTAACCAACTAAGCCACAGGGCCACGCACATACGATTAACATCGATATAATCAGACTTGATAAGAAACGCCACATTGAACAATTTAGGCCAGTGACGTGACCACAAAGTCTTGGTTGCAATGAACAATCGCTGAAGACATTTCAATCACATTGGCATCACGGGACAGCGCACAACGTAATTATATGTCCATTTCATGCCACGTCAACTTAATCCCAATATGCAATATCCCACAATATGTTAACGCATTGCAAAGCTTTAAAACACATGTCGTGCTATGTGATGCACCGACGTTGTTGGCAGGCTTGCACTACTAGCGAGAAAAATTATATTACACCTGTCAAATGCAGTCAAGGGTAAGCAATGGTACCGATTAAGCTAAACGGCCATGCCCAAAAACTATGTTTGAGATTGAAGTTAGCGCGGTTTTGAATGTTTGGTTGAAGGTTTGAGAGGCATGCCCCATCTTAAATGTATATAAGTAGTCTTGCTTCGCATTACAGTTCAAGGAGAAATGAGAACAAAAAATGTAAAAAGGCCCTGCTGAGATTGGAACTCAGGATCTCCTGTTTACTAGACAGGCGCTTTAACCAACTAAGCCACAGGGCCATGTCGATTTGCTTCAGATCAAAGTTCCAGCATAATGATAAAAAAGGCGATATTTAATATTGGCAGCAAATGACGTGGTCACTGAGGCGCAACTACGATGAATGATGAAATGCACTAAAAGTCATTTGACGCGCAGGGCTTGCAAAAGGCACTTCCCGCCTTAAAAATCTACAGGCGTTGCAGTTCGCGTTTAGACAATGGGTTAGGCCTGCAAAATACAATGGGAAGTTTGATTCATAAATTGCAGTTTATTATTGCCCAGACGAACGACATCAACGTTTAGTTATTGATAGGCCCGTCGGAAGCCTCATCCTCCTCAATATTGTAATCAGCTGTTGATTTTGGACTGAAAATATCAACAGGAAACTGTGCAAACCTATTGCGCCAAAAGGCCCTGCTGAGATTCGAACTCAGGATCTCCTGTTTACTAGACAGGCGCTTTAACCAACTAAGCCACAGGGCCACGCACATACGATTAACATCGATATAATCAGACTTGCTAAGAAAGGCCACATTGAACAATTTAGGCCAGTGACGTGACCACAAAGTCTTGGTTGCAATGAACAATCGCTGAAGACATTTCAATCACATTGGCATCACGGGACAACGCACAAAGTAATTAGATGTCCATTTCATGCCACGTCAACCTAAATCCCAATATGCAATATCCCACAATATGCTAACGCATTGAAAAGCTTTAACACACATGTCGTGCTATGTGATGTACAGCCGTTGTTGGCAGGCTTGCACTACTAGCGAGATAAGTTATATTACACCTGTCAAATGCAGTCAAGGGTAAGCAATGGCACCGATTAAGCTAAACGGCCATGCCCAAAAACTATGTTTGAGATTGAAGTTAGCGCGGTGTTGAATGTTTGGTTGAAGGTTTGAGTGAGGCATGCGCCATCTTAAAATGTATATAAGTAGTCTTGCTTCGCATTACAGTTCAAGGTGAAATGAGAACAAAAATTTGTAAAAAGGCCCTGCTGAGATTCGAACTCAGGATCTCCTGTTTACTAGACAGGCGCTTTAACCAACTAAGCCACAGGGCCATGTCGATTTGCTTCAGATCAAAGTGCCAGCATAATGAAAGAAAAGGCGATTTTTAATATTGTCAGCAAATGACGTGGTCACTGAGGCGCAACTACGATGAATGATGAAAGGCACTGTAAGTCATTTGACGCCCAGGGCTTGCAAAAGGCACTTCCCGCCTTAAAAATCTACAGGCGTTGCAGTTCGCGTTCAGACAATGCGTTAGGCCTGCAAAATACAATGGGAAGTTTGATTTCATGAATTGCAGTTTATTATTGCCCAGACGAACGACATCAACGTTTAGTTATTGATAAGCCCGTCGGAAGCCTCATCCTCCTCAATATTGTAATCAGCTGTTGATTTTGGACTGAAAGTATCAACAGGAAACTGTACAAAACTATTGCGCCAAAAGGCCCTGCTGAGATTCGAACTCAGGATCTCCTGTTTACTAGACAGGCGCTTTAACCAACTAACCCACAGGGCCACGCACATACGATTAACATCGATATAATCAGACTTGATAAGAAACGCCACATTGAACAATTTAGGCCAGTGACGTGACCACAAAGTCTTGGTTGCAATGAACAATCGCTGAAGACATTTCAATCTCATTGGCATCACGGGACAACGCACAACGTAATTAGATGTCCATTTCATGCCACGTCAACCTACCTCCCAATATGCAATATCCCACAATATGTTAACGCATTGCAAAGCTTTAAAACACATGTCGTGCTATGCGATGCACCGACGTTGTTGGCAGGCTTGCACTACTAGCGAGAAAAATTATATTACACCTGTCAAATGCAGTCAAGGGTAAGCAATGGTACCGATTAAGCTAAACGGCCATGCCCAAAAACTATGTTTGAGATTGAAGTTAGCGCGGTTTTGAATGTTTGGTTGAAGGTTTGAGAGGCATGCCCCATCTTAAATGTATATAAGTAGTCTTGCTTCGCATTACAGTTCAAGGAGAAATGAGAACAAAAAATGTAAAAAAGCCCTGCT
Source organism: Arenicola marina (assembly GCA_964019135.1). Lineage (NCBI taxonomy): Eukaryota > Metazoa > Annelida > Polychaeta > Arenicolidae > Arenicola > Arenicola marina. The sequence continues at coordinate 30,736,594 of OZ025263.1, forward strand.
GAGATTGGAACTCAGGATCTGCTGTTTACTAGACAGGCGCTTTAACCAACTAAGCCACAGGGCCATGTCGATTTGCTTCAGATCAAAGTTCCAGCATAATGATAAAAAAGGCGATATTTAATATTGGCAGCAAATGACGTGGTCACTGAGGCGCAACTACGATGAATGATGAAATGCACTAAAAGTCATTTGACGCCCAGGGCTTGCAAAAGGCACTTCCCGCCTTAAAAATCTACAGGCGTTGCAGTTCGCGTTTAGACAATGCGTTAGGCCTGCAAAATACAATGGGAAGTTTGATTCATAAATTGCAGTTTATTATTGCCCAGACGAACGACATCAACGTTTAGTTATTGATAGGCCCGTCGGAAGCCTCATCCTCCTCAATATTGTAATCAGCTGTTGATTTTGGACTGAAAGTATCAACAGGAAACTGTGCAAACCTATTGCGCCAAAAGGCCCTGCTGAGATTCGAACTCAGGATCTCCTGTTTACTAGACAGGCGCTTTAACCAACTAAGCCACAGGGCCACGCACATAAGATTAACATCGATATAATCAGACTTGCTAAGAAAGGCCACATTGAACAATTTAGGCCAGTGACGTGACCACAAAGTCTTGGTTGCAATGAACAATCGCTGAAGACATTTCAATCACATTGGCATCACGGGACAACGCACAAAGTAATTAGATGTCCATTTCATGCCACGTCAACCTAAATCCCAATATGCAATATCCCACAATATGCTAACGCATTGAAAAGCTTTAACACACATGTCGTGCTATGTGATGTACAGCCGTTGTTGGCAGGCTTGCACTACTAGCGAGATAAGTTATATTACACCTGTCAAATGCAGTCAAAGGTAAGCAATGGCACCGATTAAGCTAAACGGCCATGCCCAAAAACTATGTTTGAGATTGAAGTTAGCGCGGTGTTGAATGTTTGGTTGAAGGTTTGAGTGAGGCATGCGCCATCTTAAAATGTATATAAGTAGTCTTGCTTCGCATTACAGTTCAAGGTGAAATGAGAACAAAAATTTGTAAAAAGGCCCTGCTGAGATTCGAACTCAGGATCTCCTGTTTACTAGACAGGCGCTTTAACCAACTAAGCCACAGGGCCACGTCGATTTGCTTCAGATCAAAGTGCCAGCATAATGAAAGAAAAGGCGATATTTAATATTGTCAGCAAATGACGTGGTCACTGAGGCGCAACTACGATGAATGATGAAAGGCACTGTAAGTCATTTGACGCCCAGGGCTTGCAAAAGGCACTTCCCGCCTTAAAAATCTACAGGCGTTGCAGTTCGCGTTCAGACAATGCGTTAGGCCTGCAAAATACAATAGGAAGTTTGATTTCATGAATTGCAGTTTATTATTGCCCAGACGAACGACATCAACGTTTAGTTATTGATAGACCCGTCGGAAGCCTCATCCTCCTCAATATTGTAATCAGCTGTTGATTTTGGACTGAAAGTATCAACAGGAAACTGTACAAAACTATTGCGCCAAAAGGCCCTGCTGAGATTCGAACTCAGGATCTCCTGTTTACTAGACAGGCGCTTTAACCAACTAACCCACAGGGCCACGCACATACGATTAAAATCGATATAATCAGACTTGCTAAGAAAGGCCACATTGAACAATTTAGGCCAGTGACGTGACCACAAAGTCTTGGTTGCAATGAACAATCGCTGAAGACATTTCAATCACATTGGCATCACGGGACAACGCACAAAGTAATTAGATGTCCATTTCATGCCACGTCAACCTAAATCCCAATATGCAATATCCCACAATATGCTAACGCATTGAAAAGCTTTAACACACATGTCGTGCTATGTGATGTACAGCCGTTGTTGGCAGGCTTGCACTACTAGCGAGATAAGTTATATTACACCTGTCAAATGCAGTCAAAGGTAAGCAATGGCACCGATTAAGCTAAACGGCCATGCCCAAAAACTATGTTTGAGATTGAAGTTAGCGCGGTGTTGAATGTTTGGTTGAAGGTTTGAGTGAGGCATGCGCCATCTTAAAATGTATATAAGTAGTCTTGCTTCGCATTACAGTTCAAGGTGAAATGAGAACAAAAATTTGTAAAAAGGCCCTGCTGAGATTCGAACTCAGGATCTCCTGTTTACTAGACAGGCGCTTTAACCAACTAAGCCACAGGGCCATGTCGATTTGCTTCAGATCAAAGTGCCAGCAAAATGAAAGAAAAGGCGATATTTAATATTGTCAGCAAATGACGTGGTCACTGAGGCGCAACTACGATGAATGATCAAAGGCACTGAAAGTCATTTGACGCCCAGGGCTTGCAAAAGGCACTTCCCGCCTTAAAAATCTACAGGCGTTGCAGTTCGCGTTCAGATAATGCGTTAGGCCTGCAAAATACAATGGGAAGTTTGATTTTATGAATTGCAGTTTATTATTGCCCAGACGAACGACATCAACGTTTAGTTATTGATAGGCCCGTCGGAAGCCTCATCCTCCTCAATATTGTAATCAGCTGTTGATTTTGGACTGAAAGTATCAACAGGAAACTGTACAAAACTATTGCGCCAAAAGGCCCTGCTGAGATTCGAACTCAGGATCTCCTGTTTACTAGACAGGCGCTTTAACCAACTAACCCACAGGGCCACGCACATACGATTAACATCGATATAATCAGACTTGATAAGAAACGCCACATTGAACAATTTAGGCCAGTGACGTGACCACAAAGGCTTGGTTGCAATGAACAATCGCTGAAGACATTTCAATCTCATTGGCATCACGGGACAACGCACAACGTAATTAGATGTCCATTTCATGCCACGTCAACCTACCTCCCAATATGCAATATCCCACAATATGCTAACGCATTGAAAAGCTTTAATACACATGTCGTGCTATGTGATCTACATACGTTGTTGACAGGCTTGCACTACTAGCGAGAGAATTCATATTACACCTGTCAAATGCAGTCAAAGGTAAGCAATGGTACCGATTAAGCTAAACGGCCATGCCCCAAGACTATGTTTGAGATTGAAGTTAGCGCGGTGTTGAATGTTTGGTTGAAGGTTTGAGTGAGGCATGCCCCATCTTAAATGTATATAAGTAGTCTTGCTTCGCATTACAGTTCAAGGAGAAATGAGAACAAAAAATGTAAAAAGGCCCTGCTGAGATTCGAACTCAGGATCTCCTGTTTACTAGACAGGCGCTTTAACCAACTAAGCCACAGGGCCACGCACATACGATTAACATCGATATAATCAGACTTGATAAGAAACGCCACATTGAACAATTTAGGCCAGTGACGTGACCACAAAGTCTTGGTTGCAATGAACAATCGCTGAAAACATTTCAATCTCATTGGCATCACGGGACAACGCACAACGTAATTAGATGTCCATTTCATGCCACGTCAACCTACCTCCCAATATGCAATATCCCACAATATGCTAACGCATTGAAAAGCTTTAAAACACATGTCGTGCTATGCGATGCACCGACGTTGTTGGCAGGCTTGCACTACTAGCGAGAAAAATTATATTACACCTGTCAAATGCAGTCAAAGGTAAGCAATGGTACCGATTAAGCTAAACGGCCATGCCCCAAGACTATGTTTGAGATTGAAGTTAGCGCGGTGTTGAATGTTTGGTTGAAGGTTTGAGTGAGGCATGCCCCACCTTAAATGTATATAAGTAGTCTTGCTTCGCATTACAGTTCAAGGAGAAATGAGAACAAAAAATGTAAAAAGGCCCTGCTGAGATTCGAACTCAGGATCTCCTGTTTACTAGACAGGCGCTTTAACCAACTAAGCCACAGGGCCACGCACATACGATTAACATCGATATAATCAGACTTGATAAGAAACGCCACATTGAACAATTTAGGCCAGTGACGTGACCACAAAGTCTTGGTTGCAATGAACAATCGCTGAAAACATTTCAATCTCATTGGCATCACGGGACAACGCACAACGTAATTAGATGTCCATTTCATGCCACGTCAACCTACCTCCCAATATGCAATATCCCACAATATGCTAACGCATTGAAAAGCTTTAAAACACATGTCGTGCTATGCGATGCACCGACGTTGTTGGCAGGCTTGCACTACTAGCGAGAAAAATTATATTACACCTGTCAAATGCAGTCAAGGGTAAGCAATGGTACCGATTAAGCTAAACGGCCATGCCCAAAAACTATGTTTGAGATTGAAGTTAGCGCGGTTTTGAATGTTTGGTTGAAGGTTTGAGTGAGGCATGCCCCATCTTAAATGTATATAATTAGTCTTGCTTCGCATTACAGTTCAAGGAGAAATGAGAACAAAAAATAGTAAAAAGGCCCTGCTGAGATTCGAAGTCAGGATCTGCTGTTTACTAGACAGGCGCTTTAACCAACTAAGCCACAGGGCCATGTCGATTTGCTTCAGATCAAAGTGCCAGCATAATGATAAAAAAGGCGATATTTAATATTGGCAGCAAATGACGTGGTCACTGAGGCGCAACTACGATGAATGATGAAATGCACTGAAAGTCATTTGACGCCCAGGGCTTGCAAAAGGCACTTCCCGCCTTAAAAATCTACAGGCGTTGCAGTTCGCGTTCAGACAATGCGTTAGGCCTGCAAAATACAATGGGAAGTTTGATTTCATGAATTGCAGTTAATTATTGCCCAGACGAACGACATCAACGTTTAGTTATTGATAGGCCCGTCGGAAGCCTCATCCTCCTCAATATTGTAATCAGCTGTTGATTTTGGACTGAAAGTATCAACAGGAAACTGTACAAACCTATTGCGCCAAAAGGCCCTGCTGAGATTCGAACTCAGGATCTCCTGTTTACTAGACAGGCGCTTTAACCAACTAACCCACAGGGCCACGCACATACGATTAAAATCGATATAATCAGACTTGATAAGAAACGCCACATTGAACAATTTAGGCCAGTGACGTGACCACAAAGTCTTGGTTGCAATGAACAATCGCTGAGGACATTTCAATCTCATTGGCATCACGGGACAACGCACAACGTAATTAGATGTCCATTTCATGCCACGTCAACCTACCTCCCAATATGCAATATCCCACAATATGCTAACGCATTGAAAAGCTTTAATACACATGTCGTGCTATGTGATCTACAGACGTTGTTGACAGGCTTGCACTACTAGCGAGAGAATTCATATTACACCTGTCAAATGCAGTCAAAGGTAAGCAATGGTACCGATTAAGCTAAACGGCCATGCCCCAAGACTATGTTTGAGATTGAAGTTAGCGCGGTGTTGAATGTTTGGTTGAAGGTTTGAGTGAGGCATGCCCTACCTTAAATGTATATAAGTAGTCTTGCTTCGCATTACAGTTCAAGGAGAAATGAGAACAAAAAATGTAAAAAGGCCCTGCTGAGATTCGAACTCGGGATCTCCTGTTTACTAGACAGGCGCTTTAACCAACTAAGCCACAGGGCCACGCACATACGATTAACATCGATATAATCAGACTTGATAAGAAACGCCACATTGAACAATTTAGGCCAGTGACGTGACCACAAAGTCTTGGTTGCAATGAACAATCGCTGAAGACATTTCAATCTCATTGGCATCACGGGACAACGCACAACGTAATTAGATGTCCATTTCATGCCACGTCAACCTACCTCCCAATATGCAATATCCCACAATATGCTAACGCATTGAAAAGCTTTAATACACATGTCGTGCTATGTGATCTACAGACGTTGTTGACAGGCTTGCACTACTAGCGAGAGAATTCATATTACACCTGTCAAATGCAGTCAAAGGTAAGCAATGGTACCGATTAAGCTAAACGGCCATGCCCCAAGACTATGCTTGAGATTGAAGTTAGCGCGGTGTTGAATGTTTGGTTGAAGGTTTGAGTGAGGCATGCCCTACCTTAAATGTATATAAGTAGTCTTGCTTCGCATTACAGTTCAAGGAGAAATGAGAACAAAAAATGTAAAAAGGCCCTGCTGAGATTCGAAGTCAGGATCTGCTGTTTACTAGACAGGCGCTTTAACCAACTAAGCCACAGGGCCATGTCGATTTGCTTCAGATCAAAGTGCCAGCATAATGATAAAAAAGGCGATATTTAATATTGGCAGCAAATGACGTGGTCACTGAGGCGCAACTACGATGAATGATGAAATGCACTGAAAGTCATTTGACGCCCAGGGCTTGCAAAAGGCACTTCCCGCCTTAAAAATCTACAGGCGTTGCAGTTCGCGTTCAGACAATGCGTTAGGCCTGCAAAATACAATGGGAAGTTTGATTTCATGAATTGCAGTTAATTATTGCCCAGACGAACGACATCAACGTTTAGTTATTGATAGGCCCGTCGGAAGCCTCATCCTCCTCAATATTGTAATCAGCTGTTGATTTTGGACTGAAAGTATCAACAGGAAACTGTACAAACCTATTGCGCCAAAAGGCCCTGCTGAGATTCGAACTCAGGATCTCCTGTTTACTAGACAGGCGCTTTAACCAACTAACCCACAGGGCCACGCACATACGATTAAAATCGATATAATCAGACTTGATAAGAAACGCCACATTGAACAATTTAGGCCAGTGACGTGACCACAAAGTCTTGGTTGCAATGAACAATCGCTGAAGACATTTCAATCTCATTGGCATCACGGGACAACGCACAACGTAATTAGATGTCCATTTCATGCCACGTCAACCTACCTCCCAATATGCAATATCCCACAATATGCTAACGCATTGAAAAGCTTTAATACACATGTCGTGCTATGTGATCTACAGACGTTGTTGACAGGCTTGCACTACTAGCGAGAGAATTCATATTACACCTGTCAAATGCAGTCAAAGGTAAGCAATGGTACCGATTAAGCTAAACGGCCATGCCCCAAGACTATGTTTGAGATTGAAGTTAGCGCGGTGTTGAATGTTTGGTTGAAGGTTTGAGTGAGGCATGCCCTACCTTAAATGTATATAAGTAGTCTTGCTTCGCATTACAGTTCAAGGAGAAATGAGAACAAAAAATGTAAAAAGGCCCTGCTGAGATTCGAACTCGGGATCTCCTGTTTACTAGACAGGCGCTTTAACCAACTAAGCCACAGGGCCACGCACATACGATTAACATCGATATAATCAGACTTGATAAGAAACGCCACATTGAACAATTTAGGCCAGTGACGTGACCACAAAGTCTTGGTTGCAATGAACAATCGCTGAAAACATTTCAATCTCATTGGCATCACGGGACAACGCACAACGTAATTAGATGTCCATTTCATGCCACGTCAACCTACCTCCCAATATGCAATATCCCACAATATGCTAACGCATTGAAAAGCTTTAAAACACATGTCGTGCTATGCGATGCACCGACGTTGTTGGCAGGCTTGCACTACTAGCGAGAAAAATTATATTACACCTGTCAAATGCAGTCAAGGGTAAGCAATGGTACCGATTAAGCTAAACGGCCATGCCCAAAAACTATGTTTGAGATTGAAGTTAGCGCGGTTTTGAATGTTTGGTTGAAGGTTTGAGTGAGGCATGCCCCATCTTAAATGTATATAAGTAGTCTTGCTTCGCATTACAGTTCAAGGAGAAATGAGAACAAAAAATAGTAAAAAGGCCCTGCTGAGATTCGAAGTCAGGATCTGCTGTTTACTAGACAGGCGCTTTAACCAACTAAGCCACAGGGCCATGTCGATTTGCTTCAGATCAAAAGTGCCAGCATAATGATAAAAAAGGCGATATTTAATATTGGCAGCAAATGACGTGGTCACTGAGGCGCAACTACGATGAATGATGAAATGCACTGAAAGTCATTTGACGCCCAGGGCTTGCAAAAGGCACTTCCCGCCTTAAAAATCTACAGGCGTTGCAGTTCGCGTTCAGACAATGCGTTAGGCCTGCAAAATACAATGGGAAGTTTGATTTCATGAATTGCAGTTAATTATTGCCCAGACGAACGACATCAACGTTTAGTTATTGATAGGCCCGTCGGAAGCCTCATCCTCCTCAATATTGTAATCAGCTGTTGATTTTGGACTGAAAGTATCAACAGGAAACTGTACAAAACTATTGCGCCAAAAGGCCCTGCTGAGATTCGAACTCAGGATCTCCTGTTTACTAGACAGGCGCTTTAACCAACTCACCCACAGGGCCACGCACATACGATTAAAATCGATATAATCAGACTTGCTAAGAAAGGCCACATTGAACAATTTAGGCCAGTGACGTGACCACAAAGTCTTGGTTGCAATGAACAATCGCTGAAGACATTTCAATCACATTGGCATCACGGGACAACGCACAAAGTAATTAGATGTCCATTTCATGCCACGTCAACCTAAATCCCAATATGCAATATCCCACAATATGCTAACGCATTGAAAAGCTTTAACACACATGTCGTGCTATGTGATGTACAGTCGTTGTTGGCAGGCTTGCACTACTAGCGAGATAAGTTATATTACACCTGTCAAATGCAGTCAAAGGTAAGCAATGGCACCGATTAAGCTAAACGGCCATGCCCAAAAACTATGTTTGAGATTGAAGTTAGCGCGGTGTTGAATGTTTGGTTGAAGGTTTGAGTGAGGCATGCGCCATCTTAAAATGTATATAAGTAGTCTTGCTTCGCATTACAGTTCAAGGTGAAATGAGAACAAAAATTTGTAAAAAGGCCCTGCTGAGATTCGAACTCAGGATCTCCTGTTTACTAGACAGGCGCTTTAACCAACTAAGCCACAGGGCCATGTCGATTTGCTTCAGATCAAAGTGCCAGCAAAATGAAAGAAAAGGCGATATTTAATATTGTCAGCAAATGACGTGGTCACTGAGGCGCAACTACGATGAATGATCAAAGGCACTGAAAGTCATTTGACGCCCAGGGCTTGCAAAAGGCACTTCCCGCCTTAAAAATCTACAGGCGTTGCAGTTCGCGTTCAGACAATGCGTTAGGCCTGCAAAATACAATGGGAAGTTTGATTTCATGAATTGCAGTTTATTATTGCCCAGACGAACGACATCAACGTTTAGTTATTGATAGGCCCGTCGGAAGCCTCATCCTCCTCAATATTGTAATCAGCTGTTGATTTTGGACTGAAAGTATCAACAGGAAACTGTACAAAACTATTGCGCCAAAAGGCCCTGCTGAGATTCGAACTCAGGATCTCCTGTTTACTAGACAGGCGCTTTAACCAACTAACCCACAGGGCCACGCACATACGATTAACATCGATATAATCAGACTTGATAAGAAACGCCACATTGAACAATTTAGGCCAGTGACGTGACCACAAAGTCTTGGTTGCAATGAACAATCGCTGAAGACATTTCAATCTCATTGGCATCACGGGACAACGCACAACGTAATTAGATGTCCATTTCATGCCACGTCAACCTACCTCCCAATATGCAATATCCCACAATATGCTAACGCATTGAAAAGCTTTAATACACATGTCGTGCTATGTGATCTACATACGTTGTTGACAGGCTTGCACTACTAGCGAGAGAATTCATATTACACCTGTCAAATGCAGTCAATAGTAAGCAATGGTACCGATTAAGCTAAACGGCCATGCCCCAAGACTATGTTTGAGATTGAAGTTAGCGCGGTGTTGAATGTTTGGTTGAAAGTTTGAGTGAGGCATGCCCCACCTTAAATGTATATAAGTAGTCTTGCTTCGCATTACAGTTCAAGGAGAAATGAGAACAAAAAATGTAAAAAGGCCCTGCTGAGATTCGAACTCAGGATCTCCTGTTTACTAGACAGGCGCTTTAACCAACTAAGCCACAGGGCCACGCACATACGATTAACATCGATATAATTAGACTTGATAAGAAACGCCACATTGAACAATTTAGGCCAGTGACGTGACCACAAAGTCTTGGTTGCAATGAACAATCGCTGAAAACATTTCAATCTCATTGGCATCACGGGACAACGCACAACGTAATTAGATGTCCATTTCATGCCACGTCAACCTACCTCCCAATATGCAATATCCCACAATATGCTAACGCATTGAAAAGCTTTAAAACACATGTCGTGCTATGCGATGCACCGACGTTGTTGGCAGGCTTGCACTACTAGCGAGAAAAATTATATTACACCTGTCAAATGCAGTCAAGGGTAAGCAATGGTACCGATTAAGCTAAACGGCCATGCCCAAAAACTATGTTTGAGATTGAAGTTAGCGCGGTTTTGAATGTTTGGTTGAAGGTTTGAGTGAGGCATGCCCCATCTAAAATGTATATAAGTAGTCTTGCTTCGCATTACAGTTCAAGGAGAAATGAGAACAAAAAATAGTAAAAAGGCCCTGCTGAGATTCGAAGTCAGGATCTCCTGTTTACTAGACAGGCGCTTTAACCAACTAAGCCACAGGGCCATGTCGATTTGCTTCAGATCAAAGTGCCAGCATAATGATAAAAAAGGCGATATTTAATATTGGCAGCAAATGACGTGGTCACTGAGGCGCAACTACGATGAATAATGAAATGCACTGAAAGTCATTTGACGCGCAGGGCTTGCAAAAGGCACTTCCCGCCTTAAAAATCTACAGGCGTTGCAGTTCGCGTTTAGACAATGCGTTACGCCTGCAAAATACAATGGAAAGTTTGATTTGATAAATTGAAGGTTAATTATTGCCTAGACGAACGACATCAACGTTTAGTTATTGGTAGGCCCGTCGGAAGCCTCATCCTCCTCAATATTGTAATCAGCTGTTGATTTTGGACTCAAATTATCAACAGGAAACTGTGCAAACCTATTGCGCCAAAAGGCCCAGCTGAGATTCGAACTCAGGATCTCCTGTTTACTAGACAGGCGCTTTAACCAACTAAGCCACAGGGCCACGCACATACGATTAACATCGATATAATCAGACTTGCTAAGAAAGGCCACATTGAACAATTTAGGCCAGTGACGTGACCACAAAGTCTTGGTTGCAATGAACAATCGCTGAAGACATTTCAATCACATTGGCATCACGGGACAACGCACAACGTAATTAGATGTCCATTTCATGCCACGTCAACCTACCTCCCAATATGCAATATCCCACAAAACAGGAGATCCTGAGTTCGAATCACAGCAGGGCCTTTTGACAACTGTTTGTTCTCATTTCTCCTTAAAGATAAAAGCGGCTATTCACTTTTACCATTGATATTGATTTCATAGTCAACAATGTGTCAGAGTAGGCCCCTAAGATCGCATTGATGGAAACAAAATCCATATATCACCGTCGGTATTTAGACAGTAGGGAAGATTTAGTTATGTAATGCTATTGAAATAGAAAAATTGTGAATATTGGTAGTTTTTCTCGTTGAAAGCACAGTATTGTATTTCCTTGTACCTGGTACATCATGCAATAAAAATGATATGTCAAAATGATATGTCACCAACCAACGTTACAACGGGTGATTCGCATTTGCACTGAGAATAGCCGCTTTTATTTTTAAACTGTAATGCGAAGCAAGACCACTGATATATATTATAAGTGGGGCATGATAATAGATTGTAGCAGTGAGTCATACGTGAGATAGGCTAAAACCACTGTTTCGCCATAACATGGCAAAACGGCCATTGCCTACATATGCAAAATACAATGGAAAGTTTGATTTGATAAATTGCAGTTAATTATTGCCCAGACGAACGACATCAACGTTTAGTTATTGATAGGCCCGTCGGAAGCCTCATCCTCCTCAATATTGTAATCAGCTGTTGATTTTGGATTGAAAGTATCAACAGGAAACTGTGCAAACCTATTGCGCCAAAAGGCCCTGCTGAGATTCGAACTCAGGATCTCCTGTTTACTAGACAGGCGCTTTAACCAACTAAGCCACAGGGCCACGCACATACGATTAACATCGATATAATCAGACTTGATAAGAAAGGCCACATTGAACAATTTAGGCCAGTGACGTGACCACAAAGTCTTGGTTGCAATGAACCATCGCTGAAGACATTTCAATCACATTGGCATCACGGGACAACGCACAACGTAATTAGATGTCCATTTCATGCCACGTCAACCTACCTCCCAATATGCAATATCCCACAATATGCTAACGCATTGAAAAGCTTAAAAACACATGTCGTGCTATGTGATCTACAGACGTTGTTGACAGGCTTGCACTACTAGCGAGAGAATTTATATTACACCTGTCAAATGCAGTCAAAGGTAAGCAATGGTACCGATTAAGCTAAACGGCCATGCCCCAAGACTATGTTTGAGATTGAAGTTAGCGCGGTGTTGAATGTTTGGTTGAAGGTTTGAGTGAGGCATGCCCCACCTTAAATGTATATAAGTAGTCTTGCTTCGCATTACAGTTCAAGGAGAAATGAGAACAAAAAATGTAAAAAGGCCCTGCTGAGATTCGAACTCAGGATCTCCTGTTTACTAGACAGGCGCTTTAACCAACTAAGCCACAGGGCCATGTCGATTTGCTTCAGATCAAAGTGCCAGCATAATGAAAGAAAAGGCGATATTTAATATTGTCAGCAAATGGCGTGGTCACTGAGGCGCAACTACGATGAATGATGAAAGGCACTAAAAGTCATTTGACGCGCAGGGCTTGCAAAAGGCACTCCCCGCCTTAAAAATCTACAGGCGTTGCAGTTCGCGTTCAGACAATGCGTTAGGCCTGCAAAATACAATGGGAAGTTTGATTTCATAAATTGCAGTTTATTATTGCCCAGACGAACGACATCAAGGTTTAGTTATTGATAGGCCCGTCGGAAGCCTCATCCTCCTCAATATTGTAATCAGCTGTTGATTTTGGACTGAAAGTATCAACAGGAAACTGTGCAAACCTATTGCGCCAAAAGGCCCTGCTGAGATTCGAACTCAGGATCTCCTGTTTACTAGACAGGCGCTTTAACCAACTAAGCCACAGGGCCACGCACATACGATTAACATCGATATAATAAGACTTGATTAGAAACGCCACATTGAACAATTTAGGCCAGTGACGTGACCACAAAGTCTTGGTTGCAATGAACAATCGCTGAAGACATTTCAATCACATTGGCATCACGGGACAACGCACAACGTAATTAGATGTCCATTTCATGCCACGTCAACCTAAATCCCAATATGCAATATCCCACAATATGCTAACGCATTGAAAAGCTTTAAAACACATGTCGTGCTATGTGATCTACAGACGTTGGTGGCAGGCTTGCACTACTAGCGAGAGAAATTATATTACACCGCCAATGGGTTGATCTTCTATACACGGATGTCTCATTGTGCTGCATTAATAATGGGCATATGGTCATATGGTCAATGGTGTTCTTTAAATTATCGCGAGGCATACGTCAAGGTTGTCCCATAAGCGCATTGCTGTTCATACTGGCAGTGGAAGCCCTTGACAGTAATATTAGAAACAACAATGATATTCAGGGTATAACAGTTGAAAACAATGAATTATAAAGGTCGCAACTAGCTGATGATACTACCCTCTTCCTGGGAGGCTCGAAATCTTTAATGTATGTTTTTTATGTACTAGATAAATTTACGATGTGTTCAGGACTTAAACTTAATAGAGGGAAAACGCATATTTTGTATTTGGGAAACACTAATCACAGGCCAGACGAGACCTTTGACATATCCGACGCTGGCCCCAGTTTTAAAGCACTTAGTATTCACTGTTGCAAAGACATGACATTGATGATTGTTCATCGCAACCAAGACTTTGTGGTCACGTCACTGGCCTAAATTGTTCAATGTGGCGTTTCTTATCAAGTCTTATTATATCGATGTTAATCGTATGTGCGTGGCCCTGTGGCTTAGTTGGTTAAAGCGCCTGTCTAGTAAACAGGAGATCCTGAGTTCGAATCTCAGCAGGGCCTTTTGGCTCAATAGATTTTTCAGTTTCCTGTTGATACTTTCATTCAAAAATCGACAGCTGATTACAAATTTGGGGAAGATGAGGTTGCCGACGGACCTATCTAAGCTGGGAAGTGCCTTTAGAAAGCTCGAGGCGTCAAGTGCTAATTAATAACTACACGTTGATGTCGTTCGTCTGGGAAATAATTAACTACAATTCATGAAATCTTATTTTCGATTGTATTCTGTAGGCGTAACGCATTGACTAAACGCGAACTGCAACGCCTGTAGATTTTTAAGGCGGGAAGTGCCTTTTGCAAGCCCTGCGCGTCAAGTGACTTTTAGTGCCTTTCATCATTCATCGTAGTTGCGCCTCAGTGACCACGCCATTTGCTGACAATATTAAATATCGCATTTTTTATCATTATGCTGGCACTTTGATCTGAAGCAAGTCGACATGGCCCTGTGGCTTAGTTGGTTAAAGCGCCTGTCTAGTAAACAGGAGATCCTGAGTTCGAATCACAGCAGGGCCTTTTTACAACTGTTTGTTCTCATTTCTCCTTAAAGATAAAAGCGGCTATTCACTTTTACCATTGATATTGATTTCATAGTCAACAATGTGTCAGAGTAGGCCCCTAAGATTGCATTTATGGAAACAAAATCCATATATCACTGTCGGTATTTAGACAGTAGGGAAGATTTAGTTATGTAATGCTATTGAAATAGAAAAATTGTGAATATTGGTAGTTTTTCTCGTTGAAAGCACAGTATTGTATTTCCTTGTACCTGGTACATCATGCAATAAAAATGATATGTCAAAATGATATGTCACCAACCAACGTTACAACGGGTGATTCGCATTTGCACTGAGAATAGCCGCTTTTATTTTTAAACTGTAATGCGAAGCAAGACCACTGATATATATTATAGGTGGGGCATGATAATAGATTGTAGCAGTGAGTCATACGTGAGATAGGCTAAACCACTGTTTCGCCATAACATGGCAAAACGGCCATTGCCTACATATTCCCTCACATGATGGGGCCACATATGGGAAAACTGTCATTCATCTGTTCATAAAACCACGTTTATCGAGAAACCTGGTCGAAAATAGTGGATTTGGCGGCGATAAATGTGTCTATGAGACATCGAGTTTTCTGGCTTTATTGTACAAAGGGCTTTCCATACGCGCCGCTGAGAGCCGAGCCGGTTGGTGGAGAAGTAGGGGGTTATCAAGCAGCTGGCGTGGTTGGCCGTCACACGTTACGACTGTATAAACACTGAGACTGACATGCGCACGTTACACGTTGCCTTGGAACCCCGTCAGACCTTCACTGAGACTGGCCAACCTTTGGTTTTTTCCAGGTAGATTGTTTGATGAGATTTGATCGCAAGAAGCAACCAAATAAGTTGTACTGGTACGTCGTAACTGAATATATTGTGTAGCAAACCAGCGAAGTGAGAGGATGGGGGCAGGTGAGTCACACGTACGCATAAGAGTGGGACCAAGTGGTCGACACACCATGTGGCCCTGTGGCTTAGTTGGTTAAAGCGCCTGTCTAGTAAACAGGAGATCCTGAGTTCGAATCTCAGCAGGGCCTTTTTGCGTTTTTTGGGGTATTTTTGTCCCCTTTGCCGCTCACGGTTTTTTGTAAAGTTAGTAGAAAACGCCACGTTAACAAGCTTAATTACGTTTCAATAATCTGGGGTATTTAACAATCAGATAACCGCGTGGCCGGGCACAAGGTCGTTATTAGAATTTCCATAGCCAAAATGTTTGCATTGAAAAACGGCATTCTTCCTTAAAAAATGAGTTCGGCCTACTCGGGCCTATATCATTTCGAGGCGGGGGGCATACATGTTTTCCGAACTATATATTTTTCTCCAGGAACGGAAGGGACAGAAGGGACGGGTGGTGGGGGTGCGTGGTGCAAGCCAGTGTGCAGTCGGAGTCGCATATGGGAAACTCAAAATAACTCGGCCTGAAAAATAACGTATGGATCATCCTTGGTCGACGTACAACATCCAATCCGGCCTGAAGAGACGGAGGAACCGGAGGTAGACCGGAAGTGGATATCAGATGGTTGGGATGTGAGAGGCGGTGGGGGCCGGGAAGGGATGGGGTGGGCGGAGGGGGGGAGGGGGTGGGGGGGAGCATCTTCAGCATGGCATTGCTTGAGAGTGCCTCCCATCTTGCCTGGGTAAACACACACCCGGCCAGGTTAGTCTTTGATCTTTATTGACAAATATACAAAAGGGCACGCGACAATGTGTGCACCACTTGTACAAGCTTACGGCAAGGTTGTGCCGAGGGCCAGGGAACTACGACCTCACCCCCCTCCCCCGCCCCCTCCCCCCTACTAATTCGTCTCAAGGACTATATACACAGTGGCTACCCGTCAGGCCCCCCTCCACCGCCCCCTGGCCCTGGGCACAACTACTGCACGTGGCTCATCTCGTGGCATATATATAGGGTGCGCGTTAGATTCTTTTCGACTGTTGTCGATTGTAATGTTTGTGCAGTGAAAATATATGATGCCTGGCCTTGTGGCCTTGTGATTACCCCGGAGGCAGGACTCTTGGGCTGGAGGATATTCTGGATCCTAGATTTTGGTCCTAATTTTAAATGTTTCGATACCAGACATTTTAGCCTAGTTTCATCAATAATTTATTTAACGGCACGTCAATCGGTGGTTCGCGCCCCGCTGTGGTCAAGTCTATATGGTTTGCAGGATAAAGATCATAGGTCTTTCTTCGCAAACAGTAGGGGGTTACCCCGGGGGCATAGCTCCACTCTCCCTTCCTTGTCCCGTTGACGCGATATGACCGGTTAACGCGTCCTGAAAATACAATCAATCCATAATTAATTAACTCGGCTCAGTCCTGTTTATCTTTCGTGAAATCGACATTGTACGAGATTGTGTTGTATGTATCAGTTATATTCTGAATCATCCCTCATAATCTTATCATTACCTGCAATAACGCATGCCTCACAATACAACCCATGACGTCGTCAATTTATCTTTTTATTTTTCCGCTTCACTCGCGCAAGTCCCCCGCGGCTCACGCCTCTAGTTGCCCACGTGGTCGCCAGACGGCGCCAGCGTCTGGGCCTCGTTTGGACGCTGATCTCGTCTGTGGCCAGGAACCAATTAGAGAAGAGGTTTGAAGTCGGCGGTGACTGATGTACTAATCAAATAAACAGAGCCACGCCTGGAAACATACCGCAGTAAACGGCTGCTCCTTGCTCGCATAAAATACATATGCTCGCATGCGTCTTTTGCACGTGAATGTTATGAATTATCGCTCACGCTCAATGGCTACCAGACGGAGCTTAATTAATCTCGCTGTATTTAGGCCAGTAGCTTACGTGTAGTCGGACTGGGCGGGGCCGAGTGGGGTGGGGTGGGGTGGGTGAATTGTTAAACTGGTGGAAAGGACAAGAAAATTAGCCATGCGACGGTTTTACCCAGTGGTTGGTGAGGGTGTGTGGGGTGGGAATATTGGTCAACACTGGTGTACCCAACCCTTTATACAAAACATATTCATCTTTCATCTGCGACGGGTGAATTAGTACATGTAAGGTCACCTGTTACACTCATTAAGTGACTTAACCGGCCACTAGCATTGGCAGTCGCCTCAAACTGTGGGGGGCCGGCCCGATAGCTCAGTGGGTTAGAGCGCTCGCATTGAATGCTCTGGCCACCTGAGAGCCCAACGGCACGTGGATCGGTGGTTCATGCCCCGCTGTGGCCAGGTCTGTGTGGTCGCAGGATAAAGATCCCAGGTCCTTCGTAAAGAGTAGGGGGTTACCCCGGGGACATGGCTCCGTTCTCCCCTCCTTCTCCCATTGACGCGATATTAACCAACAGTGGTTAGCGCGTCCTGAATATACAACCAACCAACGCGATTTAAAGATTTGCGCAAAGAGGTTCGTATGACAAAATGCAGGACACCAACTTGAGGATTTACCAGAACGTTGTGATATTAAATCAGACCAGACGCCTCTTGTGATAAACAGATATTCTGTGCGACACAAACATCCACCACCAGGGGGCAAACCAAACAACCAGCCTCAAAAATAGTGAATATACGGAAGGGACGAGGATCCGTAACTAGCTGGTCAGATACCGTTAGTTTGTGTGGATCCTATAATGATATAATGGGTCTTCGGCTGTATAATGGATCGTGAGATCTATTTTGTTCATAACCATCAAACCTCAAAAGATAACTACCCATTGCATTGCAAGTTATTATTTTATTTCATTTGTTGTCGTGAACACGTTACTAACATTTCTTATTTTACCCACGTAACACTGACATTCATAGAAATGACATCACACATGACATTAATATACGTAACGGCACTGATCAGCGAGGTCACAATTAGTAAAGGATGTTCCATGCCATGGAAACCACCAAAATACTCAACAGTTTCTTTTTACAAAGAAGATGACACATCTGTCAGGAGAAAGGATCTTAAATAGTAATGTACCAATAGTTAAGACAAAGACTAGAATCACGATCTGTTATGAATACGATTCTTAAGATCTACATCTCAACAGTTGTTGGCGGAGGAGAACTTGGTTATTCTTGCCGGGTAAGAGATATCGGTGGAACAGTTTTCATATGGCAGCATTTCTTATAACAGGTGTCTCGTATAAAATGAGCTACAGTAAAAATAGGGCATGACTAAACGACATGGATACCAAACAGATGGAGCGTTTGTAGTCAAATCAAACACGAAATCTGTGCTTAATAAAGACAATAAAAACGCACTTGTCCTACCCTATCCCCTGCTTGTTTGTACATAAACCTTAATCCCTGGATAGCTGCCCTAAAAGTGCGCGGCTTAATCGAATATTTTTACGTACCGCGACATGTATCAGCAATGACAACAAACAACAAAAACTGTTATTAAAGCGATGTC
Organism: Arenicola marina; assembly: GCA_964019135.1. NCBI lineage: Eukaryota > Metazoa > Annelida > Polychaeta > Arenicolidae > Arenicola > Arenicola marina. The sequence continues at coordinate 30,755,333 of OZ025263.1, forward strand.
ATCGGGGTAAGTGCCATACCGACTCCGCACTACAAAAAAGTCGACATCAAAACCAGCATTACTGCGTCTCTTTGATACAAATCGGGGAGGTTTGCGATGAACAACTCGCAACCGGAGACCAAACTTGGACGGGCCAGGGAAATCTATATCATAGTGGATCCCTGTATGGTTTGGCCGCTGTATGACGGTGGCATCCCTGTCGCCTTTAGCTGCTGCTGAGACTTATACAAGTCACGTTGATCCAGGATTTAATTGACCAGTAAACGAAACACTTCGGTCACTATTCCACAGTGAAAATGTCCCATTGTTACTCTCGAAATGTATTTATAAGCAATACACGATCATTGATCAAGGAATTGACGAGGTTACTGAAGTAAGTAATTCACTAAATGCAAGTTCAACAGAATTCAGTGCTTCCATGGTTGTCCGCCAGGTGGATGATTGTGCGACGTAGTTCGCCAGATGGCGCTCTAATCTATGCAGATGACATCGCCCGGCTTCGTCACTGAAAGGAAATAACACACGTTCATTAAACATATTTTAAAAGGAGTTATACCATTTTAAAAAGTAATATATCTGTTAGCTAGCATCACTCGCCATTCGGTCATGTGGCTTAAAAGTCAATTTTCCAGTTCAAATCGCCATGATGGCGATCTTAGTGTTACCATAGTAACAGATAAAGTGATTTACCCAGGGACAGTTCCAAGGGAGATTTAACACATTCGAGAGCTTGGATTTATGTATATTTTTGGTACAACAAATCACGTGTACGAAAACGATGCAAAATATGGAAAAGTAAAACGCCCATCTAAGATGTTATCTGTAACAATGACAACCTTAATATGACCAATCGAGGGCTAAAGCTGTTGCGATGTGTAACGATGATTAAAACCTACTAATAATAGTACAAATCTGACATTTAAAAATGAATAATATAACTTAAATAAGGATAAAGCTAAACAAATTAAATTAGTAAGAATAAAAATCAGAATTAAAAAATTGTAAAATAAAGCTGACAATCAAAAAGTTGTAAAAATAAAGCTAAAGTGTAAAAATAAAGCCAAAAAGTAAAAAAAAAGTAGTAAACATAACTAATAATTCAAAAGTAGTGCAATACAGGTAACAATTACAATTACTAGTACAATTAAAGCTAAAAATTAAAAGCTAAACATTTTAAAGCTACTAAAAAAATATATATAATAAAATTAGGACACAGACGAGGCGGTTGCTGGCGCTGACCTGGCTTGGTCTGGGACGGGATGATTGACACCCCAGCGGGGATGATGCGGGAGACAGTGGCGGAGACCCCGGGACCCAGCTGGGGGCCTCCCACAGGGCGGGGAGAGACCAGGGGTCGGACGGTCAGCCCCCCGGGATGACCGGCACCCCCGGACAGCCGGACGACACCCGCCCCGGGCTGGACGGTGCCCGTGGGTCGCGCCCCCTGCACGGGGCGGCCGCCCACGACCTTGACCCCGGGTCCCGAGGGTGCCTTGGTCAGGGTGGCCGGCATGTTGGTGTAGGTAGCCGACTTGATGTCTCCCACTAGGTTGGCCACCTGGTTCAGGGCTGTGTGGAGAGAAAGACAAAACAAACACCGGAAAATCATTAATTATTAATTAAGTTAGCGGATTAATTACAATTATATTACTTATTAATTAAGTTAGCGGATTAATTACACTTATATGAATGATTAATTAAGTTAGCTGATTAATTACAATTATATTAATTATTAATTAAACTATCGGATTAATTATAATCATATTAATTATTAATTAAATTAGCGTATTAATTATAATCATATTAATTATTAATTAAATTAGCGGATTAATAGTTCCTATAACTGACAATGAAACTCAGTATTAAGCATCAGACTAGATATAAATCGTTTATTGAGCCGAATATATAAACATGAAGCGCCAACAAGGAACGTGTGCTGGGCCCAGACATCCCGGGGAGGTAGTTTCCATGGAGACAGTCACCATTGAGACCAAATTGTATGGCATAACTTACACGTATTCTGACCATGATATATCATTATATGTGAAAAGCGGCAATTTGTAAGTTATTCAGCAATTATTAGCCAGGCACAAATCTGTAGCAACTGACCACTTTCATTATATAATTAACTTAGATCACGAAAAGAATATGACTGGCTGCAACGATGAATGGGTCAATAGTGTACAAAGCCTTGCTAAGTCAACAGTTAATGGTCTGTAAAATAGTGAGGAAACCTTCACAAATTCACTGCGCGTACGACATTCTGATCCATTAGCTAGGGACGTGTTAGTGGTATACAACCTTTCAGCGGATATGTGATCTAACACTAGATAATAAAGAGGAAGTATTGATTGCAAAACTAGGCACGAAATGCTCGCTCTTCAGTTAACATCTCGAGTGTACTTACTTTTGTGAAGTTTCTTATCAGTGGGACTGTGGCCCTTGTTGGCTTTCCTCAGCTTACTCGCCATGGCGTCCAACTCGTTCAACCTGAACAAGACAACACACACGATTTTAAATACATTCTACTGGGTAACAGACAGCGCGATGGTATTAGGCGGTAAGCGGTCAAGCTGCGGAGAAACAGGTTTACCAGGGTTCAACCCCTGGCAGAGAAACAGGTTTACCAGGGTTCAACCCCTGGCAGAGAAACAGGTTTACCAGGTGTCAACCCCTGGCAGAGAATCAGGTTTACCAGGGTTCAACCCCTGGCAGAGAAACAGGTTTACCAGGGTTCAACCCCTGGCAGAGAAACAGGTTTACCAGGGTTCAACCCCTGGCAGAGAAACAGGTTTACCAGGGTTCAACCCCTGGCAGAGAAACAGGTTGACCATGGTTTAACCCCTGGCAGAGAAACAGGTTTACCAGGGTTCAACCCCTGGCAGAGAAACAGGTTTACCAGGGTTCAACCGCTGGCAGAGAAACAGGTTGATCAGGGTTCAACCCCTGGCAGAGAAACAGGTTTACCAGGGTTCAACCCCTGACAGAGAAACAGGTTTACCAGGGTTTAACCCCTGGCAGAGAAACAGGTTGACCAGGGTTTAACCCCTGGCAGAGAAACGGGTTTACCAGGGTTCAACCCCTTGGCAGAGAAACAGGTTTACCAGGGTCCAACCCTTGGCAAAGAAACAGGTTTACCAGGGTTCAACCCCTGGCAGAGAAACAGGTTTACCAGGGTTCAACCCCTGGCAGAGAAACAGGTTTACCAGGGTTCCACCCGTGGCAGAGAAACAGGTTTACCAGGGTTCAACCCCTGGCAGAGAAACAGGTTTACCAGGGTTCAACCCCTGGCAGAGAAACAGGTTTACCAGGGTTCAACCCCTGGCAGAGAAACAGGTTTACCAGGGTTCAACACCTGGCAGAGAAACAGGTTTACCAGGATTCAACCCCTGGCAGAGAAACAGGTTTACCAGGGTTCAACCCCTGGCAGAGAAACAGGTTTACCAGGGTTTAACCCCTGGCAGAGAAACAGGTTTACCAGGGTTCAACCCCTGGCAGAGAAACAGGTTTACCAGGGTTCAACCCCTGGCAGAGAAACAGGTTTATTAGGATTCAAGCCCTGGCAGAGAAACAGGTTTATTAGGATTCAAGCCCTGGCAGAGAAACAGGTTTACTAGGGTTCAAGCCCTGGCACAAGCATTTGGGACTTGTTAAATGCAAACCCAATTCATTTGTCCCGAAATTTACTTTTGTAAGGGATGTATGGTAGTTTTTCCTTCTATATATTTTTTATCATTTTCACACCACCGGCTCACCTCTCGTTGGGGTCCTTGGAGGTGAGGGCGTCCGGACCCTCGTTCTTGCGGACCGCCTTCCGGAGCTGTTCCTCCACGACCAGAGCTTGCTCCAGGAGCTGGATGGGGGGGGGGGGGAGGAGGGGGGAGCGTCAGGACACCATCCAACACCACCACATACTACTACACACATTTACACACTGGCATTAATAATTAGGACATTAATAAACATGTCATAATTATTAATTTTATCGTAAGTACTAATTATGTAATAATTATCAGTTATGTCATAATTACTACTTATGTCATTACTAACTATGTCAACATGATTACTGATTATATGCATTCCACGTGTATTTAAGGTGCATTCTATGTCTTCCACACGCATTCCGTGTTTTCACGTATTTTCTACATGTGTTCCACGCGTGCACCACGTGTGTTCCACGCGTATTCCACGTGTGTTCCACGCGTGCACCACGTGTTCCACGCGTATTCCACGTGTGTTCCACGCGTGTACCACGTGTGCACCAAGTGTTTCACGTGTGTACCACGTGTGCACCACGTGTGTTCCACGCGTGCACCACGTGTGTTCCACGCGTATTCCACGTGTGTTCCACGCGTGTACCACGTGTGCACCAAGTGTTTCACGTGTGTACCACGTGTGCACCACGTGTGTTCCACGCGTGCACCACGTGTGTTCCACGCGTATTCCACGTGTGTTCCACGCGTGTACCACGTGTGCACCACGTGTGCCCCGCGTGGTCGCCGTACCTGGAACCTGCGGTTGAGGAAGGCCGCCTTCTTGTGACGGTCGCTCTCGTTGCGGAAGGCGAAGTGGAGCACCTCGTACCGCTCGTCGCTGAGGATGTCCTGCCAGTGGCGGTAGCCGTGCGTGCGGAGGGTTAAGGAAAGTCTCGCTTGTAGAGGCGGGTATGGCACGCCGTGGCGACCATTAACCCGGGTCACCATGATACTAATGGCAGGTATGGCACGCCGTGGCAACCATTAACCCGGGTCACCATGATACTAATAGCAGGTATGGCACGCCGTGGCGACCTTTAACCCGGTCACCATGATACTAATAGCAGGTATGGCACGCCGTGGCGACCTTTAACCCGGGTCACCATGATACTAATAGCAGGTATGGCACGCCGTGGCGACCTTTAACCCGGTCAACATGATACCGATGGCAAGTAGAGCACAAATAGGGCATTTTTTATCCCCTATATCGTCGCCATTTTTTATGTAATATAACCTATATTTAGTGCCTTGAGACATGAGACGCACTGGACCCTTGCACGATTTTCGTTGATGACATAATCTAAAAACGAGTCAGTCACTTTCCAATGTATATGGGACAACCCAGACCAGAACAACACTGTATTTTGTATCCGCCTTTTCACCGCCAGTATTAATATAAAAAAAATTGTTAGTGCCTTGAGACTTTGAGACTTTGAGGCATAAAGACTTTGAGGCCTTGAGACTTTGAGGCTTGAGACTTTGAGGCCTTGAGACTTTGAGGCCTTGAGACTTTCAGACGTTGAGGCCTTAGGACTTTGAGGCCTTGGGACTTTGAGGCCTTGGGTCAGTTTGTAAAGGATATGTGACGACGCCTGCGAGCAGCCAAAAGTCGTGACGTCGGTGCCAGGTGAAGAACTCCTTGCTGGGCTCCATGCCAGTCTCCTCGACCTGCCACAGCGCGTGCAGCTCCGTGAATCCCCCGTCCGCGATCCAGAACCGCTTCCGGAGTTCGGCGGCCACCTCGGCGTACGACCTCCGGACGGCTGCTGGGGGTGGGGTAGGGGTGGTGGTGGTTAGGGGTGGGGATGGCGGTGGGGGTGTGGGGGTAGGGGGTCGGGGTTAAAGGTAGATGTGGTGGTGGGGTTAGAGGTGGGTGTGAGGGTCAGAGGTTGGGGGTGAAGGTGGGGGTTAGGGGTGAAGGTGGGGTAAAAGGTGGGGGTGGGGGAAAGGGAAGAGTGAAATGGAATGGAAAGATGTAGATTAATGATTGCATTGTGTGCAGAGTTATACGTCAGTTACACCACATTATTCCTGTCAGTCGGGTGAGGTGGTAAGTTGTGTAAAGGTCGTATAACGCATTCGGTCGTATAACACAACTACATTTTAACACAACTAAGTTTCGTGCAATGCCGAGTCAATATAATATTCCGCGCATTTACCATGACCGTTATTTGCATAGTTATTAATGGCATTCCAGGGAAGTTACCGATAACATACTGCCACCTAGTGTATGTTAATGGGTCCTTTCCGGCCGTTTTGAATTCCGTGTTATACTCCCATGTATTTATAAATATCATAATCTGGCTTTGTAATGTCTACTTACGTTTTTGTGGACTAGTGCCTTAGCAAGGCTCTGTGGTCCCGTTTCCTTTGCCTCCACCTTCTCCTTGGGTTCTTCTACAGCAGTCTTTGCATCCTTACTTTCTTCTTTGCCTTTATCTTCTTCCTTGCCTTTACGTTCTCCTTCGTTGGCCTCCTTAACGGCTGTCTCCTTGTCCTTATCTGCACGTCTTTTTCTTTATCAACGCTGTCTTTTTCCTTTCTTTCTCACCACTGTCTTTTTCCTTTTCTTTCTCACACTGTCTTTATCTTTGCCAGATGTCTCATCTCCCTCTGAGGTCTTTGAATCAGATTTCTCGTCGCCTTCCTTAGGAGTCTCCTTATCTTTCTGCTGTTCTGTTTCCATATCTCATCTTTTTCTGCTCGTCAGATTCTCCTTTGTTTCTGAGGTGTCCATCGCATTCTCTTCCTGTACTTTGTTCTCGGATTCCTTCTACTCATCCAGGTCGCCAGATTCTACAACGGAGTCTTTCTTTTCCTCGATCTCTGGGGTTTCTTCTCGCCCTCGGCTCTCTTTACTTCCTTCCTTCACAACAGATTTCTCGACGGTTTCCATCTCCGTGTCATCTTTTTCATTCTGGGCTGTCCCTTTGCTCCCATCGTCCACAGGCTCCTCCACGGACTTCCCCTTATCCGCGCCAGAAGCCTCTTTAGATACTTCCTTCTCATCCTTTGCTGGAGAACCCTCATCTGGGATCTTCTCCTCACCGGAAGCTCCTTCAGACTTTTCCTCCTTCTCGACGGAGAGCTCCCATCCGGTTCTTTCTCGGCTGATGAGCTCTCATCCTGGGTTTTCTTCTCTCCTTCCCCGGACTTTTCACTCTCCTTCGCCGGAGAGGACTTGCCTTCGTCGGTAGAGGGCGCCTTGCCGCTGCCGCCAGTCGCCGCGTCCTTGTCGCATAGCATTTTCATCAGTTCCGGAGCTTTTTCTTCCTTCTCCAGCTGGGCGGCTGTGGCGGCGGCTGTGGCTGTGGACTCGGTGGCTGTGGCTGTGGCTGACTTGGGCAGTACGGCCACGAGGCTGTGCTTCTGTAGGGTATAAACAGGGCTATGTCTTAGCCTCCACCGATACGCGTGCGATTTAAATATCAGACATCTTGAACTTCTTCTATACATGAAGATGTACACTAACTACCAAATTATTTTAGCAGTATGCATTTCGTGAATTTGCGACTTGTGACTGCCTGGTAACATTATTGTGGTTATTATGAAATATTAAAACATATGCATACATGTATGTCACTGTAATACAGCATCTTGAATGCGATGCGACCTTTTACATAAAATTTCACTCACGTCACTGCCGCTATCGTAAAGCCGGTAGAGATTGGGGGGGGGGGGTCTGGTATGCCACTCACGTCACTGCCGCTATCGTAAAGCCGGTAGAGATTGGGGGGGGGGGGGGTCTGGTATGCCACTCACGTCACTGCCGCTATCGTAAAGCCGGTAGAGATGGGGGGCGGGGGCGGGGGGGGGGGGTGTCTGGTATGCCACTCACGTCACTGCCGCTGTCGTAACGCGGTAGAGGTGGAACTCAGTCAGGCTCTCCGTCCGTTCACCGTCTCAAACTCTGCCACCTGTAAATTAACAACATGGAGCGGTTAATTAACATTATGGACCGGGTTAATTAACATTATGAACGGTCTTAATTAACAAAATGGACCAGGTTAATTACATATTGGACCGGGTTAATTAACATTGTAGACTGGGATAAATCACAAATGGACTGGGGTAATGTAAGAGCCTGATTAATTAAGATTGTAGAGCGGATTAATGAGATCATGGACAGGCAACTTAAACTAAAGTGCATAGAATGCTAGACTTTTCGGATAATGCAAACCAGTGCAGGATAACAATTATGCAAATTATGAAGATCTTAGTCTAGACCCCCGGTGAGATTGTCCAGGACTGGCCATTCAGAGTGAGGGAGGGGGGGGGGGGCAGGGGGGGGGTCAGGGTGTCTGCCGCGTGGCGTCCTTGACCTTGTTCTGATGAGGGCGATCATGCCGATCCTGGTGAGGGTGTGTTGTCTGGAGAGACCCTCCTTGGGGACGCCGTCCGAGTAGTACTTGTCATTCTCGCCGCCGTCCGGCTCACAGATGGCGCATAAACAGAGCCACGTACGCCTTGAAGCGCGCTCGTGTTTGCCTTCAGGTCGCGGACGCGCCTGCCAAGGTCATATCACAATAGCAATTATAGAATTTTTTGCATTTTTTTCATAAACGTGATATTCATCAAAGCAATAAAGACGGATTTTATATACAGAATCAGAAACTCTCCAATGATGTACAAGCTTTGGACAAGTTACTGATTCTGTATATAACAGTAAAATCATTGGTCAAGTTACTGATCTAGTATATAACAGTAAAATCATTGGCCAAGTTACTGATTCTGTATATAACAGTAAAATCATTGGCCAACGTACTGATCTGTATATAACAGTAAAATCATTGGCCAAGTTACTGATT